>CM014277.1:10374259-10391619 GCA_004135705.1 Alloteropsis semialata
GGAAAGGAGGCGGCGGCGGCCGGCTTTGAAAGCTCGGTGGAGCTCGGTGTGCGGCCGTTTGCGGAGGAGAGGGACCGTCGGGGTGAGTGCGCCTCTGGGAATTGAATGCGGACGCGAGTGGAACGGGGAGGCGAGCGGGCGAGGGAGGAGACCGGGCCGGCGTCGGGTTCGCCATGGAGCTTGGCTCGGTCGGAGAAGAAGAGAGGAACCGGAGGGAGGAAGAGGATAGAACTGACGGGCGGGTCCCGCCTGTCATTGACAGAGAGAGAGGGGGAGTTGAGTGGGCCGGTTGGGCTGCTTTAGTGGGCCGCGCGAGGCGGGAAGAGAAGGGAAGGCCGGCTTGGGCTGAAAAGGAAGGGGAGAAAGGAATAAGGCTTTGGTATTTTGTTTAGGATTTGAAGTTTGAATTGTATAGGAATTTGAACTGAAATTTTGAACTCTGGATAGGATTTTGGATTTCAAACCCAAACTCAAACAAAACTCAAATGCAAACGGCATGAATGCAAACAAACACTTATTGATTCTAAAATTAATTCGAGTATCATTTGAATAATTAAGGCCAATGTTTTAATTAAACAAAAGAAAATTTATTTAAGCCCTAAAAAGAAAAACACAAGGGTTGATTAAGATTTATGTGATGGAATTTTGGGTGTTACAAATCCTACCCCCTTAAAGAGAATCTCGACCTCGAGATTCGGGAAGATTGGAAAACAACTGAGGGAACTCTGCATAAAGCTCATCTTCTCTTTCCCAAGTGGCTTCGTCCTCTGAGTGATGCCTCCACTGCACTTTACACATTTTGATGACTTTGTTTCTTGTAGCTCTTTCTGATGTTTCTAAAATTTTGACTGGGTACTCTGAATAGGTCAGATCATCTTGCACATTGAGTTCTTCCAACGGCAGTTGTTCCTCGGGTACTCTCAAGCACTTTTTCAGCTGAGAAATGTGGAACACATCATGAACATCTGACAATCGCTCGGGTAACTCTAGCTGATATGCCACTTCTCCTTTCCTTTCCAAGATCTGAAAAGGTCCGATGTAGCGAGGTGATAACTTTCCTTTGACCTTGAATCTGCGGAGACCTCTGATAGGTGACACCTTGAGATACACATAATCTCCTACCTCAAAGGTCAATTCTCTTCTTCTGGTGTCAGCATAACTCTTTTGTCGTGACTGAGCTGTCCTGAGATTATCTCGGATTATCTGGACTTGTCTTTCGGCTTCCTGCAAGATTTCTGGTCCAAAGATTTGACTTTCACCTGTCTGACTCCATTATAACGGTGTTCTACACTTTCTTCCATAAAGAGCTTCAAATGGAGCCATCTTGAGACTTGCTTGATAGCTGTTGTTGTAAGAAAATTCTGCATATGGCAAACTTTTATCCCAACTACCTCCATGCTTTAAGGCACAAGCTCTTAGCATATCCTCTAAAATTTGATTAGTCCTTTCAGTCTGTCCATCTGTCTGTGGATGGTATGCGGAACTAAAATTAAGCTTCGTATCCATTGATTCATGTAGCTTCTGCCAAAAGCGTGATGTGAATTGAGTGCCTCGGTCGGATACTATCTTCCTTGGGACACCATGTAAGCACACAATCCTTGACATATACAGTTCTGCTAACTTGGCTCCTGTATATGTTGTTTTGACTGGTATGAAGTGAGCAACTTTGGTTAACCTATCCACAATAACCCATATCGAATCGTAGCCATCTCGAGTGCGAGGTAATCCAACAATGAAATCCATACCGATCTCTTCCCATTTCCATTCAGGTACTTTCAATGGCTGAAGTAAACCGGCTGGCCTTTGGTGTTCTGCTTTTACTCTCTGGCATACATCGCACAAAGCCACATGTGTTGCTACATCTCTTTTCAAACCATACCACCAATATTTCTCTTTCAAATCTTGGTACATTTTTGTACTGCCAGGATGAATGGAATAAGCCGAATCATGAGCTTCCTTCAATATAAGCTCACGAAGATGGTCGATGTCAGGTACACAAATTCTTTTTCTAAACCAAATAGTTCCTTGATCATCTTCAGTGAATTCTGGAGCTTTTCCCAAACCAATTTGAGTCTTGATTTCTTTGATCTTAGCATCTGTTAATTGTCCTTTTCGGATGTCTTGTTCTAACGTAGGCTCAATTTCCATAGTCATAGCTTCAGTATGAGTGAGAATGCCTAAGTTGAGTCGTTCCATTTCCCAACATAATTCTTGAGGCATTAATCGTGCTAGAGCCATATTAGCTTGACCTTTCCGACTTAAAGCGTCTGCCACAACATTTGCTTTGCCGGGATGATACTGGATATCCAAGTCATAATCCTTGATTAGTTCTAACCATCTGCGTTGTCTCAGATTAAGATCCCTCTGAGTGAAGATGTACTTTAAACTCTTATGATCGGTGAAGATTTGACACTTATTTCCAATCATATAATGTCTCCATATCTTTAATGCGTGCACAACAGCGGCTAACTCCAAATCGTGGGTGGGGTAGTTCTGCTCATGCTTTCTTAACTGTCTGGATGCATAAGCTACCACTTTTCCTTCTTGCATCAACACACATCCGAGACCCAGATGTGAAGCGTCACAGTAGACATCAAACCCTTTGTGGATATCGGGCATTATCAGAACAGGAGCAGTAGTTAATCTCTTTTTCAACTCTTCAAAACTAGTTTGACATGCTGTATCCCATTTGAACTCTCTTTCTTTTTCCAATAGCGAAGTGAGAGGTTTCACTATCTTTGAGAAGCCTTCAATAAATCTGCGGTAATAACCAGCTAGTCCAAGAAAACTCCTGATTTCGGGCACATTCTTAGGTGGATTCCAGTTCAACACATCTCGAACTTTACTTGGGTCAACTTTGATTCCTCCATCAGTGATAATATGTCCAAGAAAAGAAACCTCCTTTAACCAAAACTCACATTTACTTAGTTTGGCGTACAACTGATTTTCTCGGAGCTTTTGTAACACTAATCTCAAGTGCTCTTCATGTTCTTCTTCATTTCGAGAAAACACCAAGATATCATCGATGAACACTACCACGAACTTGTCAAGGTATTCCATGAACACTTTGTTCATCAGGTACATGAAATATGCTGGAGCATTTGTCAATCCAAATGACATCACAGTGTACTCATATAGTCCATATCTAGAAGTGAAGGCTGTTTTAGGGATATCTTCCGGTCGGATTCTCAACTGGTGATAACCTGATCGTAGATCAATTTTGGAGAATACCTTAGCACCTCTCATTTGATCAAACAGATCCTCAATCCTGGGCAGGGGGTACTTGTTCTTGATAGTTGCATCGTTGAGAGACCTGTAATCCACGCACATTCTTCTGGTGCCATCCTTTTTATCGACAAAGATAACAGGGGCACCCCATGGTGATGAACTAGGACGGATAAAACCTTTGCCTAATAATTCTTCTATTTGTTTCTTCAATTCATTCAAATCCTTAACATCCAATCTGTATGGTCTTTTAAATATGGGTGCAGTACCAGGTAAAAGATCAATTCGAAACTCGATATCACGGTCGGGTGGCATACCTGGTAAGTCTTCAGGAAATACGTCGGGGTAGTCACACACAACCTTGGTTTCTTCCAAAGATGTTCCCTTGACCTGATTCACAATTCCTTCTTCTTTGGATGAGTTGTTAGCCGTGAACTCAATCTGCTCTCCTTGAGAGTTGGTTAAGAGCACTGTCTTTTTGGCACACTGAATAACTCCATCACATTTAGTTAACCAGTCCATTCCAAGAATCACATCGATACCATTGGACTTAAGGACTATCAGATTTGCCGAAAAATCTACACCCATGATTTTCAGATTCACCCGCGGGCATATGTGACTAGCCTTCATCTCATTGCCCGGGGAACTAACTAGCAGATTTTTCTTCATAAGGCTTTTAGGTATGTTATGTTTTGCCACAAATTGCTCAGAAATGAATGAATGCGATGCACCAGAATCAAACAAAACTGACGCAGGTTCTGAGTTGACGAGGAACATACCGAGCACAACATCTTGAGCTTCTTGAGCTGATTCGGCCGTCACGTGGTTCACCCTACCACGCATGAAATTTTGTTGGCCTTTATTGCCCTGAGAGTTCTGATTCCCATTGCGTGCTTGGGACGATTGCTGGCCAGACCTCTGAACATTGTTCTTCTGAGGCGTCTGAATGTTACGCTTGGGGCAGTTATTGGCGTAATGCCCCACTTCACCACATTTGAAACAACCATTAGGTTGGATCGGTGTGACTGGATTAGTACGCACTGGTGCGCCTGTGGCATTGCCAGAGCGGTTCTGCTGGTGGTTGGGGGTACGCTGTACTTGTTGATTGAAGCGCGGCGTCTGCGGAGAGGAGTGCTGGAATTGTTTATTCTGTTGATAATTCCCTTGACCTCCTGAGCGGAACTGAAATCCCTGCTGCGAGTTATAGCGCGGGCGGTTATTGCTGCTGGATTGTCCCTGAGATTGGAACTTTCGCTTCTTTTCGCCAAGTTCCTTCCGAGTATTCTCGAGACCAATAGCTTTATCTAGAAGCTTCTGGAAGTTCGGGAAGGTATGGCTTTGCAGTTGATATTTCAGTGGTCCGATCAGACCATCTAGGAAGCGATCTTGTTTCTTTTCATCATCGTCGACTTCATTTGGTGCGTAGCGGGATAACTGAGTGAACTTATCCCGGTACTCACTGACCGACATACTGCCTTGCTTCAAAGCCAGAAATTCATTCTTCTTGAGCTTCATGACACCAGCTGGAATGTGGTGTGAGCGGAAGCTATCACGAAATTCTGCCCAAGTAATAGTGTTGGCATCAGCATGTGCGGCGACGTAAGCATCCCACCAGTCAGATGCAGATCCTTCAAGTCGTCCTGCAGCGTACAAGACCTTTTCACGGTCATTGCACTGAGTTATATCGAGCTTCTTACTGATGACCTTCAGCCAGTCATCAGCATCCAAAGGATCCACCGAGTGTGAGAAAGTTGGTGGTTGGTGGCTCATAAACTCCCGATGCTTGTTTCTTGGCTGAGGGGGTAGCTGTTGCGGTGGTTGGTTCTGTTGAGCTTGAATATTATGCACGGTGTTGGTGAGGTCTTGGAGCAACTGCATCTGAGCTGCCAAGAACTGTTCCATGGCTGGATTTGGAGGTGGAGGTGGTGCTTGATTCTGTTGGTTGATTATATGAGCACGTCGGACACTTGGAATATCCCGTCCTCCGCCTCTCCTGGTATTTACCATCTGATTGTTAGAAGATTGCTTCAGATAAGATTGAACAACTGATAAAGGTAGATAGAACAAAGCCGAGATTGGAACTAAAACAAACTTTAACTTAATTATTTTATTGATGCATTTGTGGCCATCACTCCACAAAACATCTCAGACAAAACATAAACTCCAAATCAAACATTTATTCAAACAGCATTCATTATTACATCGAGCGTTCTCACAGGAACGGATCTATCGAGACAACTCATGGTAGGCATCCTATGATCCTAACCAAGAAGACCGGTGCTGGAGCCTGGTTCGCCGTAGCGAAGCCTCTTGCGGGGAGGAGAGTCTGAAGGGCAGTGGAAGTCATCCGTCTCCTCGGGTGGCTCCACTCCTGCAAGCTGGGCCTCAAGCTGAGCAATCCTGGCGTGGGCGTCCATCAGCTCCTCATGGGTCTGGATAAGCTCTGTAGTGACACCCTCCAGATCAGTGTTGAGCCCTGCGACAACCTGGGCAAGGTTGTTGATGCGAGGCTCATCAGGCTCTCCCAGCATCACAACTGTCTCCTCTGTGCCACTGATACGGCGAGGAAGGTGACGGTACTCGGTGGTGCTCAACTCCTGGCGGTGGGCGTAGCAGAGTGACCATAGTGCCCTCCTGGCAGCGGCACTCACTGAGGCAGCATAGGTAGCATGAGGTGTAGTGGAGTCGTGCGACGAACGAGTCCTCATGCCACCGGAAACCTCAGGGCGCTCCCGGTTATGGACCCGGGTGATGTAGTAGCTGTCGAGTGTCGGGGGAGAGACGCGCTGGGTGACGTAGAGCGGCTGCACCGTGTTGCCAAGCTCCTGTAGTACATCTTGGAGCAGCCTGGGGAAGTAGCCGGACTCGTTGACGGAGGTACGAGTCTCACAAGTCGGTATGGCTGCTTCAGGACCATCACCCTGGTTTCCACCATCATTGTTGTCGTTGCCGTTGCCGTTGCCGTTGCCATGGCCATTGCCCAGACCATTGGCACCATCGGCGTCGTTGTCGTCGTCGTCATCATCATCATCATCTCCGGAGTCATCCGGATCGCCTCCACCAGCTGCAGCAGGTGCCGGAGCTTCTGGAGCAGGTGCAACTGGCGGCTCTTCAGCTGCTGGTGCCGGTGATCCTACCGGGGTCACCAGATTCCCGTCTGGGCCGACCTCCATGATGCGGCCATCCTCCATCTCAACGAAGTAGAAGAGCTCTTCTGGCTCTTCTTCCTCCACGGGTGGGACCGGGGAAGCAGGCTGAGCAGGAGCAATACGAATCTGTCCTCCGGTGCTTTTGCGAGCAGTCCTCTTAGTCCTGACCATCTGACAGAGCAAGAAAGAAAGCTGAGAACAAGCTCAAAAAGAGACAGAGTTTTGATAAAGAACAAGAAATAAAATAAGTTTTTATAAGGAACAAGGACAAATGAAAAAGCAGAAAGGCTTGCTAAGATAGTGAGTCCTATTTTCGACCATTTCTACCTAGGCTTGCGTCCTACAGTCAACACAGCTTTGATACCACTTCTGTCACACCCGATTTTGAGGACAAAACCGAATGCATAGCATATGTGTGCCAGGATCCGTTCTCACACATATGTTGACGTCATCAGTGAAAATATCATAAGACAGTGTTCAAAACGAACAAAAGAGAGTACATAACTTATTACACTCAGCGATAACAGACACGAAGGTCTTAACCGTTTCACCGACAACCTAAAACGAAAGAAGCTTCACGACTTCTCCACAGGCTTGACTGGTTGACACAAAGCCTCAGAACTCCTCGAAGTCACTGAAGTACTCCACGTCCTCATTTTCTTCTGAACAGCAGTTTTAGCAAGGGTGAGTACACTTATGGTTGGTACTCAGCAAGCGGGGGAAAATGCAAGGCCATCAAAGGGGGGTTTCAGGCTCATGCGGTTAGCACTTTTAGTTGGTCAAGTTTTATTAGCGAGCACCTAATTACTAGGTATAAGTTTATACCAACCCAATTAAGCAAGAGAGAACCCACAAATTATTCCAAAAACCAAGGAACCACAATTTAATATCATATTTAAGTTCAATTATCATGTGAGGGTCCAAGCCGCTCTTAACCGTGAGCACGGCTGATATATCAGTTTGACACTCTGCAGAGGTTGTACACTTTACCCACAGCTCGTGTTCCCCTTGTCGCCCGGGTTTGCAAGGCCCTTAAACACTTCCTTTGGTGAGTGGCGAGGGTTCACTACGAAGCCTTTACAAAGACCCAAAGCTAAACTAGTAGCCCGCTAGAGTTTCGGCCGCGGTGAGGTCCATAACCCTCCCTAATGAGGCCGTACCTTAGCAAAGGCTACTCCTCCAAGAGGACCGGGCTATGACCCCTTCACCGTCCCCCTCCTTGCCCTTTCGGTAAGGCCACTAGTCAACCCCAAGTCTAATTAATCAGCTAAGGTTAGAGCCATATAACACTGTGGTTGCACTGTTTTCTTGGGTGGTTCTCCATGTTCCATTTAATCAAGATAATCTTGTAATTAACCAAGTATAGCAACAAACAAAACCATGTTATCATATTCAAAAGTTTGATATTACCATCCCAAGATTAAGCAACTAAGCATTTCTACCCATCAAGGATTATTAAACCCGGTGTATCAAGGTTGAGGGAATAAAAACTAGGTATATCCTATGAATAGGCATCCCATCAAATTAATGCAATACATAAAAGTAAAGGTGATTAAAATGCTGTTACTGGGTTGAAGAATATGAAGGAGGCCACTTGCCTTCCTCTACAAACTGCTGTTCTTCTTCGATCTGCTGCTCCTGGCCTTCCTCGAACGGGACGTCTACACGATCACACACAAGCATACAACAAAATAAATAAAACAGTACAACAAACAGTACCAAAAGCACAAAACAAACACCTAGAACTAAAGGTTACGCAGAGACGATCGCGTGAACGCGAAAATCGCCCAAAACGGATTTAAAACGGCGAAGATACACTAATTACAAGGTTCAGGGACTAATATGCAAATAAACCTATGTTTCCGGGTTGTTTTGTAATAAAACCGAGGACTAAAACATAAAACACATAAGAACTCAGGGTTTAACTTGCAAGAAGACCATTGATGAACGGCGGGTTATATTATCCAAAAGCTCAGGGGCTAAAACAGAAGATAAAAGGGTATGGATATAAATATTTTGTATAGGAGGTGGACTGCGGGTTGATTTGCTGAAAGTGCAGGGGCTCTTTTGCAAAACAGCCACTGCTGACCGGTATTCGGCTCTTTTGACTCGGATTGAGATTGATCTCGGCCGTCGGATTGAAAACGGACGGCGGGGGAAACTTCCGGTGGCCGCCGGCGATTCCGGGTGGCGGCGCCGCCCTTGGACGCGGCGAGGCTCGCCAGAGCTGGCTCGGATCGGCGCTAGAGACCACGGGAAGCTGCGGGAAAAGTACGGGGAGAGAGAGGAGAGAACGGGGAATTCACCAGTGGGCTTGGTGTCGTCGGAGGAGCGCCGGAGACGACCGGTCGGCGAGCGGCGGTGCTCGGCAACTCCGGCGAGGCACGGAAGATGGCTCGGGTGGCGGAATTGGAGAGGAAATGGGATGGGGATGTTCGGGGGGAAGTGCCGCGGTTTATATAGGTGCCAAGGGAGGAGCGGGAGCGGCACCGAGGGAGGGGAAAGGAGGCGGCGGCGGCCGGCTTTGAAAGCTCGGTGGAGCTCGGTGTGCGGCCGTTTGCGGAGGAGAGGGACCGTCGGGGTGAGTGCGCCTCTGGGAATTGAATGCGGACGCGAGTGGAACGGGGAGGCGAGCGGGCGAGGGAGGAGACCGGGCCGGCGTCGGGTTCGCCATGGAGCTTGGCTCGGTCGGAGAAGAAGAGAGGAACCGGAGGGAGGAAGAGGATAGAACTGACGGGCGGGTCCCGCCTGTCATTGACAGAGAGAGAGGGGGAGTTGAGTGGGCCGGTTGGGCTGCTTTAGTGGGCCGCGCGAGGCGGGAAGAGAAGGGAAGGCCGGCTTGGGCTGAAAAGGAAGGGGAGAAAGGAATAAGGCTTTGGTATTTTGTTTAGGATTTGAAGTTTGAATTGTATAGGAATTTGAACTGAAATTTTGAACTCTGGATAGGATTTTGGATTTCAAACCCAAACTCAAACAAAACTCAAATGCAAACGGCATGAATGCAAACAAACACTTATTGATTCTAAAATTAATTCGAGTATCATTTGAATAATTAAGGCCAATGTTTTAATTAAACAAAAGAAAATTTATTTAAGCCCTAAAAAGAAAACACAAGGGTTGATTAAGATTTATGTGATGGAATTTTGGGTGTTACACAATCCCATCTGGGCACTGCCAAAGGTCTTCCTCTACGCCTGCTGCCGCACGCCGACACCAAAACCCTAACCTTGCTGGAGTCCTAACATCAAATTGCTATGAATCGGTCAATCAGAACAAAGACTTCAAATAATCCTTTAGCTGAAATCAACGCTGTTTTATTTGAAGAGTTTAAGAATTGTTTATATCCATGTTTCTCATTTTCTTTTGAATAGAATTTCCAAATAAGAGGCATTCATTCTCTTTTTAATAGATTTTCCAAATAAGAGGGATTCATTTTCTTTTAAATAGAATTTCCGATTAAGAGGCGTCTCATTTGCATCAAGTTTTCGGTCAAATTCTAGCCACCAGTGGAATACTAAAAATGGGAGTTCCACAATGAAGTCAGTTCTCTTAGGGCTGTGGTATAGTGAGTGTGTGCAATGTATGACCATATATGGTTTGCCTTATTCCCCCACAAGCTGGCCTAGCCTCAGCACTCCAGGCTGCCAAGCGATATTCTTCTTGCTCACACACTACTACAAGATGATTTTCTCTAGCGGTTCGTAACAGGTTTTCACAACCAGTTTTCACGAGGCTGCAGTGTTTCAGAGGCAGTGAAAATCAGATTTTTCACAACTGTTTTTTTTGAGAAAGACCAGTACAAATGCAGATACTCGCACACGCATGCACACTCACCCCTATGAATACACGTACGCAAACCCTGCCCCTATGATCACCTACGAGAGACTGGGCCGGCTGTTCCAATCTTGAGGTTGACGAAATCACCACAGGCGCCTCGCTATCGACGGACACGTCGCCTATCAATGAAAGAAAAGCGCCGGTTAAATCCTGCAATAAATCCAGGAAATGTGACACCCATGCCGAGTTGGAGACTTGAACTCGAGTGGGCAGGTTTCACCACAAGGAACCTAACCAACTAAGCTATGCTTGCTCCACCACAACTGAGTTTTGAACTGGCTATAAAAACTGATTTGTTTTCATAGCCGGTTTTTGCCACCAACCAGATTTTCACGGCCAGTTTTTCCACGAGCCGGCTTTGAAAATAGCTTTTCACTGTCAGTTCAAACCGGCTGTGATAATATTTTTGAGATTAAAAAATTAAATATACCTCTGTTGACAGCACAATAATATACTAATGCACACAACCACAATGCATATATTACAAGTCGATACATCATGTCCATGCCGCTTCATCAAATATATTACAAGTTTTATCAATAACAACCAAAGCTAGTCCTAAATGCAGCATCTCATCACATAAATTCAGAACAGTTCATCAAGCAAACTGATCCTACAATCCTCACAGCTGAAGTTCTTTTAAACGGCAACCACTATAGTTTGAAACAATCTGACATACTACATTTCTGAAAATAAAGTACCAGGTTCCACTGTAACTAGCACACTAAACCAATCTGAGCCTAACAATTACCTCTGTAACTACTCACCCAGGATCAATTCTGGGTGAAAGGCAGTTGCTAGGATGTTCCCTTGCTGTACTGCAACAATTACCCGATCTTTGGGATACACTACTTCTTGCCAAGTGTATTGCTGGTCAGTCGAGAGAGGATAGCCAGACCTCATTCAGAATATAGAAAAAAAAACATAGACAGAAGCCACAAGGTATGATCAGATGAGAAACTTTCAAACATCATAAACCTAAGCACAGAAATTGACTACAGCATTGGCAGAGGACCGAATTATATGGGTTAAAGTAGCCAGCAGTTATCAGGCCCTGAAGATTATATGGGTTAAAGCTATCCAAGGATAAAACCATAATCCACTCCTATCCTTACATGGAAGGGAAAAAATAGGCTCACTATTCATAATCGACTGCCGCTGCACCTCTCTACTGGCTCCACCAAAAATCTTTTCTTAGATAAGGGAGTAAAAGAGAGCCATCCAGTAATGATCAACACCTGATGGAGATAAAGCCAACCATGATATTATTTAATGTTTCATATTGTCGCGGGTTCACCTGATGCAGATAAAAGTGAAGATTACTATCTGTAACTACTTCTATATTGTGCACAAAGTTCCAAGAAAAATCTACCTCAAATTATCTACCTACAACCTTATTATAAAATAATGGAAATAATCTTTTAAACTTCTCCTAAAATTATGTAAATTGTTATAGGATCGTTTTATGGATGTATAAGCTAGACATAAAAGTTTCATAAGATTTTAAGAAATTTGGAGTATACATTGTTCACAAAAGGATACATCTCTCATATAGTTCCTTACAACTCAAGTCATAATTTGAAATTTAGAGTACACATTCTAGCTTCTCTTTTTTCCCTTTTTTTCCATTTTAACTCCTCCAAGTTAATAGGTATAAAAAGATCCATGCCTAAAACTATTTCAACTTCACAAGTGGTGTAGTGGTAGGGCATGTATGAGTGCTGTTTGTGGCTGTGGGTTCGATTCTTCTTGGTAGCTTTTTTTTGTGCATTGTTGGGCCACATTTTTCACAGTCGGTTCGATGATTGAACCGGCTCGTTCAGGCCTCCAACCGGCTCCTGTTGGAAGCCTGAAGCGGCCAATTCCAATGGCTACAGAGCCTGCTAAGGTAAGAACTAGATGTGAAATTTTTTCAGTGCCTCTTTTTAATACCTGTGAAAATAGTGACTTGAAAAATTGATTATGTAGTAGTGTCATGGTCACATGCGAAAGCATGGGCAATCAAACCTAGTCAGCTCAGGCCCAAACAAACGAGATATACATCCAAACATTTGCGTGCTCCAATTGCTAGCTCACCGCAGTCTAGATTGATGAATTGGAGACAACATGCACGCTCAGGATCCCTTATCAATTCACAATGTATATACATGGAAATATTTTTTACACGTGTTATACTGCATATAAAGTTTCCATGGAGGAGCTTTAAACTTTTTTGAATTGATTTGCTATTTTTTACAGATTAAATGAATTGTTAGCACTTATAAATTAATTTCCTATACATGCTTTTTTATTTTTTTAATTTTCTGAAATTTTTTCTTGAGTTAGGAGCATGTATGGGACAACTACAAAAAAATGCACATTGGGGAGGCTCCCATTCGAGTACAAATTTTTGTATCATTTGGTATGTAGTTTCTTTATGCGGTTTTTAAAATTGTTTTCACCGGCGGTTCAAGCCACAAACAGATTATTTTCCCCGCCGATCTTTCACCAGCGCCTCGCAAACCGACAGTGTTGAGCTTTGTGTAGTAGTGGGTGAAAGCATGGGAAATGAAACCTAGTTAGCTCAACTCCAAACAAATGAGATAGACATCCCAACATGTTGCCTGCTCCAATTCCTAGCTTGCCGGCTTAGCTTGACGGCTTGGAGACAACAAGAACGCTCAGGATCTCTTACCAATTCTTACTGTATATACTCAATATATTTCTTTGTCATAATGGGTGCTGCTATATAGACATAAAAAGGATCCAATTTTTATAAAGATCGTCTCTATATCGATGTGTAAAGCACAAATTTCATAATGCCTAAACTTCTTATTCGGGGACCACATGCTGAAATTTTAAACAAAAATTGATCAAACTGGTGCTACCTGATTAGCAGTAGTGAAACTTTGCCGGTAAATGTTCGTGTGGATCTTTGGGGCACTGAAGTACGGATAACAGCGCCTTTCTCATCGTGTCAACCTCAAGCATCAATACCTTTTCGTCGGGGTAGCTGACAAGATGGTAATCGGATATCTTGAAGCAGACGATGTCAGGGCTGTCCAGAGTCCAGACTCACGACAGGGCATTCGGGAGTCACTCGAGGGAGACCCTCATACTCCGGTAGTGACCAGAGCTCCTCGCAATCAAGCACGCCGTCCTTCACCCACGTCATTGGCTCGCCAATCCTCAGGATCGCAGTCCATGTGGTCACAGTGAAGGCAAAGGTAGAGTGTGGACACGTCCCCCTGCCAGGGCCGCCGCAACAGCAGCGTGGGTCGATGCTCACAAACCTCACCGCGTCGGTGCCTACTGCGCACATGTTCCGGCAATACGGCATGTGATCATCAGCATCTTCATCATCACTTTCGTAGACATTGTGTCTCCTCTCGCGTGGCGTCACCGGCAGTGGTGAGTAACAGAGCATGAGGTTCGGATCAGCCATGTCGCAGAGGAGAAGGCCGTCGCTGTACTTGACCCAGCAGAGGAACCGGTCACCAACCGCGACAACCCTGTCAGGCAGACCCCACTGCTTCAGCAGCCTCTTACCACTTCTGCCGTCATTGAGAACGATCGGCACTCCACGCCTTGTCTTCCACTCAGAGCTGCCGATGTGGAACACATGGAGGTCAGCCGTGCTTTGTGGCGTGCAGCTTTCGTTCCAAGCATCGAGCTCGACCACTAGGAGCTCGTCCTCGCCGCGGCGCAGGAGCCCGGTGCTCTGCTCGAGTAGCAGTAGCTCTTCATGTTCATGTTCCTTGGAGGAGTCATGGGTTGGGACTTGGGAGTAGAGCCAGCGAGGGCGGCCTGCCGGCGGCGCCTTCCCTGCTGTACACAAAGTGGTCGAATGTCTTCTTCCAGTAGTTTGATCTGAGGGTTATCGTGAAGAGGACTGAATCACCGTGTGTTGCGAGAAGCTGACCCTCGTCTTCATCATCGCGATCTCTTCCGTCGCCGGGAGGGCTTCCAGTTCCATCCCACTCGTAGCAGAGAAAGGAGCTCGCCGGCGGTGCTGCCAGGTCGGCGGACACGCGGAAGCCTCGGCCCGTAGATGTGCGGCACTCCGCCACGGCCTTGCCGTCAGCGACGGTGTCCCTACGGCAGAGGAAGCTGCTCAGCATTACCCATCGTGGTTCCGCCGCCGGCGGCAGAACAGGGTGTTCTCTGGGTGGGTCGTTGGTGTTTCCGTGTGGCCGCCGCAGTTGGGGGCGAGATGGATCGACCGCATGCCAACGGAGCGTCGGCATGGGAACCGGCGGCTGAGCCTGTCGAAGCAACCCACAGCAAGGCGCCCCAGCATTATTTTTCGTACGGCCTGCGATGGTTCCTGTGTAACGGACCGGAGAAAGCTAGGTGATGGAAGCCGGGGTCAGCAATGGCGGCTGCGTGCTTGCGTTGTGAACCCTAGCGCTATGGGTTGAGGATGATTATCTCAGATTGTTTCTCTTCGACAGAGGTATACAAAACTGGGCTGGAACTGGAATGTATTGCACCTATAGGCAGCCCACGTGTAACGTGGCCCATTAGGCTGTAAACTTTTGTACCTGAATGTGTGTATTATTTGAAAATATCTTTCAGCAGACGATGGTCCACATGATTCAAGAGAAATTAACTTAAAGTTCAGTTCTAAAGCCAAGCTGGCTCAAAGATGAAACTGAAGTAATTTCTACTACTATTAATCCAGCAATGGGGACGTCGACACCACGGTTCAGCTTCTCGGCACCGACAAGTGGGCCTCGCCCCTTCCTCATGCTCACCACCCCGTCCCCTTCCCTGCGAGGGGAGATTCTCCCGTCACTGTCTCTCCGTGTGCGAGGCTGCAGAGCCCAGGGCGGTCCAGGGCAGCTCCATGGTGGCCGCGCAGGGGCATGCATCCGGGGCGCACAAGTTCCATCGAAGGCGGGCGGCGGCTTGGGGACGGCCAGGCTCCTCTGTGGCCTCGCCGGGGTCAGCGGCTCGAGGGCGGCAGGGTTGGTGGCCTCTCCGGGGTGAGGGTCGGTGGCGGGGCTCCATGGCCTTGCTGGGGCTATAGGGCCGGGGTCGGGGCGGTGGCGACGCATGGGCCGCGTGGCCGTGGGCGGTGACGATGCCGGTGCCACGCGCGGCAATGCAATGGGGGCGGCGGCGCAGTAGGGGCAGGGGTGGCCGCCGCCGGCCGAGCTCGCCTCCCACAAGGCTCGCACCTGAGAGCTCACCGTGGGTTGAGCCGCCATGGCCCGAGCTCCTCCATCCGTATCGCGGGATTTTATTCAGGAGGATGAGGAAGATAAGGACTAAATCGAAAAGAAAAAGAGTAGAAGAGTGTGAGTGGATGACAGGTGGGGTCTACTAATTCTTACATAGGTTCCATGGATGGTGTTCCTAATAGTGTTAAAATATCATCCAACCCGGCCCAGCCATTTCAGCTCCTCCAATCAAATAAAAAACAAAACTAGGTTGAATCCAACCTCTCAACCAAATACGAGATGTGATCGTGGTATCTCACCAGATGGCTTTGATAGGCCTGCCGAGGAAGGAGGTGGAGAGGTGACGCACAAGGCCGTTGCTCAGGTCGTACACATTAATTGAGCCAGCCGCCCTCCTCTAGTAGCCCGGGAGCATCTCCATGCCAGTGAGGAGGAAACAAGAGAGAGAGATAGCATCTTGTGGCGCAGACCGCCGCAACCACATCCCCGTGGTTCGTGAGGGCACCTTCTCCTGCACTTCCTCCTTCTGATGTAGCCGAACCGAGAAATTGATCTTGGAAAAGAAAGCTTGTTTGCGCTTGGAAGAGAGAGATTGAATGGGAATTTACTGGTGCTCTGGTGAGCGCTGTGGCCAGCAGGGCGGCCTCCCACGAGGGCTCAAGTGCAAGCCACAAACAACCGAAGGCGCGTGGAGGAGCTCTGGGCGTGCGGCTTGAGTGGCGTATGAAGCTAAGCTCCGGCGAGATCCAACGGGGGTGATCTTGTCGCGAGCGACCTCTACAAATGAGTTCGGCGTGGGGGAGCTCAGCGCAGGCGGCTGGGCGCGGCCGCACGGGCGACCTCCCCGTGGCGAGATCAGCGGGACTGTGTAGAGCGAGTGGCATGGCGATGCGGGGCCGCGTGAGAGCAAGCAGCGGTGGCTTGGCATGCGACCTCGGTTGCAGACTTGCAGAGAAGAAGTCGACGTTGTCTACGAGGCTATTCTGTCGTCCTTACCTGCTTCACGAAGAAGGCACTTCTCTTGTTGTTATCCGAGTGCTCTGCTCATGGAGTTTTGCTTCCTTTTTCTTTGGAAATCACCCAGTTTACTCGAAGTTGCTCATGTGGGTCCCACAGCCAGCAGTGGATAACGTTGCAAGAAAACTCCATCGATTCTGATACCTCTCTCAATTATTATACCTAGCAATGAAAATACATATTTTTTCTACCGTATCACGACTTTTTTCTTGTGCCAGAGCAATATTGCAAGAAAAGCACACGGTAAGTTCTAAATTATGAATTTAAAATCCTGGAAAACTTTTTTGTTTCCATGTACATTATGTTACCGCTACCTTTGTTTACTTTTGTTTACGTTTCCATCAAAGGATTTTATGCATGTCTTCAAACGTATAGGTCTGTAACATGTGTCTAGCCTGTTGATTACCATACAGCTTATTGAATTGGGTTTAAAACTTGACGAAATCAAAATCCAGAAAAGGCCAATCAAGAGTTGTCCAAGTATATTGTGAATTTTCTGAAATATCATTGTATTGTTTAGAATATGTGTAGTGTTAGTGTTCAAACTTCACTTTAGGATCCCATTCTAAGTTATCATATATACGCCCTTCAAAACTAATGCTCGCAGAGAAAATTTGTTTAGCCCGTAGCAACGCACGGGCAAAAAACTAGTAAAGATTAAGAGTCATTCTACGTGTCGTTACAAGTTGGCTGAGCACAACTTAGTTGATAACCAATGTTGAGGGACGAGTCTATAGATGAACTGTGTGGCAATACATGGTTGAGCACAATATGTAAGATAAAGGTAAATTGAAAAACATATTTCTTCCCCCAAGGAAAAAGTATCATTTTGATTGGTTGGATCTTCTTCCAATGAACTGATTAAACAATTATGTAACAGACAAAACCAAATTGAAATTCAAAATTGCAAGTATAACTTGCCAAAATTTCTTATTCCAGTCTCTCATCTCCAATGACATGGAACCTC
>CM014277.1:10392619-10407192 GCA_004135705.1 Alloteropsis semialata
ATACGGATACTTCGACATGTGTTGCTATGGCCGATGCATCTATTTTGGGAACTCATGACAATGTCAAGTGCTTGACCGGGATTGATATTTCGGACTTTGAGTTCCTTGCTTGCACTAAGGATGGCTTTGTGTCTGCTGCTCTAAAGCCGGTTCAAAGATCGGTTGATTCAGATAATGAAGAGTAGATGGATACAAACGAGAAGTGGCTAAAGGAGAGGGTGGAGCATTATCGGTCAAACATGAACGATGCGTGTGAAGCCATTAATGATTTTGAAGAAGTAGAGAAGTTAGGACAAGGATTTACATCGGCTGATCCTTTAGAAAAGATAGACATAGGTGTGATTCTGTACCAAGGCCGACTTTTGTAAATCAAAATTTGAAAGCCGATTATAAAGTTGAATTAATCGAGTTGTTAAAAGAATATTCAGATTGTTTTGCTTGGGAGTATCATGAGATGCCTGGTTTAAGTCGTGAATTAGTTGAGCATCGATTACCTATTAAACCTGATTTTAGGCCATATAAACAGGGCAATAGATGATTTAATCCTTTGTTTTATGATCGCATAAAAGAAGAGTTTAATCGTTTGCTTGAAGCTAAGTTTATTCGGCCATGTCGCTATGCTGAATGGATCTCTAATATTGTTCCTGTTGAGAAGAAAAGTTCTAATAAAATTACAGTGTGCATTGATTTTAGAGATATTAATAGAGCGACTCCCAAAAATGAATATCCTATGCCTATAGCCGATATGCTTATTAATGATGCTTCTGGACATAAGGTTATTAGCTTTCTTAACGGCAATGCGGGATATAATCAAATCTTTATGGCCGAAGAAGACGTATACAAAACGGCCTTTAAATGTCCCGGCTTTGTTGGTTTATTTGAATGGGTTGTGATGACTTTTGGTTTGAAGAATGCCGGCGCTACTTATCAAATAGCAATGAATTTAATTTTTCATGACTTACTTGGTGTTATCCTAGAAGTCTATATTGATGATATTGTTGTTAAATCGGCTGGATTAAATTCTCACTTGGCTGATTTGCGTCTTGCTTTTGAAAGAATGCGTCAGTATGGTTTAAAGATGAACCCATTGAAATGTGCATTTGGTGTATCGGCTGGAAGATTTTTAGGCTTTATGGTTCATGAAAGAGGCATAGAGATAGATCCTAAGAAAATAAAAGCTATTGATAAACTTGAAGCGCCTACTTGCAAGCATGATCTACAGAAATTCTTGGGCAAAGTTAATTATTTGAGGAGGTTTATTTCTAACTTGTCCGGGAAAATTAGTGCTTTTACTCCTGTACTTCAGTTAAAGAATGAAGCCGAATTTACTTGAGGGGCAAAGCAGCAAGAGGCCTTTGAGGAAATCAAGAAATACTTGTCTTCGCCGCCTGTACTTAAAGCGCCTAAGAATGGGGTGCCATTTAGGTTTTATATTTCGGCTGAAGATAATGTTATTGGAGCTGTTTTGACTCAAGAAACAAATGGCAAGGAGCACATCATTACATATTTGAGTTGACGACTGTTGGATGCGGAAACAAGTATAAACCTATTGAAAAATTATGCTTGTCTTTATATTATGCTTGTACGAAATTGAGGCATTATTTGTTATCTAGTACTTGCATAGTTGCGTGTTAAGCCGATGTTATCAAGTATATATTGCATAGACCGATTTTGAGCGGAAGAATCGGTAAGTGGGCGTATGCACTTATTGAATATGATTTGGCTTGTGAACCTCTGAAATCCATGAAAGGCCAAATTGTAGCTGATTTTATTGTTGAACATTGGATTAAGGATGAGCATAATTTGGAAGTTGACTACATGACTTTTTCTCCATGGAAATTGTATTTTGATGGATCGGTTTGCAAGAACGGATGTGGAATTGGAATTGTTCTTGTTTCTCCTAATGGAGCTATTTTTGAAGCTCTTAGCCGATTAGAAATTGAGTGCACAAATAATCAAGCTGAATATGAAGCTTTATTATTCAGACTAGAAATTTTGCATGACATGGGAGTAAAGCATGTTGAAGCTTTTGGTGATTCATTATTGGTTGTGCAACAAGTATCTAAGGTTTGTCAATGCTTGGAAAGTTTATTGAATATTTATCTTAACAAGTGCCTTGATATTATACCATATTTTGATGAATTCACCATATATCATGTTCCAAGATGTGATAATCCTAGAGCTAATACTTTGGCGCAGCAAGCATCAGGCTATAATGTCCAGAAAAGGCACTTTCATAAGAAAAGGCCGTTGATTGCTATTGCCAATGGAGAAGCTTTAACGCTCGCTGCAGAGCAGAGCCGAACCGGTCAGACCGATTCCCAGACCGGTCAGACCGGTCCAGCGTCTCATACAGAGACCGGTCAGACCGATCCGAGAACCGGTCAGACCGGTGCGGTGTCTGCAGATTCAAATTCGGCTGCTGAAAATCCTCAAAATAAAAAGGCCGAAGTTGATGATTGGAGAGCACCCATTATCAGGTATTTAAGAAATCCTAGTTCTGGAACAGACAGGAAAACTCGGCGTTTGGCTTTCAAATACATTTTAGTTGACGATGAGTTGCATCGTCGCACCGCTGATGATTTATTACTTAAATGCTTGGGTGCTGATCAAGCTAGAGTGGCCATGGGTGAAGTTCATGAAGGAATTTGTGGAACGCATCAATCGGCTCTTAAGATGAAGTGGTTACTTAGGAGAGCTGCATTTTATTGGCCTACTATGATGGCCGATTGTTTTCAATGCTACAAGGGATGTGAGGAATGTCAGAAATTTGGAAATATTTAGATGGTACCTGCTGCATTGCTTCATCCTATTATTAAACCATGGCCATTCCGAGGATGGGGATTGGATTTTATTGGAGAGATACATCCTTCTTCTTCAAAGGGTCACCACTTCGTGTTGGTTGCTACAGATTACTTCACTAAATGGACCGAAGCTGTTCCTCTCAAAAATATGACCCACAAGGAGGTAATTGAGTTTATTACTGAGCATATTATTCACAGATTCGGCATTCCACAAACTTTAACTACGGATCAAGGCACATCTTTTATGTCGAAAGAAGTGCGAGTTTTTGCCGATATGTATAAGATTAAATTGCTCAATTCATCTCCATACTATGCTCAGGCCAATGGTCAGGCCGAGTCTAGTAATAAGACTTTGATTAAGTTGATTAAGAAGAAGATAGAGGAGAATCCCCGAAGATGGCATGAAGTCTTGTCTGAAGCTTTATGGGCTCATCGCATATCTAGAAATGGTGCTACTAAAGTCACTCCTTTTAAGCTTGTTTATGGACAAGAGGCTGTTTTGCCCGTTGAGGTAAATCTGGATGCTTACAGACTTGCTAGACAGAATAAGCTTTCGGTTGGTGAATATTATGACTTGATGATGGACAACATTGATGAAGTGACCGATAAGCGTTTACAAGCTCTTGAGGAAATTGAGAAAGACAAGATCCGGGTTGCTAGAGCATACAACAAGAAAGTTAAAGAGAAGACTTTTCAAGTTGGTGATCTAGTATGGAAAACAATTTTGCCACTTAGTACTAAAGATAATAAATTCGGCAAGTGGTCTCCAAGTTGGGAAGGTCCGTATCGAGTATTCAAGATCAATGGCGGGAATTCCTATATGGTAGAGACGCTGCAAGGAGGACATTTGCCTAAGGCATTGAACGGGAGATACTTGAAGAAGTACTATCCAAGTGTTTGGCAAGAGGCATGAAGTGGCAAATGGCCGATATTTGGATATCGCCCTTAGAAAAATATAATGGCCGATGAATTCTGTTAAAACATCGTCCTTAGGTGACAATTTTGGTGCTGATGTGTTTTATGGTACGCAAGCTTTACCAAAAAACAGGGGGGCATATGTTGACAACCAAAATTGGCACGAGTCAGGGCCGACCGGTCAGACCGGTTAGCCTGACCGGTCAGACCGGTCTAGCATGAGAAGTTGCGGTGCTGGCTTGAATGACCGTAACGATGAGTCCTAGTGCGATAAAAGTGACATAGTCTCTGGATTGATCGACTATTGCGGTGCTGGGAGATCTGGAGGACCGAAAGATTTGGTGCAAGGTGTGGAAGATGGTGTGTTCTTTGGGATGACAGGATATTACGGTGCTTGAAGACTTGGAGGATCGCAAGAGTCGGTGGTGGAGCAAAACAAGCAAAAGGGCAAAATTTGGCACCCAGACCGGTCTGACCGGTGTGGGGGACCGGTCAGACCGGTTACCCGAGTTGTAATCCGACTAGGACTCTTATTTTGGGATTCCGAGATTGTAACGAGTTGTAATTTGGTTTCCTTGCGGGACAAGACCTACCCTCCCTATAAATATAAGGGGATTCGGCCGATTGAAGACACAACAATCGAATCTATCACTACTTTTGTCCTTTATTTTTTGCATCTCCAAACCCTAGCTTTTCCAACCCTACTTGCTGTTCTTCCTGCGTCTCCGCGACGTTTGAAGGCGTCCTAGGTGGCCTGCCGACCCTAGGGCACCCCTGACGACGTTCTCCCCGACAGATCTTTCCGGGAGACGTTTTTAGGGTTCGCTCCTGCTTCCTGGAGGAACCGGTCTGACCGGTTCCTGGGACCGGTCCGTCCGGTCTGCGCAGAGGAGCTGCGAGCACCTCGTTACCTACCACGCGTTCTAGCGCTTTCGTGTGTTGACCTGATTTTTACGTCAACAGACACTAATATGGCAAAATTGCAAGCTGTAAGATAGACCAATGTAATATGGCACTGGAAGATAGACCAATGTAAGTTGTAAGATAAACCAAGCTGTAAGATAGACCAATGTAAGCTGTAAGACAGTTCCGAGGGGCCAGTGAAGTCCATAACCTGAGCAGGCGTGTTGCAGTGGCTGAGGTCCGCAGCAACTCCCTTGACATTGGCAATATCATAGAGATGCAATTCTGACACCAGAGGAGACATCTTAATCAACAGGACAGTTGACGCCATATCCAACTGCAATGACAAAGTTCAATTAGACTTACATGCAGGCGAGATATCAGATAATTACAGATAGAGATAACATGAAGGACCAGATTTACTAAAAGCACTAATATTACTGAAAGCACTAATATTAGACTTGTATGAAGAACCGTGAAAATTACTTTCTTCAAAGCATCAAATTAGTTTAACACAAAGGACAGACACCAGGACTTGGAGTTTACATTGGTATATGGGAAAATGCCCATGAGAGAGTTCTCTAATAGTGGGGTATCTATGAGCAGATTGCAGAGCAAGCGGGATCATACGCCGGCACTTGCCCACTCTTGAATATGTATAGTTCCAATTTCTCGTCATCGCTAAAATAACTAGCTACCGCGGTAGATCAACTTGCCTTCCGAAACCGTGCTGTGATATCCCGAACTAGCTGTCGATCGTACTACGTGGTGTGAATTGAATTTGACCCACAATAGGAGTAAAACCAGGCAGAAGGCGCCGTCGCGCGTGCCATCCGGCTAACGCGAACAAATCGAGGGAGCAACACATCGGAATGCCCAGATCTACACTACACACCGCCCCGATGGAAGGCGCGGTCAAGGGAGAGAAGGAAGGAACAGAGCAGACCGACATGCGTGGACACGAGAAGGGCGCGCCGCGGCCGGGATCCAATCGTGGGAAGAGGAAAGGGGAAGGGGATTACCTTGGTGCGGCGGTGCTCCTCGGCTGGGCGATTTGAGGCTTCCTGTCCTGGCTCGTCCTGCGCTCGTTGGGTCAGGGGCAGATAGCTCGATGGGGGGCAGCGCGGGAGGCTCTTGAGGGTAATGGGCAGCACCCCCTTCCCTTGTCGGATCTGGAGGGGGGACGGGGAAGGAGGTCGATCTTCCCGCCGTCGATGAGGAGTGGGTGGCGTGCCATCTCGGCCGACCTTCCGCTCCGCCGCCGCGGTCGTCGGGCAGCACCCGCACGCCGCCTCGGACAGGGGCATGGAAGGCCAGGGAGGAGAGGAAGCCGCAGATCTCGCCGGAGAGCAGGAGCCGGAGGGAGCGGAGGTGAGGAGGATCCGGAGGGAGGCGGAGCCGCCGGAGGGAGGGGAGGGAGGGGAGGCGGAGGCGGCCGGCCGCGCGCATCGGGGAAGCGGCGGCGGGGCGGGGCGCTGCGCTGGGGAGGAGGAGGAGGAGACGATGTGGATAAGGGAATGGGGGCGCGGACGTGGTGTGGGTGGGGTGGGGGGCGCGGACGCTCGCGAGAAGGTGGGGCGAGCGGACGCGTCCGCGGACTTAACCGATTTGCATGATTTTTTTGGGTCCGGGAGCAACGTTGGAGTAACGGACCTCGTTAAAGCCCGTTACCGGCCGACATTGGTAACGGGGTTTGATGATGCCCGTTACCAATGTTACATATTGGTAACGGGCATCATTGCTGCTGAGGTTGGGCTGCGGTTTGAAGGCCTCATTAGTAACGGGCTTCAATAAAGTCCGTTACCTGTAAGATTTATGGTAACGGGCTTTATGGGCCCGTTACCAATGCCACGTTACCTATTTAAGGTTTTCACGTAGTGTTGAGGTAGATCTAAACAGGCCCCTAATATATTTCTTTGTAGTGATGGGTACTCGAGAATATATCATGATGCATGGTGTCTCTGTGCCCATGTGTAAAGCATAAATTTCAATATACTTCAATTTATTTTTCGAGGAGTACATGCTGAAATATAAAAACTACAAACAACTGGTGGCAGCTGATTAACAGTAGTGAAATCTTGCCGGTAAATGTTCACATGATCTTTGGGGCACTGCAGTATGGACAACAGCGCCTTTCTCTTCGTGTCAACCTCGAGCATCCATTCCTTGTGGTTGGGGTAGTCGGCATGATGACGATTGGATACCTTGAACCAGACAATGTCTGGGTTATCTAGGCTCACGACAGGGCAGTCGAGAGGTGCTCGAGGGAGGCCCTCGTACTCCGGGAGTGCCCAGAGCTCCTCGCAATCAAGCATGCCGTTCTTCACCCACGTCATTTGCTGGTCAGTCCTCAGGATCGCAGTCCAAGTGGTCACGGTGAAGGCAAAGGTGGAGTGTGGACACGTCCCCCTGCCAGGGCCGCCGCAACAGCAGCGTGGGTCGATGCTCACAAACCTCACCGCGCCGGTGCCTGCTGCGCACATGTTCCGGCAATACGGCATGAGATCATCAGCATCTTCATCATCGCTTTCGTAGACATAGCGTCTCTTCTCGCGTGGCGCCATCGGCAGTGGTAAGTAACGGAGCTTGAGGTTCGGGTCAGCCATGTCGCAGAGGAGAAGGCCGTCGCTGTACTTGACCCAGTAGAGGAACCGGTCGCCGACGGGGATAGCCCTGTCAGGTAGACCTAGAGGCCACCCATTTAGCCGCACCTCATATCTTGTGCCGTTATTCTGAACAATCGGAACTGCCCACCTTCTCTCCCATTCGGAGCTGCCGAGGCGCAGCACATGGAGGTCAGCCGTGCCTTGTGGTGCTCTGCTTTCCTTCCCATCATGGAGCTCGACCACTAGGATCTCGTCGTCGCTGCGCCGCAGGGGGCCGGTGGTATGTTGCAGTAGCATATTCTGTATGTGGTGGTCCATGGAGAAGTCCTGGGCGGGGAGCAGTGACATTGACGGCGGTCTGCCGGCGGCGCCTGCCCTGTACACAAAATTGTCGCATGTATAGGGATAGCTGACTCTGCGTCTGCGCATGATCTCGAAGAGGACGGAATCACCGTGGGCCGCGACGAGTTTCGGTGGGTCTTCGTCGCCGTAAGCGCCGTCGCCCCAACTGTAGCGTAGGATGGAGCTCGCCGGCGGCGGCGCCAGGTCAACGGAGACGCGGAAGCCTCGGCCCGTGGAGGTGTGGGACTCCGCCACGGTCTTGGCGTCGGCGCCGGTGTCCCTATGGCACCAGAAGTAGCTGTTCATCAGCGTCACCCATCGTGGGTCGGCCGCCGCCGGCGGAACAGGTTGTTCTTTTGGGTGTGTTGGGGTTTCGTCCTTGCGGCCGTCGTAGCTTGTAGCGACATGGATCGACCGCCGTAGGGCAATGGGGCGTCGGCATCTGGAGCCGCCCAGCCCGTGGATGCAACGCAGAGCAAAGCGTCCCAGCATTTTCGAGCGGCTTGCGGTTGGTTTGCGTGTAAAGAACGGGTGAAAGCTTGGTGATGCAAAGTCTTATAGCCAATGGCGGCTGCGTGGCAGCACTGTAAACCCTAGGTCCCTAGCTTGGTCGAGTACAGGAACTTAATTGGGTTAGCCAGCCCATGTTTCAGTTATCGGGTCCATCAAACTGTATCCATATCACGGAAATTACTACTTTTACTTTTTGAGCGCAACCGAAATTAATATATACTGGGGCCTGGGGGTTTCAAGGATATCCAAAGCCAATCGTATAGCCCAAGATGCAAAATCCTTTTGTGTGTCCACAATGAAATTTTTGAGAATTGGAATTCCACGTGGTAGAAAATGATGCCAATGTTTCTCAAAAAAAAAGAGAGGAAATGACGATGCTAATAATTATGGTGACAGCAATAATGGTTTGGAAAACGGAGCTGCTATAGCGTCCAGACCTCTCTCTGATATGGAAGACGCATCAGCCATTGGATCGAAACCTGTCACCAAGTCATCTCTCGATAACGAAAGCTGGGGAATTCCCCAAGCGGGTAACGTGTCCACATCACCCGTTAACCCGCAAACCGTTGGATCCACCAAGTTACTATGTCCACCGTTCAATCTAGTGTCGGTGCGGGTTTTCACCCGTTAGTCCACAAACCTAGGCTCTCACGACAATTCGTGAACCCGCCCAATCGTCTATCTCATCCTCTTCACCTGCCATGCCACTGACGCCCCCCTCCGGCCGCCCCAGCATGGCTAGCGGCCCCCCGTCGAGTGCCTGCCGCATGGCTATCTGATGGAAGACGCATCGGCCGTTGGATACTGCATTTCTTACGTCAACCTTGGGGCCCCGGTACAATACTTGCATGTACATGAAGCAGACGATAAATTCTTCTGGAGGCTCAAAGCTTCTGGTGAATACTCGGCGTCCTTCACGTATAGATGTTGGGGAGATCAGGCAAAATAGACCTCCTTCCAATTCAAAAGAAAGAAAAGAAAATGTCATTAGTTGATATTGCTGGATTTGAATTATGAATCGACCTTGACCTTCGGGTGGGTTTCTGGGCAAGAAACTATTGTAGTCAAATTTACTAGAAGTTGTATCCAGATATAGGCGATTTCTTACCTTCGCTGATAAAGATTAAAATGATAAGACACTATCGATTTGTTTTGTTCTCTTTATAGGGGCACGTCTTAGATCCTAATTTTGAAGGGCCCGAAGCTCAAGAAGTGTGTGAATGAGAGGCATTCAAGATTGTCCCGGAAGGCAAGAAGCTTAGGATGCAGAAAGTTGCTCAAGAGCAATATTCAATGGCCGGCGATATATGGTGAATGACTTTCGGGGGTGGTATTCGACCTCCAGGGATTCTTCTGCATTTGACAAAGAATGAAGGTAGAGTCATGGGAAGGCAAGGAACGCATGACCACGCCAGGTTTTATGGTGTGGATCTACGAAAAGAATGCTATTAGGACATGGATACTTCATAATTTTACTCTTGTAATCTTCTGGACATTTTTGTACATAGGTCACGAGGGACATATATACCAATTTTATAAGAGTAAAGCCGGAATGTAGATATCTCTTGGCCTCACCACAAAAGGGGCTCCACGCCCTCCATATAAAGGGTTCGATCTTTGAATACAATTTTGGAGAATCATACTTCTCCAGCCTTGTTTATGTCTCTTGAGTCAGTTATTCAATACTGTTTGGCTCAAAGGTTTGTTCTTCGGCCCCAACACAGGGCCCAATTTCTTGGACATACCACCGGCAACTTCAGAACCTTACTTTTGAAAACTTGGGCTCCACCAAAGACGCAAAACGTTTACATGGCTCACCATTCATAATCATTTGCATACATCGGATCGGCTTGCAGTACGAAGCTGACCACAAAAGACTTGTTGCCCTTTGTGCCGACATGACATGGAAATGCTCACCACTCTGCTTGTCGGTTGATTTTTTGCCAAACATTTTTAGGGACCCATTACCTCCTGGCTCTCCTGTCAACAGCTAGACCCAACCCCGTGGCCGGTTATGGCCGGATATCACTTGGGAGTGTTGGCCTTTTTTGGCAATAGTGGAACGGGTGCCAAACAAAGCGGTGAGATCATATCGCTACTGATGCTTGTTGCATGGGAGATCTGTGGGAAGAGTGTAACGCAAGAACTTTCAATGAGTGGCCAATGCAAAGGCCAAACAGGAGGCAAGGACTTGGGGTCTCTGGCCAATGCAAAGGCCCTTGTGGCTTTCCTCTCGAGCGATTAGGAGTAGCCTTGTGCAGTCTGTACAGCCTTTGTTCTTTTCTTGCTTTGCCTTTGCAGTTTAGTGTGTGAACTTGTAGTCGGTCCACTACAGTCGGCCACTTGTAAACCTCTTCCTGTATTAATAGAAACGAACACAATCCATGCTACCGTCGTTAAAAAAAATTAATCGACTACAATATGGAAAGAGCAATGTGTTGGTCATGGACAAACTAGAAAAGTATAGGAGACCCGTAGGGTGGCTTTTGGTGCGGAAAGAGAGGAGGTTGACGAATGTGGGTGTGAATAAATCAGGAAAGGTTGAGCCTGAGGAAGGAAAAAGGAAAGAAAATATTTTCGAGAAATTCCTGATTTATTTCTATGGTTATTTTTAACGAATTTTAAGGAATAGAACCACAACAAAAAAGCAATAGTTATGTTTCCATGCAAAACTTCAAAATGTTTTATTCATGGAAAAATGTATTTGTCCAGAAAGTCCAATTTTTTTTTTCAGTCATGTGGCAATGCACAGGGTGTTACAATGTCTGTATGAACTCCTTTGGTCCAGTACAGCTACAGTCTCACGTGCGGCACATAGTCCCATGCTTGTGGGGACGACGCATGGAGGAGAGTAACCACTAACCACGGCACGAGAATGCATGTGCCGCAAGTCACGACGATTCCACGAACCTCTCGCGCAGCGTGCGCACTGGCATCTGTAGCTTTTGTTAGTTTGCACTCTGAAAGTTTATTCGTAAAGCATGCAGCATAACAGCCGCATGCTCCCCAAAGGCTGCCTTCACAGTTCACACTGTCAGTGCCAGGCGCATAATATATCCAGAGGCTAAAGCATTAGATCAATTGAACATGTTTATAACTCGTCAAAAGGCAAAAGCCTTCCCTTTGCACATGTGCTCCCAATGAATAAGTTCCACATTCCACACTGGTATCTGCCTTCTATACTTAGCTTCCACAGTTCAACGAACATTACTTCAGGAGCTGAATGGGCGCCCTTCTCCTTGTTCTGATGATTCCTGAGCTCATACTTGCGTGCGCCGGGGTTCTGATGGCCCAAATCGCCGGCGGCGCCGTAGTCAGCCAAGATGGTGGTACCTCTTCCACCCCCTCTGTCCCAGGCTGTCCCAGAAATTGCGGCGACCTGACCTTTGAATACCCCTTCGGCATCGGCCCCGGTTGCTTCCGAAGTGCTGATTTCAAGCTCACCTGCAACAGCAACACGCATCCCCCAAGGCTCTTCCTCAACGATGGCATCACGGAAGTGGTTGAGAGCATTGATGTTTCATCCAACGCTCGTAAGTGATGCCTCCACAAATTACATACTCTGTACATATATACATACACTACGGGAAACCCCCCTTTGTGGCAAAGGGACTTATACACTCGGCAAAGGGGTTTGCCGAGTGTAGCCCACGGCAAAGTGACACTCGGCAACGAGGTGACGGCAAATCGCTCTTTGCCGAGTGCCAAAACTCGTACACTCGGCAAACTTTTGCCGAGTGTCTCCTGACACACGGCAAATACACGTTCCCACTCGGCTAAATGAGCTAACGGCCGTTTGCAAGGCACGGCGTCAGGACCCCTTTGCCGAGTGTCCGATGTTTGGCACTCGGCAAAGGGGAGATGTTTGCCGAGTGCCCGAGCCATGACACTCGGCAAATAGACGTTGTTTGCCGAGTGCCCGAGCCATGACACTCGGCAAATAGACGTCCGTTTGCCGAGTGTCCGGGCCATGACACTCGGCAAATAGACGTCCCTTTGCCGAGTGCTATGGTAAATGCACTCGGCAAAGTGACCAAACAGCTGGTTTTTTTTGTTTCCTCTCGTTAAAAGAACCCCAACTCACAAATATCATATGCATGACATATACATCACATTGCACAGGAATATATCACAATATCCATCACAAACGCAAATATATCTCACAATATCCATCACAAACACAAATCCATCACAATATCCATCACAATCTAGAAATAAGTATCACATCCATCACCTAAGTTGACATGAACATAACAAACTCTAAGAAGGAGGCCACTATGACCACGGCTGCGACGGATTTGACAAATCTTGGTCTTCATTTGGCGCATTGGATCCCGCCGACTGGTTCTGCACATAGGACAAGATTATGCATTTGTTAGACAAGTTATACATCAGAAGTCATGAGATGAACATATAAGTTTTATAAATGGACTAAATTCTCTAAGTTCTCTAATTTGTGAATGTTTTTTGAATTCTCTAAATGTAATTTGCTATATGAATTCTCACAATTCTCTAAATCTTCTAGGTTCTCTAATTCTCTAAATTCTTCTAAGTTCTCTAATTATCTAAATCTTCTAGGTTCTCTAATTCTCTAAATTCTTCTAAGTTCTCTAATTATCTAAATTTTCTAGGTTCTCTAAGAAATTGAACTTGAAGGTTGTCCGAAGTGACTCACAGGTGTATGTGATCCAGGATATGCCGGCGTTGGAGAGAATTGGATGTTTGGCCCCGGCACACCTTGCTTTGCGGCCATGCTCTGCATCCACATGTACATCTGCTGCATTTTCTGCTGCTTGGCCGTCCACCGCATCTGGAAATCGGCCTCTAACTGCTGCCGCTTGGCCGCCAACCTCTCGTCTAACATCTGCTGCATCTGGGTCTACAATATACCATCCAAATGTTAGAATGAAAATCAAACGTATTTAAATATCAATGAACGATCAATAGAACAGAAACAACCTGGAGCTCCTGTATCTGGTGCTGGGCTACGGTCGGCCTTGGTCGTATGGCGGGGCTGGAGTCCGTACTCCTAGCTTTAATCTGGTTAAGCGTAGGAGTACTGGCCGTGTCGATGCAACCGTCACCCATATAGAAGCGTCCATGCTTCCTTCCTCCTCCCATCGTCATGACAACTTCTCCATCGAGGTTCTCGTTGACAACATCGAACTCTGGCCCGCGGATCTCTCTTGCCATCGATGTGTAGTCATTGAGGCGGCTGTGGATGCTTGCATTGCTGTACGCCGAGGGCGGGTCGTCCGGGTTGTAGTTGACGTCGGACGTCGCCTTGCCCTTGTGGGACAAAGCATACGCCTTGAACGTCGAGCAAGACTCACCACCATGGGCCCCCGACTGCAAAAAAATGAGTGACGTAATTAGAAATTGTGGACAACTGAGTATATTAATGAAGATATGGAATCTCTTACCCATCTAGACGCGTACAGAGGCAGGCTAAGGTTGCCCTGATGGTGTGGTATACCCGGCATCAGCAAACGCCGCTCCCGGCAAGCTTCGTGCTGTTGGACCCACTCCTCCGACAACCACTTGTCGACAATGATCTCCCAGCACTGCCGATGTTGTGCACACCACCATACAGGAGCCTACACATCATCAAGGTTAGGACATGAGAATAACAAATTAAATGTTTTGTATTGAATTTCTATATGTACCTGCAAGTATTGTTCCCGGGTGAGCCTAATGTTTCGAGCTTCAGCTTTAGAGCACTTCTGTTGGAGAAATGTAGCGTAGTACACGATGACGGACTGGACGCGTGCCTCGTAGTGCATGTCCTTCACAAGCTTGAAACATGCTCTGTGAGCTGTCTCATTTGCCGCTTGCTCGTAGCCCGGTTCGCATCTGTAGAAATCCTGCATACAGACGCGATGTAGACATTCAATATTTGAAGAAAATATCCAATGAATGTGCAACGAATTAAGCAATGTAGTGCGAGGAAGACTTACCCACAGCTCGCCCGTGACACGAGCCGCCTTGTTCTGGAATATCCTGTTGTCCCGATCCATCGAGTCGGGGAAGGCTACGTAGTGGTCAAACGTGTAGGCTGGCTCTTGTCTTCCGCCTCTGTCAACGAAGCCTGGGAAGTGCAACCTGCACAAACCACCCAGGATCCCGTTGACATGGCGGTCGTGAACCCCAGGAGTGACCATAATCCAACTCCTGCATAAGTGATTAAGAGAAATTTTAAGTTTGCAATCAAGTTATAACAATATGAAATGAAAATGTTACGATCAAATATAAACCATGTTACCTAGGACCGATGGGCCGAATCATCGGCCGCCTCTCAAACGGTATGGGTCGCTGGGGAAGCTGCGAGGGACCTCTTAACCAAATGGCTGCGACTCCTCCTCCTCCTCCTCCTCCGCCCGCAGCCTCCTCCTCCTCCTCCTCCTCCTCCTCCTCCCCCTGCTGCCACTCCTGGTCCGGGCCATCCTGTGCCACGACGTGGTCGGGAGAGGCCGCCTCCGGTGTAGGTAAA
>CM014277.1:10436696-10451410 GCA_004135705.1 Alloteropsis semialata
TTGCCGTGTGCCCGTGTGGAGGCCCAAGGCAAAGAGCCCTTTGCCGGCCAACCTTTGCCATGTGCTCTTTGCCGTGGGTCGCACACGGCAAAGCCTTTGCCGTGAGCAAATGGCTCTTTGCCGTGTGCCCCTAGCACACGGCAAAGGTTGTGATTCCGGTAGTGATTGGCCCCATTGCTTTTCTTATATATGTTATAAAATGGAATGAGATCTACATGTTCTATGTCTGAAGCGCAAAGGCCGGCTCTAGCAATGCTGAAGTTTAATGGAAATTATATAGAAGCACTGTTACATCAAAAATTTCTGATGTTTTAGCCCGGTGAGTTACCAGAGTTATATCATCCTTGATGATGAAGTCCCATCTTCAAAGATAATAGAATTCTTATGCAACAGAAATTCCAGCAGCATTTATCAATAAGAATCTCTCCAGAGTTTTTTGATCCAAATGCTTCTTTTGGCTTGTATCAGCATAAAACCGAAATAGTCATCACACAGCTATAGTCATCCAGAGAAGCTACATGAACTCAGTGATGGACATATCACATATACGCCTTCTTGATTTTAAAATCATAGGCTACCAGATGTAATGCACAAACATATACTTAGATAGTGAAAGTTGTTGTGCCGCTATGGGAGACAATGGAGTGAAGAACTTGTTGTAAGCATCTTGTGTTAGATAACGCTGAACTGAGATATTTTTGTTCCTGACAATGAAAAACAACTGGGAAGTGCATTTCAAGGACCCAAGGTCCCATTGAGAGTAGTAGCCTAAAATCAGAGATTGCCAAAGAGAATCCTTTTTTGGTGCCACGGTAGTGTAAGAACCATTTATACACTACATCTACATGCACAAATCTCATTATGAAAGGCTGCACACAATTACACAAATCATAAAATTCTTCTTAATGCTGGCTAACCAGTTTTTAGTGAAGTCTCTATTTAAACGATAAGGGTAGGAGACTTGATTGAAGACAGGTCTTTGATAACGGCATTAATTTATTCTTGAGTGAAAGGGACCTCAAGAAGATCAACTTGTTCCAAGATGAAAATCCATCTGCGAAAATTCTGAGGTATACCCAATATGTCTATATAAGCTTCCCAAGATAGAAATGTATAAATATCTTTTTGTAGATATATTAAAACGTTATTTTGGAAGTTGTGCAAGAACAATTGTTCACTTTTGTTCCAATTAATTTCTGTGCAGAGTAATGTATGAAAATTGTATTTCATGGAAAACGTTAGTTGGTCTTAATGAACTTGGACACCAACAAAATCAATACTGTACAAGATAATGAGCCAAATTCCTCTGTATTGCATCACAAAATGTGGAAACACTGGAACATTGTAATATTGTGAACCCTGAGTTTGAGAAGGCAGTGTCTACGCACCGACGCTTATACGCAAACACTATTTGCTTTGCTTGCATCAATTAACATTGTGTTGACACCGGATTTTTGCACCTGACATGCTGAGTCAGATGATGACGTGATGAGGTTGAGACTGCGCAATGGGCCCGTTGACTGGTCAAGACCGAAGATGACAGAGAAGGAAGCCGATGCTGAAGAGGGGTCCGATGAAGCAGGAGTCCGACCCGATGACGAGTTCAAGAGGAAAGGCGCGTCGGCTAAGGAGGGGGCGTATCAGATCCAGGGACTATTTCCTTTTCAGAAGGCGTATGAGAGTCCCGTTCTATCTTAAGCTTAGTTTACCTTATTTAGTTAGTCTGGTCCGATCAGGACTCTCCATGACCAGGGTATAAATTTGAACCCTCGTCCATTGTAAAGAATTATTCTCACAATTAATACAACCCGGCTTCACGCCAAAACCCTAGTAGTAGTTACCGACGAAGCTCATTGGTGGACGGGCTGCATCAGTTCTGATCTCCGGCTTAACAGTAAGTTAGTCAATTTATCGAACTAGTATAGGCTTTGAATTGAGGCGCATCGCCCTTTCTCGTTTATACTGTTCAACCGATTTATCTCTGGATAATCAAGATTGATATGGATTCCCTACGTCGGAGCTAGATCAATATTGATTATTCAACAGATTATCGTTTATCGGACTACACTTTAAGCCTAGATTCCCTACGTCGGAGCTAGGTATCAAGATTAGTCTAGATTTCCTACGTCGGAGCTAGAATAATCTTGGTTACTAAAGGTAGTTTTTGCGGTTTGTTGGAGTTGCTAGATTGGTTTAGATCTACGCCATGTGAATCAATTCTACTTCTTCAACGGCTTTGAGCATTGGTCTTGGTCTGATTTAAGCAATATTTATCTTACAGCATCGTTCTATGTCCGATCCTTCTTTGTGGTTTAATCTGGTTGTTCTTTGAGTATTGCACTGGTGTAGATTCCCTACGTCAGAGCTGGATCTTTGTAATACGCTTAGATTAATCTTTGGCTGTCATGTTTGGTCTAGATTCCCTACGTCGGAGCTAGGTTCATCTTGATTAATTAAAGGAAGCTTTGGTTATGCCTTATTGCTATTTGAATGTTAAGTGTGGTGTAGATTTCCTACGTCGGAGCTGGATCTTGCTTAATTGTTCAGTAGCATATCTTAGAATCAGAACGTATCTGTTAATGTTCCTGCTTATTTTGCTTAATCTGATCAACACCTGTGCGAGCATCTTGTTTAATTGATAGGTTGATGAATCGAATCTGATTATCTAGCTATCTGATCTGATCATAGTTGGAGAAATCTAGATTCCCTACGTCGGAGCTAGATTTCTCTGAAAAGGCTATAGTCCGATTGGTTGGTTAGATGGTCCGATAAGACGAGTCAAACTGGCAACTAAACAAGGTGGACAATGTATCGGCTTACACTTTGATTATTTAATATCTTGTTTCAAGACATAGCTGATCCATTATTTTACATATTGGCCTTGTTTTATGCTTTATTTCATTATTCAAAGGCTGATCTGTTATATCAATCAAGGTCCGATCCTGATTGGTCCGATCCTGAGGTCCAATTTGGTGTCTGATTGAGGTCCGATCACTCGGTCCGATTGACGTCATCATTGAGGTCCGATTCTGAGGTCCGATCGGTATCGGCCGATACGTGTCTGATTGGGTCTTGGCTAAAATTCGACGTTACTCCATCGTCTGAAATAGAGCCGGCACAATCATAGAGCAATTTAACTGTTTTATTTCCTTGTCAATTTCAGGTCAAATTGACTGGCACGCCGCGAATCTGAACTGGAGTGTAGACTGACACTGGAGCGAAGCTGATCTCCCTGGTCTTCGTGTGCTGACCGCGGGGAATACAACCGCCGATTTTCCGCGTCAACACATTCTTGGCACGCTCGGTGGGACATGAGAAACAAAGTCCAAGATGTCGTCGTCTGATGCTGAACAAGAAACTGCAGCAAGACTTACTGCTGAAAAAGAAGCTGCTGAGAAGGCTAAGAACGACAGAAACAAGACGCCTGAGGTAACCATGCCCATTACAAAGGCCGATCTGTCCAAAGCTCAGTTGGATGCAGTTCAGGCCCAGATTGATGCGTTTGAGAAGCTCTGCCTTGGTCAGTTTGGGCGTAATCGTTCAGGCCCTATACTCAAAGGTCCTCTCCCGGATCCAGAGTTGATCAAGAAGACTACTGATGCTCGGGAGTACCAGGTTAACATGACAGAGATGATTCACCAGGCTGTTCATCATGCATTAATCAACCAATCAGGCACTTTGGTGAATTCTTTGGACAATCTCATCAAGAAGGCGGTGGACGATGCTATTTGCTTGAAGGGTCCAGTGTTTATAGCACATTCTGCAGGAGCATCAGGATCAGGAAGAGGCAAAGAGACTGCAGATAATACAATGACCGTTGCTCCACAGATGCCAATTGCTCCACCACCTCCTGTTGAACTGGCCAACGGTTTTCTGTTGATGGCCGATGGAACTATTGTCGGCCCACATGGTGAAAAGTATGCCAGGACTCTGAGCGAACAAGAAAAACAACCTGCAGCTGCAAGGCTACGTGCAGAGGTTCCTTCACATCAGCGTATGGTCGGAGATTACAATAATTATGTGATGGACATAGCTGATGGAATGCCACATGGAAATCAACAGTCCGATTGGTCGCAGAAAATAGCCGAGGTGATCCAAAATCAATTCGGCTTGAAGCCTAAAGATGAAGCGAGGTTGTATCGGCACCCTTACCCGTCTTATTTTGATGCAGTGCCACTTCCTCCACGTTACAGAGTGCCGGATTTTTCCAAATTCTCCGGGCAAGATGATATGACCACCATCGAGCATGTGAGCCGATTCTTGGCTCAGTGTGGTGAGGCTGCTTCTGAGGAGGGACTCAGGCTCAGATTTTTCCCTCTGTCACTGTCAGGGCCGGCGTTTACCTGGTTTACGTCGTTGCCAGCAGGATCAGTCACAGGATGGTCCGATATGGAGAAGCAGTTCCATAAATACTTCTTTTCTGGTCTCAACGAGATGAAGATTTCCGATTTGATTGCTATCAGGCAGAGGAATGATGAGACCGTCAAGGAGTACATTCAACGATTCTGTGACACTAGGAATCGGTGTTACAGTTTGAAGCTGTCTGATATGCAGTTGGCCAAGCTTGCATTCCAGGGTTTGCTCGCGCCGATTAAAGAAAAGTTTTCTGCCCAGGAGTTTGAGACATTGGGGCAACTGGTTCAGAAGGTGTCAGCTCATGAGGTCCGATATCAGGAGATGAAGCGTGTGAGGTTTGCCAAGCAAGTATCTTATCTCTCTGAATCTGAAGAGGAAGCTGATGTCAACATAGCTGAATGGACTAAATCCAAGAAGCCAGTGTCGCTCCCGTGGATCAAACAGAATCCTGAGAAGTTTGGATTCGACATAACAAAGGCCGATAAGATTTTTGATTTGCTGCTCAGTGAGAAGCTTATTCAGCTTTCTCCAAATCATTCTATTCCATCGGCCGATGAGTTGAAGAAACGCAAATATTGCAAATGGCACAACTCGACATCTCACGAGACCAATGAATGCAAAGTGTTCAGGAGGGAGATCCAATTGGCCATAGAATCTGGCAAGATCAAGTTTGAAGACAACAAGAAAGCCATGAAGATTGATGGTCATCCCTTTCCCAATAACTTTGCTGATTTCTCCTTTCCTGTTAATATGGTAGATGCTAATGAAAAGGGGAAGTTCAAGGTACTTACATCGGATCACGCTAAGAGTTCTGGTGCCGTTGATCCTGCGGTTCAGGTTACTGTTGAAGAGCTACGCAGGAATCATCAGGCGTTTGGACGTAAATCTAATGCTCCTGGTGGGTATCGGCCGTGTGTAACTTCCCAAATGCTGATTAACAAATACAAGAGGCAGCAGGCAGCAGCCCGAGCATGGGAAGAACGTGAGGAACGACGACGTCGGAGGCGTGAATATCAGGCAAGGCGGCTTGATGAAGAGTTTGATGATCAGCGCCGACGTGATGACAGGTCCGATGGCCGACGCCGATATAATGAGTGGTCCGATGGCCGACGCCGGTATGATGACAGGTCCGATGGCCGGCGCTGGTTTGATGATAGAGTTGACGGTCGTCGTCAGTACGATTATAGGTCCAATTGGTATACGGATGAACGTCAAGGGTACGACCGATACAACCAGGATGATGATCATTGGGGATGTCCTTTCTTTGTATTCTGCTGGAACGAGAAGCTTAGACTGCCATAAAAGCAGATTGTCCTGAATGCAGCTTCCAGTATGAAGAATACAGAGCTTCCAAGAGAGGTCGACGATCAGTTCATGAACGGATCGGCGTCAGGATTGATGATCATCATCAAAGAGATGAAGGCCGGGTTAATACTCATGGCCACAAAAATAATGAAGGTCGGGTTAACACTCATGGCCACAAAAATAATGAAGGCCAGGCTGATGCTCATGGCCCTGAAAAAATGGAAGAGAAGGCTCCAGTTCAAAATCGGACTGAAGAACCTCCAATGAGGCCTGGACAGTGGTGCCCATCAGGGATTTCTAAGTCCAAGAAGAGACGTGTGCAACGCTTGCGTTGTAACGAGCAGATTCAGGAGCAAGAATTGGCAAAAGAAAAGAAGTGGCGCATCAAGATGGCCAATGATGATGAAGCAAGTACATCGGCCGCAATAAATATGGTTTTGATGTTGCCTTCTGATTTCGCTGCTCCTGATGAACAAGACGACCATGAGGTCGATTATGAACTGGAAGAAGCCGCTGCATGCTTGGTTCTTGATTCAGAGAAGGCGGTTTTTGAGAAGCCAAATGCAAATGGGTATCGGCACTTGAAGCCTCTGTACATCAAGGGATACGTTGATGGGAAGCCGATGACCAAGATGCTGGTTGATGGAGGAGCTGCTGTCAATCTCATGCCCTATTCCACATTCCGCAAGTTGGGTAAAGGGATTGATGATTTAATCAAGACCAATATGACGCTTAAGGACTTTGGCGGAAACGTTTCAGAGCCTCGGGGGGCAATTCATGTGGAATTGACCATCGGCAGCAAGACATTGCCGACTACCTTCTTTGTGATTGATGGCCAAGGTTCTTACAGCATGCTCCTCGGGCGAGATTGGATTCATGCCAACTGTTGCATCCCATCCACTATGCACCAATGTTTGATTCAATGGCAGGGCAATAATGTGGAGATTGTCCCGGCTGATGATTCGGTTAGCATTGCTACAGCTGAATCAACAATTTGGGAGTTCGAAGGAGTTGAATGCCTGTCAGGAAAAGTATGGGATGGTGACTTCCTCAAGGTGTCCGATCAAGGACTAAAGCCGATCTAAGCAGTCGGCTCTGAGACATTGTTTTAAATGGATGATTATATAGAAGATCTTGAAGATCGAAGTGAGTTCGGTAAATTAGGATTTGGATTTACGTCGGCCGATGAATTAGAAGAAATAGATATAGGATCTGGTGATAGACCAAGGCCGACGTATATCAGTGCTAAGTTGGATCCGAGTATAAACAGGAGTTAATAAAACTTTTGAAAGAGTATTCTGATTGTTTTGCTTGGGAATATTATGAAATGCCAGGTTTAAGCCGTGATATTGTTGAACATCGGCTACCTATTAAACCAGGGTATCGACCACACAAGCAGTATCCAAGGAGGTTCAAGACTGAGATGCATGAGCCAATTAAGGCCGAAATAACGAAGCTATTTGAAGCTAAGTTTATCAGGCCATGTCGATATGCTGAGTGGGTATCAAATATAGTTCCTGTTTATAAGAAGAATGGAAAGCTACGTGTTTGCATTGATTACAGGAACTTGAACAAGGCAACCCCGAAGGATGAGTATCCGATGCCAGTGGCCGATATGCTTGTTGATGCAGCATCAGGCCATAAAGTGATGAGTTTCCTGGATGGTAATGCTGGTTATAATCAAATTTTTATGGCGGAAGAAGATATTCCCAAGACTGCATTCCAATGTCCAGGTGCTCTCGGTTTATATGAGTGGGTTGTTATGACTTTTGGTTTGAAAAATGCCGGTGCTACTTATCAACGTGCTATGAATTATATTTTTCATAGGTTGATCGGCAGGATAGTCGAAATCTACATTGATGATGTGGTAGTCAAATCAAAAGGTTATCAAGATCATTTGGCCGATTTGAAGGAAACACTGGAGTGTACAAGACAACATGGATTAAAGATGAATCGGCTGGCACAAAAGGTGTCTGGCTATCGGCCTACGTCCGATGTGATGGTACAGGAGATACCAGAAGGAGATTGGAGGAAAGAAATCGTTGAATATTTGAAGGATCCTTCTGTCAAAACCTCTAGAAAAGTATGCTATAAATCGATCAGACATGTCTTGGTTGAGGGGGTGCTTTATTTTCGCTCGATTGATGGAGTCCTGTTGAGATGTATCGGACCTGAAGAAGCCAAGGTTTTGATGGGAGAAATTCATGAAGGTGTTTGCGGGGCTCATCAATCGGCGTTCAAGACGAAATGGATGATAAGGAAAAATGGGTATTATTGGCCGACGATTTTGGAAGATTGCTTTGAATATTATAAAGGATGTCAAGAGTGTCAAAGATATGGAAATATTCAAAGGGCTCCAGCATCGGCCATGAACCCTGTTATTAAGCCATGGCCGTTTAGAGGATGGGGAATTGATTTGATCGGCCAAATTTTTCCACATTCGAGTAAGGGGCACAAATTCATATTAGCGGCAACAGATTATTTCACCAAGTGGGTTGAAGCTATTCCTTTGAGGGAGGTGAAGACACAGAATGTTATTGAATTCGTTAGAGAACACATTATTTACCGATTTGGAATTTCACAGACGATCACAACAGATCAAGGTACGATGTTTACATCGGACGAGTTCAAAAATTTTGCTGCTGATATGGGTATCAAGCTTCTTAATTCATCACCATATTATGCACAAGCCAATGGTCAAGCTGAAGCCTCCAATAAAAGTTTGATCAAGTTAATTGATAGGAAGATTGAGGAGTATCCAAGAAAATGGCATATTGTGCTTCCTGAAGCTCTATGGGCCTATCGAATGGCTTGTCATGGATCGATCAAGGTTTCTCTGTATGAACTAGTTTATGGACATGAAGCCGTTCTTCCATGGGAAATTCGTACTGGATCAAGACGTATCGAACTTCAGGATAAATTGAAGGCCGGCGAATACATGGAGCTCATGAATAGTGAGTCCGATGACTTGGCTGTTCGTCGGCTGCGCGCTCTTGAAAATATTGAGGCTAATAAGCTTAGAGTGGCGAGGCATTATGATAAGAAAGTTAAAAGGGAAAGAGTTCAAGGAGGGCGATCTTGTCTGGAAGGTTATTCTGCCAATTGGTTCTAAAGATCCCAAGTACGGCAAGTGGTCACCGAACTGGGAGGGACCTTATCAAGTCGTCCGATGTGTTCCTGGAAATGCTTATATTCTACAAACACTTGAAGGAGAAGTGTTTTCTAAAGCATTAAACGGGAAATATTTGAAGAAGTACTACCCTAGCATTTGGGTAAACTCATAAGAGCCGATGCTATGTCAGGCTTGAAAGCCGATGGAAAATCGCCTCAAGAACAAAAATAAGAGCCGATGCGATATGCATCGCCTTAAGGGCTATATACAAACGGAGAAAAATACATTACATCATCAAGCCGTTCGATGACGGATCAGGCTGTTTGAAAAGGGATTGCATATATATTCATATATACAGAAGGATTTCAGAAGATAAAAGGATCTAGTAGGCGCCGATGTACTTTGTTCATCATTGCCAGAACAAGACTAGAAAAGGAAGGGCAAAAGGAAGCACAAGTTTGAGGAGATATCTTCTTCCTTGAGTCGAAGAAATCCGCTCTGGATGCAGTCCCTTGAAGAGCGCGCCGGTGGACGCTCCGCCCTAGCCTGTAAAGGGCACTCTATTACACCCCTCTGAAAAACCTTCCCTTTGGTGAATCATGGAGGAACCTCACGAGGATTCTTCTAGCAGAAGTTTCACCTGGATTCACTGAAGGATCAGGAAAGGGGGGAGTACCCTATACTTCTTCACGAGAATTCTTCTAGCAGAAGAGGAGGAAGGAGTCGGATCCTATATCAAACAGCAGGAGTTTGTGCTCTACCATGAATGTTAGCTGCGCCATGGCTAAGGGATGATGGAAGAAGAAGACGTGAGGCGAGTATTTATAGCCGGCAGTCGATGGACGCATTAGAAGAGAAATGGAATTCAAGGGGCGCTCGTGGAAACCGTCCAAATGAAGAACAGCATTCTCGTGGAGATGTGGCATTGATTCAGAGCTGCTGTAATTGGAGGAGGAGCGTCTTTTGAGGAACTGCATTGAAGAATCGTTTCGCCTGAGTCAATAGATGCATGGATACCCGTGAGGTAAATGCAGGGTTCTGTATGCTATTCATTGTCAAAGATACTATTGCTTGGAGAGAGAGAGAGAAGAAGATAAGCTCCACGGGTTGTTGATGGAGTAAGAAGCAGTCATGGCCCGAGAATCAAGGAATTACACAGTGCGGGGATGGAAAGTTTCGGCACGAAAATCGGTGAAGGAGTTATGATGGCAGATACGAATTTTGGAACAAAATGATATTTTATTCCAAAATTGGGGGGCATGTGTTGACACCGGATTTTCACACCTGACATGCTGAGTCAGATGATGACGTGATGAGGTTGAGACTGCGCAATGGGCCCGTTGACTGGTCAAGACCGAATATGACAGAGAAGGAAGCCGATGCTGAAGGGGGGTCCGATGAAGCAGGAGTCCGACCCGATGACGAGTTCAAGAGGAAAGGCGCGTCGGCTAAGGAGGGGGCGTATCAGATCCAGGGACTATTTCCTTTTCAGAAGGCGTATGAGAGTCCCGTTCTATCTTAAGCTTAGTTTACCTTATTTAGTTAGTCTGGTCCGATCAGGACTCTCCATGACCAGGGTATAAATTTGAACCCTCGTCCATTGTAAAGAATTATTCTCACAATCAATACAACCCGGCTTCACGCCAAAACCCTAGTAGTAGTTACCGACGAAGCTCATTGGTGGAGGCTGCATCAGTTCTGATCTCCGGCTTACCAGTAAGTTAGTCAATTTATCGAACTAGTATAGGCTTTGAATTGAGGCGCATCGCCCTTTCTCGTTTATACTGTTCAACCGATTTATCTCTGGATAATCAAGATTGATATAGATTCCCTACGTCGGAGCTAGATCAATATTGATTATTCAACAGATTATCGTTTATCGGACTACACTTTAAGCCTAGATTCCCTACGTCGGAGCTAGGTATCAAGATTAGTCTAGATTCCCTACGTCGGAGCTAGAATAATCTTGGTTACTAAAGGTAGTCTTTGCGGTTTGTTAGAGTTGCTAGATTGGTTTAGATCTACGCCATGTGAATCAACTCTACTTCTTCAACGACTTTGAGCATTGGTCTTGGTCCGATTTAAGCAATATTTATCTTACAGCATCGTTCTATGTCCGATCCTGCTTTGTGGTTTAATCTGGTTGTTCTTTGAGTATTGAATTGGTGTAGATTCCCTACGTCGGAGCTGGATCTTTGTAATACGCTTAGATTAATCTTTGGCTGTCATGTTTGGTCTAGATTCCCTACGTCGGAGCTAGGTTCATCTTGATTAGTTAAAGGAAGCTTTGGTTATGCCTTATTGCTATTTGAATGTTAAGTGTGGTGTAGATTCCCTACGTCGGAGCTGGATCTCGCTTAATTGTTTGGTAGCATATCTTAGAATCAGAACGTATCTGTTAATGTTTTACCTGCTTATTTTGCTTAATCTGATCAACACCTGTGCGAGCATCTTGTTTAATTGATAGGTTGATGAATCGAATCTGATTATCTAGCTATCTGATCTGATCATAGTTGGAGAAATCTAGATTCCCTACGTCGGAGCTAGATTTCTCTGAAAAGGCTATAGTCCGATTGGTTGGTTAGATGGTCCGATAAGATGAGTCAAACTGGCAACTAGACAAGGTGGACAATGTATCGGCTTACACTTTGATTATTTAATATCTTGTTTCAAGACATAGCTGATCCATTATTTTACATATTGGCCTTGTTTTATGCTTTATTTTATTATTCAAAGGCTGATCTGTCATATCAATCAAGGTCCGATCCTGATTGGTCCGATCCTGAGGTCCGATTTGGTGTCTGATTGAGGTCCGATCACTCGGTCCGATTGACGTCATCATGAGGTCCGATTCTGAGGTCCGATCGGTATCGGCCGATACGTGTCTGATTGGGTCTTGGCTAAAATTCGACGTTACTCCATCGTCTGAAATAGAGCCGGCACAATCATAGAGCAATTTAACTGTTTTATTCTCTTGTCAATTTCAGGTCAAATTGACTGGCACGCCGCGAACCTGAACTGGAGTGTAGACTGACACTGGAGCGAAGCTGATCTCCCTGGTCTTCGTGTGCTGACCGCGGGGAATACAACCGCCGATTTTCCGCGTCAACACATTGATCACTTATTGAATCTATTATAAAAAAGAGCTATGATAATAAAAGAAATAACTAATATAATAAAATCAGGGCAAAAGGTTTTATAGATAATTGCCACAGTTCAAATGTATTAGAGTATATCTTGAGATGTGGTATGGCGCAAATGTTTTGATTCCTGAAAAAACATTATGCAACCTCTGACCATCTGAAATTCCAAATTTTGCGAGCAACTAAGAAAAATACTGGAGTTTATTCTATTGAATGACAGGGAATGTTTACCGTTGGTCCCAGTTAGCACTGAAGTTTTGCCGGTAAACGACAGTATACTTTGTATGCATAATCATCATTGGTGTACTGGACCACTGACAGCAACGTTTTGGTCTTGATATTGAGCTGGATCATCCATGCTTTCTTGTCCTCACAGGGGCTGAAGTGATAATTTGACACCAAAAAGCAGACGACATTGGGATTCTCCAAGCTCATGACGGGGCACTGGGGATTCACTCGCGGTAGTCCCTCGTAACCCGGAAGTGCCCAGAGCTCCTTGCAGTCAATATCGTCATCTTTCACCCACGTCAATGGTTCATCCACACTGAGGTCATTCAGGACCCAGGTGCGGATGATGAAGGCGTAGCGGGATTGCAGGCATGTGCTCCTGCCTAGGCCACCACAGCAACAATGGGGGTCAACGCTGACAAACCGCACTGCTCTCGCACCGATTGCCACAATGTTCTTGGAATGCTTGACTAACATGTCATCACCATAGTCATGCTTTTCCCAGACCACGCCAGAGGGCAGAGGTACGTACCCTACCCTAGGGCTTCCCTCATCCACCATGTTGCACAGGAAGAAGCCGGTTTCATGTTTGACCCAGCATAGGAACCGGTCACCGACAGGGAAGATAGTGGCGGTGCCAGACCGCGTCCGGAGCAGATGCTCTTGGCCTTCACCACGGTCGTATTGAACAGGGAAAAAAATCTCGGCGATAAAAAAAGAAAAATCCGAGAAACACGTTTCTCGGCCTAGGCCGGTTTTTTGTTTTACCGCCGAAATTTTTCGGTCTTTTTGAATTCGCGAGCAAAACCAACTCGAATGTTGTGTTGTGGTTCATGTGCTTTTAATATTTAGAACTATAAACTGATTCTATATAGTATTTGTTGGAACTATGGATAGAGACTGTAATATTATGGACTGAACACCATCGTGCACATTATTTTTGTCTAATTTTTGTCCGAAAGAAAAACGTCGAATCTGACAAATTTCCGAGAAATCCGAGAAACGCGTTTCTCGCTGACCTCCGGTTTTTTTTTTCATTACCGGTAATGTAAACCCTGGTATTGAATGATAGGCACTGGCTCCCTGAGCTCCCACTCTGGCTTACCATGGCGGAGCAGACAGAACTCGGCCAATTCCTGTTGCAAAGTGGGATCGTAAATCCGGTGGAGCTGGAGCAGCAGGACGTCATCATTGTCTCCTCGTTGCAGCAAGCCAGTATTCCCACTGTGCACCATGGGGCGGATTGGAGGGGACACCCTGTGGCGTGCACAGTCTTGCTCGCACTTGGTGAGGAATTCCCGGTCAGGGAGCAGAGACATCGACGGCGGCAAGGCGGCGCCTGCCCTGTACAGGAAGTGGTCGTCCCCGATACAATATGGGAAGCGTCGGTCGCTCATCTTCAAGAGGACAGAGTCCCCATGGGCCGCGACGACGCTGATGATCCAGTCGCCGTCAACGTCGTCCCTCCTCGCTCTCGCTGGCGTCGCCTTCCTCCTTCTCCTCGCACTCGTCAATGTTTCCGTCCTCCTCGCTCTCGCCAGGGTCGCCTTCGTCTTCCTCCTCGCAGTCACCAATGTGTCCGTCCTCCTCGCCAGGCGCACTGTCCGGAAAATCGTAGTAGAGGAAGGAGCTCGCCGGCGGCGGCGCGCTTTTGAAAGAGACGCGGAGATGTTGGCCGCTGGAGGTGCGGGCGTATGCAACGGTCTTGGCGTCAGCAACGAATGAGTCTTCCGTGCGGATGCCGTACCTGTTTAGCATCACCCAGCCTCCCGGGTCGCTGGCGGCGGCCGGCGGCGAATCTGAGGGCTTCCGACGGCGGCCGTTGCATGGTTCGTGGTGGACCGATCGGAGGCCAATAATGCGGGGTCGGCATCGGACAAGGTTGCGCCTGTGGAAGTAACCCAGACCAACGTGCCTCAGCATTTTGGCGCGTGGAAGTAGAAGCTCGCCGGCGGCGGCGTGCCTTCTGCCTAGGTTAACCACGGAAAGGTCGTCATTTGTACAAGGCGGGTCACAGGGGGGGCTCCTATATGTCTAGCGGAAGATTTTTTAAGTAAACTATCTATAAAGCCCACTTACAATAGAAAAGACCCAATCGATAGGAGGTGCTGAGATTATTTTTTCCGTTCCGTTTCGACGCTGCGTGATGTAACGATGCCCCTCAACCCCCCACCCCAACCCCGGTCGCTTCCTAGTCGCCGAGGTTGCCATGGTTGCCGGTGGCGGACCTCCCGCAGTCTCCCTCGCCGGGATTGCCCCTCCGCTGCCGGGATCCGCTCCCTCGCTTCCCCTTCTCTGCCTTGCCGGCTGCCCCCCTCCTCTCCGGCTTTCGCTGGATCCGCGGCCGCTGAGTCCAGATCCGCGCTTCCCCGGGGATTTGTCTTCCTGGACTTGGGCCTCCGTCGCTGGCCGCTGCTGGGGGCGTCGCCGGCCGCTGCTGGTGGGCGTCGCTGGCCGCACTAGTGGGCTTCGCCGGCTGCTGGCGGGGCGGGTTGTCGTTGGGCCTCTCCCCTCCGCCGACCGCTGCCGGGGAGAGGAGGCCACCGCCCAGGGCTTCGACGCGAGGGCCG
>CM014277.1:10451489-10504534 GCA_004135705.1 Alloteropsis semialata
AGGTCTTCAGGTGAAAGTCCTGCCCAGCGCTTTGCTGGGCCAACAACGACGGTGCTTGCGGGCATCGTTCTCCTCCCTGGAGGCGTTGTTGTGAAGTCTTGGGAGACGCCCTTTGCCCCACCATCACTTTGGCTCCACCTGATTTCACTGCTTTGGCCGGCTTTGCCGGCAACTCTGGTGGTTCCTTCCTTAGGCGCCGCTGGTGGTGGTGTTGCGGCGTGCCTTGGGGATGGGGTCAAGGCGAAAGCCTTTGCTTGCTTGTGGGCCATTGATGACGACGCCCTCGGGCGCCGTTCTCCTCTTGTGGTATCAACTGTTCTCCCCTCCCCGAGGTCGGTCGGCGTGGTCGGCGTGTTTCCTCCTCTATTCCTGCCTGCTCTTCGTTCTTCACATTGTCGTCTTGGTTGCCTAGGTCGTGGCGGATGCTTTGCCGCCCTATCGTGTTGTTTGCAGATGGTGGAATGTTGGTACTGGCGGATGCTTTGCCGTCGTGGTCGTGCTGCTTGGTGGATGCTTTGCCACCGTTGTGTGCTCCAAGCTTGGCGGATGCTTTGCCGTCGTGGTCGTGCTGCTTGGTGGATGTTTTGCCACCGTTGTGTGCTTCAAGCCTGGCGGATGCTTTGCCGCCATTGTTCTTCTCCGGCGGATGCTGTGCCGTCGTGGTCGTGTTGTCTGGTGGATACTTCGCCAACAGTTAGTGCTTCGTGCTTGCTCTCCCTCGGCATCTTTGGCGACAGTGTATCATCTTTTTGCAGGTTCAGTTCTTAGGGTGGCCTCGTTGGGTGTCAAGGTTGGGGGTGTCGTCCCCGTGTTTCTTCTGCTGTCTGTCTGTTGTGTTTGGCTGTGCTCTTTTTCAGTGTTTCTCTGCCTTTTGTCCTTTGTGCTCTTGTGTTAGTCAAGCTCTGTTTGGCTGCATTAAGTATTGTGTCTGTAATTGCTTTCCTCTTAATGAAATACGTACTAAGGTACGTTCGCCAAAAAAAAAATCCCCAGAACACGGGCGCCGCTGGCGATAGCGCGGTGAGGCTCGTCGCCATCGAGCCCCGCTGCTGCTGCGGTGGCTTCGGGAGGAGCACGTGCCTGCGCTCCTGCCATGCCTTCACGGTGAGTCGGTGACCACATGGACCTTGGACCCAGTGGCGAAGACAGGGGGGTGCGGAGGGGGGCCTGGCACCCCCCAACCTTCTCCTAATTCTAGAGGATCTTCCATAAATCTTCTTGATTATGGCCCCCTCTACAGAGTTCGTTAATTAAACCCAGAAAGGCCAAGCCTCAACCGTCCCATATCTCCATTCACCTCTGCATGCGCGACTGTTGGTCTTCGATTATTGGACTCCCCGGCGCCCGCAGACCCTATATGACCACCGCGGCACTACCCACCGGAGACTGAGCATGCCGATCGTTGCAGCCTTGCAGGTACGTGCCTTTGCCGCAGCTCCAAACATTGCCGACCGCCACGATTGTCATTAAGATTTTATTTTAACAAGCGATCAAACAACCAGAGAAACGTTCCTGACTCTCAAGTCTCCCCAGTCTACCTAGCCCATACCCATATCAAAATCTCACACATCACTCTAGTTACTAGACTACTGGTTCAATTTTGTATTCATGCATTGAACAATGGTTTTTGTATATCAATTTTTTATAGTAATAAACTTGAGTCAATCTGTCCAATTATAGTGCAGTTGCTCAAACAAGATGAAGAGGTTAAAGATACTTGATTGTTTCTATAAGCTAGTTGGTTCAAGTGTCAACACTACTGCAAATCCTAATCGAAAGCTAAATGAAAAAGACTTACAACTACGATATTTAAAAACACTGATATTTTATATGTTCTCTGATTGTTGTGGATATTGGCCCCCTCCATAACCAAATCCTGGCTTCGCCCCTGCTTGGACCTCACCATGGACAAGCCAATGGCGTGGGTGAAGGACGGCGTGCTGGACTGCGAGGAGATCTGGGCGATGCCCAGCTACGAGGGCCTCCCGCGCGTGTATCTGCAGTCCCCCGTTGTTAGCTTGGACGACCCTGACGTCGTCTCTGCTTCAAGCTCCTTGGGAAAGGGAAATGGAGGAAGGGATGGATGATTCAGGTCGACATGAGGAGGAAGGCACTGCTGGCAGTCGTCCCATGGTCCACAGATATATAGAGCAAATGCACTCATTTGCCGGCAAACTTCAGTGATAACCGGTAGAAAAAAGATGGTTGGAAGAGAAAAGGAACCGGGAATAGATCATATTCGGCTAGGTAATGGTTGCATCTTATTTTAGAAGAACTTCAGCTTGTCACCGGAGGTTTTACTCTTTGTCTATCATTCATGTTTACCAGTAGAGAATACTACTCTCTATCATTCACTACTGGAAACTCGAATTTCCCTGAGGGTGCAAAAACCGACAGGAAAAACAAAATTACCGACAGGGAAATGAAAAAACAAATTTCCTGACGGTTAACCGATAGGGAATAACCGACAGGGCAAGAGCGACAGGGAAACAAAAAATTGCCTGTCGGTATGGAAATTCCCTGTCGGTTTCTACATTTCTCTGACGGTGTTCCACACAGAGAGAAATTCTCCACCGTCAGGTTTGTATTTCTTTCCCTGTGAGCAGAAATCGACAGAGAATCTCCTTAGAACCTTCAAGAAAACACATTTCCATGTCAATTTACAACTGCCAAAAATAAATTCACTCTGCGCTTTATTTACCGATAGGGAAATTGAACTTCAGACATAATTAAAACTGAACCTAATTTGATACTAATGCCACATTTCAATCATATAAGGATGATTCCACTTGCATCACACAGGGACCAAAGTCAATTCAAATGATTTTTATCAAGTCAAACATAAATACATCAATCATTAGATTATATGATATACAAACATGACAGTCCAAATGTTTGGTTACGACAGACTTAGTTCATTCTAGCAGCTAGAGTACCAAATGCTGTTAACACTGAACCATACAATAAAGATACATGAAGGTTCGCGGGAAATAGATAGAAGAGTAATAATAGAAGCACACGCTGCCTGCTGGAAACCAACTTCTTGAATCAAACATTTTTAGGCCTCGTGAAGCTCCAAACCTGTCATGCACAATGCAATGTGTGAGAGGTTGCAAAATCACTCTATGGAACGCAACATATAGTACTCCATCTCGTGTTTTTCCTGTGTGTTTTGTAAATTTTCCTGTGTGTATTGTAAACACCGACAAGGAAAAGAAAATTTTCATGTGAGTTTGGTCATTTTCCTGTCGGACTCCTAAAAACCGACAGTGAAATTACAATTTCTCTGTGTGTGTCTAAACAAACCGACAGGAAAATTGGTCACACGCAGAAAAATTTCGTTTTCCAGTAGTGATAAAAATATGTAAGTAATTGATCTATATTTTAATTTTGTTAAAATATAGAATGCATGATATTGGTTATGATATTTGGGGAAATAGTAATTACATTTCTCAAAAAATGTACCCTCTCCATCATGGATTATAAGACATTGAAGAGTTCATTTTGTACTCAAATAAAATACATACTAGGTCTTTTGGACAATTTTATTAATGGAAGTTATTTAATTTTGCTTGGCTCTTCGCTGCATACTTACCTTTTCTATATCTCCCTCCACTCTTTAATATTAGGTAGAACTTTAATTACAACTACTAAATGAGAAGGTCTCGAAGGGTACAACTTATTTTGTTCTCTCTCCCTTAATCTGTCTTAAAATTGCTAGAAAGCCTTGTAGGGAGTATATAAAATCCTTAAATGACACATTGAGACACACACACACACACAGCCTACTCATGGTTCTAAAAGAGCTTTTGTTAGATACAAAGTAGTTTTTTTCTTCTCCCAAAGGATAGACTAAATACAAGGAACATTCTTAGTAAGTCGGTAGGAAGAATATGGAGTTCCTTCCGCTTCCTATAATTGTGTTCTTTGCTCTGAAAATACAGAGGAGACCCTCTATAGTTTTTCCTGCTAGAACATAGTTGCTTTAGCTTATAAAAATTATGCAAATTTGGGATCTATGATTCCAAGAGCGAAACTGCATTAGCATGATCTGACAAAAAAAAGACTACTAGGGTCATCGAATCCAATTCATCAAGGATTCACATTTTGTTTTCCCTCCTCGGACAATTTTATCACTTGTCAATTAGGTTCGATTTGCACAACACAAGGATTAATATTATTCAGCAAGTAGTATACAGTAACACAAGGATCTTCTGCACTAACACAAGGATCAATATTATTCAGTGACAACTCATTTTTCACTGTTGCATGCTAACAAAACACATTCCACATAGGCGCTATTTCCTGATCGATGTTGATATATAGCTCTATTCTGGATGTGGACAGTGGTGGAGCTCAAATTTAAAGTTAAGGTACACCGAGGCAATCGTCAAAAATACAATTCGGTAAAAATCAAAATAACATTCTCATCCCGACAGCTCGGGCGCTGGGGCACACGACCAATTGCCCATCGCGCACTTGCACTGTTCCTGTCCAGACTATGCGTCTATGATCCGTACGCGTCTCGCGAGAAGCAGCCATCAGGCCGACCCGGGGGGGGGGGGATGTGGTTTTTTTACTAATGGGCTGGGCCCATTCTTATAGGGTATGCCAGGCATGCCAGGCCCTACCTGGCATACCCACCAACTCCGCCCCTTGATGTGGGTGGCAGAGGTCACCAGCCCGGATGAAAATAACAAACAAATAGCAGTTTTATCTTTCAAAATTTTGATGGTCGAATAAAGCACAAATTGGCTAGCACCGATGATGAATCCATGAGCCTTGGTCAAAAGAAACGGGTCAAGAAAATTTCAACTACCAAACACAGTGGCCAATGCAAAAACTAAATCTTATACGCACATTTGTCTATATAATGAAGTGCTAATGCTCATATGCATGATGTGATAAAGCTCATTTAGCAACGAGGTTTAGACATGCAAAACTGAATCTTATACGCACATTTATGCAATTTTCTAGAACATTCCCCTCTAGGTGGAAAGTTATATTTCTTCGCCAAAACATTTTCCCCCCCTAGCATGGACCATTACAAATCTGACTGAATTTTCAAAAACAAAATCCTTTGACCGGTAATTAATTTTTAATAACTCGGTATTGAATTGGAAATTTAAGTATACCGTAGAAAGGAAGCATGGACCATTGTCACGGAGGTAAAATCTGAACAAGAAATGGATACTAGTAAATAAATTTATTAGTGGGTGTGGAATCTGACAAATCTCTCAAATGTTGCTGTTAATGTACATTAATCATTTTCAATTTTTTTTTACACTCAAACTGCTCATTCTTTATTCAAAGACTAGAGGATCAGCACCATCGCGATCCACAAAGGTAATCATTTTCAATTTTAGTGCAGAAAAAAAACAAATTCTTCTTTTTTTGAGAAAAAAATAAATTCTTCTGTACATAGTATGGTGTTCGGCCCATTTTGTTTGGTGGGTCATTTCGAAGGAGGCCCATTTTGGCTAGGCGAAGCAACCCGTTTAATTCCAGGCCCCCACTCGTGCGGCACCGGTCCCGATAAATCTCACGCGCTCGTCTTCCTCCTCCGTCCCAGATCCGATCCCCTCCCCCCACCTCCCCCTCCCTCGAGGAGGCCAGGCCAGGCCAGATCCACCGAGCTCCCCAGATCCGGCGGCCATGGAGAAGCCGTGCACCCTCCTGGTGCACTTCGACAAGGGCTCGCCGTCGATGGCGAACGAGATCAAGGCGGAGCTCGAGTCCGGCGACGGGCCCGCCAAGGCCGACGCCATGCGCCGCGCCATCTCGCTCCTCCTCAACGGCGAGTCCCTCCCGCACCTCTTCATCACCGTCGTCCGCTACGTCCAGTCCTGCGACGACCACGCCGTCCAGAAGCTGCTCCTCCTTTACCTCGAGACCGTCGACAAGCGCGACGCCGCCACGGGCAAGGTCCTCCCCGAGATGATCCTCATCTGCCAGAACCTCCGCAACAACCTGCAGAGCCCCAACGAGTACATCCGCGGCGTCACGCTGCGCTTCCTCTGCCGCCTCACCGAGCCCGAGCTGCTCGAGCCGCTCGTCCCCTCCATCCTCGCCAACCTCGAGCACCGCCACCAGTTCGTCAGGCGGCACGCGCTCTCCGCGGTCTCCGCTATCTACCAGCTCCCGCAGGGGGACCAGCTCATCCCCGACGCGCCGGAGCTCGTCGAGCGCGCGCTCGCCTCCGAGCAGGACGCCGCCGCGCGCCGGAACGCGTTCCTCATGCTCCTGGCCAGCGCGCAGGACCGCGCCGTCGCCTACCTCCTCACCAACGCCGACCGCGTCGCGGAATGGCCCGATCTGCTGCAGATGGCCGCCGTCGACCTCATCCGCAAGGTCTGCCGATCCAAGGGCCGCGCCGACAAGGGAAGGTATATCAAGATTATCATCTCCCTCCTCTCGGCGCCCAGCTCCGCCGTCGTGTATGAGTGTGCGGGGGCGCTTGTGTCCCTGTCCTCGGCGCCCACGGCAGTGCGCGCCGCCGCCAACACATACTGCCAGCTGCTCTCGTCCCAGAGCGACAACAATGTGAAGCTCATCATCCTGGACCGTCTGCACGAGCTGCGCACCTCGCATAGGGAGGTGATGGTGGATGTTGTCATGGATGTGCTGCGTGCACTGGGCAGCCCCAATGTGGATGTCAGGAAGAAGGTGCTCGATTTGGTGCTGGATCTGCTCACCCCACGAAATGTGGAGGAGGTGGTGCTGTACCTCAAGAAGGAGGTGGTTAAGACGCAGGCTGCTGAGGTGGAGAAGGGTGGTGAATACCGCCAGATGTTGGTGCAGGCCATTCATTCATGCGCCAAGAAGTACCCAGAGGTGGCTGCATCAGTTGTGCATCTGCTCATGGACTTCCTTGGGGACCCTAATGTTGCTGCAGCATATGATGTTGTTCTGTTTGTGCGTGAGATCATTGAGACCAATCCCAAGCTCCGTGTATCCATTATCCAGAGGCTAATTGACACATTCTATCAGATTCGGGCATCCCGTGTCTGCATATGTGCTCTCTGGATCCTTGCAGAGTACTCCCTGTCCTTGTCTGAGGTTGAGAGTGCCATTTCCACTATCAAGCAATGTATTGGGGATCTGCCGTTCTACACTGTCTCTGAGGAAGGGGAGACGACTGATTCCTCCAAGCCATCTCAGCCGGTGGTGAACTCTGTAACTGTGTCTTCGAGGAGGCCTGCTGTTCTTGCAGATGGCACTTATGCCACACAGAGTGCTGCCACTGAGACTGCTATTTCAGCACCAGCAGCGGCTCTCGGGTCATTGGCTTCCAGCCAGAATCTAAGATCTCTTATTCTGTCTGGTGATTTCTTTGTTGCTGCTGCTGTTGCCTGTAACCTGACCAAGCTTGTGTTGAGGCTGGAGGAGGTTCAGCCATCAAATGTTGAAGTAAACAAGGCTAGTACTGGGGCGTTGTTGATCATGGTGTCCATTCTGCAGTTGGGAGAGTCACCATACCTCCCACAACCTATTGACAATGACTCACATGATAGGATTGTTCTCTGTGTGAGGGTCCTTTGCAAACCTGGTGATGATGTTAAGAAGGTTTGGTTGCAGTCATGCCGCCAGAGCTTTGTCAACATGCTTGCTGAGAAGCAATTTAGGGAGACTGAGGAGATGAAGGCCAAGGCACAGATATCTCATGCCCAACCAGATGATCTTATTGATTTCTATCACCTAAAGAGCAGAAAGGTTAGATTGAACTACTTTTATATTTTTCGTCTATATATATTGGTACTCCATATTTCGTTCTCTGTCCAGTGTGGTTATTGATGGACCAATTCACAAGCGTTTTAGTTTCCGAAATACTCAGCAAGGTTTCTGATTGAAAGAAGAACCTGCCTTCATGCATTGATATTGCCAATTTCCTTATAGTCATTGCGTTTTCTCCAAATAAATTATGTTTCAGCCTTGAATTGATGCCTAATTTGAATAATTTCTACGTCACAGTTGTTATAGTGTTTTGTGGAACTGGAAAACATGTCCACATCTCAGTCTGAATTCTCTTGTATTTCCAAGCCACACCATTTCTATAAGGCCCCGTTTGGATCTCTTGATTTTGAAGGAATTGGAATCTACTTAATGGAGTAGGCTGTTTATCTTGTAATATGGCACTCCACAACTTTCCAAAGTTTAGATATAAGCCTATCTTAAAAGTCATAGGGTAGGAGATGGAAATTGATTCTATAGATCCTCATGCTATGTTTCTAATGTGCAATTTATAGCATGCTCTTCGACTCGCTTCCCTACAGTAGAAGTGCAGCACATAAGTATCTATCCCATATGGCCAACAATAATATACAAATATATTTGACATACAACTATATTACCTTAATTAATTTGTGTTTAAATTAGGATTATTAGAATGGAGTTCAATTCCAATGATCCAAACGGGGCCTAATGGATCTGTAAACAACAAAAATTTTAACATGTTTGTCCTGTACTCTTAGGTCTTAAACATCTCTTATTAAGTGAAGTCATGGATATGGAAATATTATGTTTTTTCTATTTTCTGCTTCACATGTTGGCAATATTGAAACATATTTGTGTTCTATTAATGTGGTATACTAACTCAAGTTAGAAAAAATGGTCTTTATTGGGTCAAGGAACAACTAGGTGTTCATATCTCAACTGAATTTATGTAGACAAATGAATCAACAATTTTCCTACTTGCTAATGTTGTTATTAATTCATCTTTAATGCCACTGTTCTTGACTGAAGACTAATCATCAGTAACGCATTTCTCTTGAGTGATGTTTTTGTTGGAAACATGGTTGTTTACTGTTGTGCTTATTTTTCAACGAGGCAACTTTTTTGTCATAAAAATTTGATCTCAATCAATGTTTAATATGACAGCAAAACCATAATCACCATATTTTTTTGGGACCATTAATTTTATGTACAAAGTTTCAGCACTGGATGCACCCTATTTGTTTGTGTTTCTAAAGTTGGCATTTCTTTGACAGGGAATGAGCCAACTTGAGTTGGAAGATGCAGTTCAAGATGATTTGAAGGCTGCAACTGGTCAATTTACTAAGGATGCAGATGATACCAACAAACTGAACCGGATTCTTCAGTTGACAGGATTCAGTGATCCTGTTTATGCTGAAGCATTTGTAGCTGTTCATCATTATGATATTGTACTTGACGTTACAGTCATAAACCGAACAAAAGAAACTCTCCAGAACTTGTGCTTGGAGTTGGCAACAATGGGCGACCTAAAACTTGTTGACCGCCCTCAAAACTACACATTAGCTCCCGAGTCAAGCAAGCAAATTCGAGCCAATATCAAGGTTTCATCAACAGAGACTGGAGTCATATTTGGTAACATAGTTTATGAGACTTCAAATGTGATGGAAAGATCAGTGGTGGTCCTTAATGATATTCACATCGATATCATGGATTACATCTCACCTGCTACATGTGCTGATGTTGCTTTCCGGAACATGTGGGCAGAGTTTGAGTGGGAAAATAAGGTAATATGCCTCTTTTTGAATTTTCTTTGCTTTTTTTCAAGATTCCCTCTGTTCTTGTTGCAGACACTATTGCTAGCATTTTCTGTCATTGGTTGCAATCTATGCTGAAATTGTGCCACAGTATGTTTCCATAAAGCAAAAACCTTCTACATAATTAATTTTGTTTTTTTAAAGCTAAAGATTAGTAAAGCATCCACATATGGTAATAACTTTCGGTTCGTTTAGATGTGGGGGCTTGCTGGAAGAAATTTTAGGAGAAAGAACTGTCCTAATCAAGCTGTTGACAATTAAAGTGGTACCTGTACTGCCTAAATATGCTGGCTGCTAAATAGTGTGGTTGACGTGGAATATATTTCCTGCTCATAGTGTGTATTTGATTCGTGTCCGTATTAATTGTTGTCTTAATTTTCTTTGTATATCAGGTGGCGGTGAATACTGTGATTCAGGATGAAAAGGAGTTCTTAAATCATATTATCAAGTCAACAAACATGAAGTGTCTAACACCACCGTAAGTTCCAAAGAATTTGCACTGTACACATTAGTCTGCATACTAGAATTGTGCCTGCGTTTGTATATTAATGCTAGATTTATCTGTAGTTTCATGAGTCATTCTGACACATATAAAGTGCTAAAATGTAGATACACAAGCATAATTTTCTCTTAATAGTACTACCATTTGTGAGAATTGGTTATCTTATTACTTTTCCATGTGCCAAATAAACTGGAGTAATGGCTATTTGTTCACATGACTGTTTTCAGCATATAAGGCTTATCTATTTGGATTATACGGAGTTTGTATCCTTGTTTGCAAGCCTATGTATGTTAGAAAGGCAGTTTTGCTCCCCCCCCCACACCCCCCCACCCCCTTTTTTTTTTGCTGTGTTACAACTAATCATTGATCACAAATCACATAAGCTAGAACAAATCATAGTCCTTTGTTATCATGGCAATTTTTGCATGCACAGGAGATCCAAACACCCGATGTTGATCATTGTACATAGAAATGTCCTATCCAGTCAGGGATATTCAGGAAGATATGTGCTTTTTGCCTTGTAATAGAAGTATATGGTTTGTTAATTTGGCATAACAAAACAGAGGAACCCTTTTATTTGTTTTCATTTGGGCAGTTGTTATTGGTCGTAGATTGGTTGAAAATCTTGGAAATTGTTTCACTGAACATTACTGATATCTTAGTGCTGCGAAATTGTTTCTTTACATTTCACTTCATTTAGTTTGCTAATTCATTGATCATTTTCTGCTTCTCTATATGGCAAATTGACACCAGATCTGCGCTTGATGGAGAATGTGGGTTCCTTGCTGCAAACCTTTATGCCAAGAGTGTGTTTGGTGAGGACGCTCTGGTGAACATCAGCATTGAGAAGCAGGCTGATGGCAAGTTGAGTGGCTACATCAGAATAAGGAGCAAGACCCAAGGAATCGCTCTCAGCTTAGGAGACAAGATTACCCTAAAACAAAAGGGTGGAAGCAGCTAGCCGAGCTGTGCCACATGTATATCACCCCAGTTATACCATAAAGCCTCCAGATTTGAGCACAATTTTTTCTACCTTCCCACCAATTTTCATGAGTCACAAGTTGTTATGACAGGTGGTAGTAGAGGTATCCATCCTGAATGGACAGGATTGTGTAGCTTTGTGTTGTTCTGGCCTATGAACTGAAGAATTTTGTTATACTTACTGACTTCATGAATCCTGATGTCTACCAGATTTGAACGGAATGTATTAAATAATAAAATGATCATAGATTCTTTTCTTTGGTGCAAACACACTGTGTTCTTTGTTTATCAGTTCACTACTGACAGTGTATGAACAGAATACCTTGTGCGTTTTGCTGCTCATGTAGCACAAATGGTGGTATCACATCTGTGAAGCATAACTACAGTGATTTTTCTTAGAACCAACTGAACAAGAGAAACAAGCTACATGACACATTTTGCGTGGTATTCATTCTGATTTCAGGACATAAACTACTGTTCTGATCCTTCAGCTTCCTCTAAGATATGCATCCCTGATCCTGTGCAGCTTGGCAGCCACCTCCTGCATGCTGATGCGCTCGCTGGGGGATGTCTTGGTGCAGCAGAGCCCAATGCTCAACACAGACTGCGGAATCTGTGCTCCACTGTCCTTGATGGCCACTGGAGTCTCCTTGATAAGGTCCAGCTCTTCCAACAACTGCGGGTCAACAATCTGCAACACATTATCAGGGAAGTTGATCTCTGTGAACTTCACAATGCTCATTCCTTCCTTAAACATGTCATCTGTTGGCCTCCGTCGGATTAATATCTCCAGAAGAACGACTCCAAAGCTGTAGACATCGGAAGCAGTTGAGATGTGACCACCACCTGCACATTCTGTAGATTGCATGTAGGAAAAATTAATAAAAATAACTTGGGAAATTCTGGGATTCATAGAAAACACATTGTAAAAAGGGACTATACCTGGAGCAACATATCCAATGGTTCCCTTGATTGCATTTGAGGAAGTGGAATTTGAGTCAGCAAAAGATGATGCTGCAGAACCAAATTTGAACCTTGCTAGCCCAGAGTCTCCGACATGAGCAACCATATCATCATCCAGGAGAATGTTGCTAGGTTTCAGATCACAATGTACAATGGTTCCTTGGTGGCTGTGGTGCAGATACGTCAAAGCATCAGATACATCCACAAGGATGCTTAACCTTTGAGCTAGTGAAACATAGTTTGAATATGAAGAGCCTTCACTGTCTCGAGTCGAGTACAATAAGCTATGCAAGTCTCCTTGTGGCATGAACTTATATACTAAGGCTTTGAAATCATTTCCATTGGAATCCATAGTTGAGCATGCAGTAAGGATAGGAACTAGATTGCGGTGCCGCACATTTCTCAAAGCATTACATTCTGCGATGAAACTCTTCTGTGCTCCTCTCGTCTCTAGACTGAAGACCTTGATGGCAACCACATTTCCATCTTGAGACAGTTTTCCTTGATAGACAGAACCATACCTTCCCTGGCCAATTACATTGGATGTTGCAAAGCCCTCTGTTGCTCTGAGAAGGTCACTGTAAGAAACTTTGGGGATTTCTTTTCCAAATGAGGGTAAAGAAATAGATCCAGTCATATGTTTTCGCCTTCGGAACAACAGCACAACTGAAAGGACCGCAGCAAGAGACACTGCTATGGCTACTGGGATCACTATTTTCAGTATAAGTGATAGCCTGTGCTTATCTGAATCCAAAGGCATGTCAGGACATGACGGCAGCTGTAATTCTGGTGGCCCGCCACAAAGCCCCTGATTTCCATCAATGTGCAAAGCTGTCCTGTTATTGAATATCCCTTTTGTTGGCAGCTCACCTTTAAGATTGTTGAATGACAAATCCATTTCCTCAAGAAGTTCCAGGTTTCCGATAGACGCTGGTATTGGCCCAGTTAAATTGTTGTGAGACAAGTTAAGAACTTTTAGAGTTCTTATGTTGCCTAATGAAACTGGGATGCTTCCACTAAAAGCATTGTGATCAAACTCGATGCCATCCAAACTCTCACAATTACCCAAGGTGTTAGGAATTTCTCCAGACAAATTATTTGATGAAAGCTGCAAATATGTGAGTTGTCTGGCTCTGCCAATGTCAGGATGAATTATGCCGTCCAGGTTGTTGACATATAAGCTGATCTGCGCAATTGTTGGAATTGTGAACAGTTCCTTTGGTATGCTGCCATAAAGATTGTTGTTGGAAATGCTCAACACTTGAAGGATTGGAAGGTTTCCAAAGCTTGGGGGTATTTTGCTGACCAACCGATTCGACTCTAGATAGAGTTCAGACAATTCAGACAGATTTGAAAAGGATGATGGAATGGTTCCACTAAAGAAATTGTTGCCTAGTAATATCTTTTGCAGATTTTTCAGAGACCCAAGCCATTCAGGAAGTGCACCTGAAAATTGGTTCACAGCCAGTGATATAATGAACAGGTTGTGAAGGTTTGCTATACCAGGAGGAAATTCCCCTGACAATTGATTTTCAGCCAAGTATAGATACTGGAGCTGATCGGTAAGGTTGCCTACTGAAGCTGGTACATTACCTTGTAGACGATTCCCTGTCATCGAGAAATCTATTAGTTTGGGAAAATTGGTTCTATAGCATCGAAAGATGACGGCTTCCGAAAAATACCATCAAAAGAACTCGAACCGGTAAAATAGCACTGAAAGATCCAAACTTTGACTGAAAATACCATTCTGTTAGTTTTTGCAGGCACAGTGTTAATTGGGACCAAAATAACCCTGTTCTGTAGTTTCTGCCATACAGGACCCGGCAATGAGCACCCTGAATCCAGTGCAACCTCATGGACAGGGAGGATGCGGGCTTGTTCGTCGGCCTCATGGTGCACGGCAGCCGCATGTGCACGACGTTGACTTGGAGAGGCAGCGTGGCTTCATCTGGAGCTGCTGCCTGAGCACGCCGGGCTGGAAAACATTGGCCTGGAGCTGCCGGCCTGGAGGGCGCTGTCCTGGGGATGTGCAGCACTGCAGCCTGGACAACGGCATGCCAGTAGGAAGGAATTGGAAGGAGGGCATCACGTGGCCGTCTCTGGGCCGCGCGAGGCCGCCGCTGCGGGTTATCGCCGGCAGCAGGGCTACGCTGGCCCCGGGCAGTACGGCCGTCAGCAGGCTTGCACGGCCCGAGCGCCAGACGCTCCAAGGCCTCCGCTGCCATTAGGCCTCGCCTCCCCGCGTTCCTGCTCAGCGAGCTCTTGCTTTCTTCTCCCGCCGGCAAGGAACGGATAAGCTTGTGGGTTGCTAAGATTTTAGTTGGTAAAGGCAGCCCAAGGGTGGAAACGTCATTTTATGTCCACAATGTCCGGTTAAAATAGATGGACGCATGTTTTCCGTCCGGAATTGTGACGGAATGCTAATTTCAGTTCACATTTGCAACTTTGGATGGTATTTTACAGGAGCAAGGTCTTTTAGTGGTATTTTCTAGAAGCCGAACAGCCCAACAAGACCGTTGCGGTGCAGCCATAGCACCCTGAGGCTTGAACAGTTTGTGAAACTCAGTATCTTCCCCTGTAGCGTGTTGTTGCTCAGGAATAGGTACTGCAGTTGCTGGAGGTGGCCAAGGGACGGAGGGATGTGTCCAGCGAACCGGTTTGTCGCAAGGGAGAGGTTCCTCAGAAATGTTAAATTGCCAAGTAAAGGAGAGATTTGCCCAACTAGGCCTCGCCTTTCAAGGCGAATGGAAGCAACACGGCGTGAGCTGGTTGCTGTGCAGAGGATTCCTTCCCAGCTGCAGAAGTGGGTGCTGTGGTTCCATGAGGCCAAGGCTTGCTGTGGATCAAGAGTGATTGAATCTTTGAAGTCAAGCAGTGGCAACAGGTCTGTTTTGTTTGCATCAGCGGAGTTGCAGGTGATGGCACTGCAGGCCATAATCAGCAGCAGAAACTGTCCAATAGCTACAGCCTTCATGGTGAGCTCCTAGATTTTGCAAGATATTTGTTACTAAGTAGTGCCTACAAGCATGGACATGAGCAGAGAATTTCCGATAGGTGGAAAAAAAATGTGGGCTGGTGTTTTGTTATTGGTACTTGAAATACCTGAGTGATTTTCACCAGATTTGATCTTTGTTTATCCTTCCAGGAAAGCAAGGAAGTAATTTCACAAGACACGGGGATTTTCTGTTGGCGAAAATGGCTGCAACACCCGCAGCACACAAGCACACAGTGGAGAAGAAGATGGGGTTGCTTCTTGATTTTATTTCTATAGCACAAGCAACTCCCCTCACATAGGAGGGGTACATGTCCTTTTATAAGACTTACAAACCGTCATATGACAACTCACCATTAGCTAGTAGTAAAATCCTAATTTACTTATACAACCACAACTTTCCAACTAAGTAATACCTAGGATTCTAGAGGCATCATGATCCAACTATAATGATCATGCATGCTCCTCAAGGTAGTCAATACCAATTTGACATTTACCACTCCTAAGTAATTTACTAGTAGCTGATTAGAAGCAAGAGAGGGGTAATTATCTAACAATTCTTTCCCTAATTGCACTTCTCTTGCTTGATCTCCTCAACTCCAACCTTGATCATCAACTCCCGGTGGCGAAGACGACCCAATGGCTTGGTGAGGATGTCCCCGAGTTGTTGAGCTGTCTCAACGTACTCGAGCTTGACCAGCCCTTGCTCGACGCAGTCACGGATGAAGTGGAACCTTACATCGATGTGCTTACTGCGATCATGGAGAACTGGGTTCTTTGTTAAGGAAATGGTAGACTTGTTGTCCACCATCAAAGCCGGCGTGGTGAGCGTCTCCCCGGTCAGCTCTTCCACCAGCCATCTCAGCCAGAGTCCCTGACAGCACGTAGTCGCCGCCGCAATGTACTCTGCCTCGCATGTCGAGAGGGCGAGGACTCTTTGCTTCTAGGACTGCCAGGTGATGGGACACGAATTGAGGACGAACAAGACGCCCGACGTACTCTTCCGCCTGTCCACATCTCCAGCCATGTCGCTGTCGCTAAACCCGGTCAGCTCCAGCGCCTTCCCCTTTCGCCTTGGTAGACAATCCCATGATCAATCGTCCCAGCCACATAGCGGAGGAGTCTCTTCACAGCGACGGCGTGATCCTCCCTGGGATCCGCCATGAATCGGCTCAGATAGCCGACCGCGAACCCGATGTCCGGCCTCGTGTGCGTGAGGTAGCGCAATCCCCCGATGATGCTCCGGTACTCGGTCGCGTCCACCTTCGCCGCCGTGCTCTCCTTGGAGAGTTTCAACTTCTCCTCCATGGGCGTCTGACACGGCTTGCAGCCGCTCAGACCTCCCCTCTCCACCAGCTTCCGCGCGTAGGAGCTCTGCTTCAGCGTGATGACATCCTTGCACTGTTCCACCTCTACGCCCAGGTAGTAGGTGAGCAAGCCGAGGTCGCTCATCTTAAACTTCCTCATCATCTCGCGCTTGAACTCCGCCGTGTCATCTTCGCTCTCCTCGGTGACGATCAAATCATCCATGTACACCCCGACGATCAGAAGGCCCCGCCTTGACCGCCGGGTGTACAGAGCGTGCTTGGTGTTGCATCTGGTGAAACCGAGCGAGTTCATCGTGCTGTCGAGCTTCACGTTCCACGCCCTTGGCGCCTGCCGGAGCCCGTACAGCGCCTTGCGGAGGCGGAACACCTTGTGCTCCTGTCCGGCAACAGCGAAGCCCGGCGGCTGCTGCACGGCCACCTCCTCCGCCAGCTCCCCGTTGAGGAACGCGGACTTCACGTCCAGGTGATGGACGTTCCAGTCTCGCGCTGCCGCCATCGTGAGTAGTACGCGCACTGAGTCCATGCGCGCGACAGGAGCGAAGACCTCGTCGGCATCGATGCCGTCACACTGCACGTACCCTTTCGCGACTAGTCGGGCCTTGTACCTCACGACATTGCCCTTCTCGTCCCTTTTCACCTTGTACACCCACTTCAATCCGATCAGCCTGCTGCCAATCGGTGGATCCACGAGCTCCCAGGTGTGGTTCTCCTGGATCGCCGCCATCTCCTCCAGCATCGCGGCGCGCCAGCAATCTTCACGTTCCGCCGCTTCGAACGTGGCCGGCTCCTCAGCCGTGCCCAGGTGGAGCTCCTGATCATCCAACACGCGCTCCGCGTGCCCAGGCGGGCTCTCGTCCCCGACGAGATCCCTGATCGCCCGGAATCGGAGTGGCTCCCCCTCGTGTTCGGCGTCGACGTGCGGCGACGCGTTCGGTGGGGGCGTGACGAAGCGAATCGACGAGCTGGAGCTTGACGCCGCTGATGCTGGTGTCCCCTGCCCAGCAGGAGACCCTGGTGGTGTTGCCGCCGGGGATGGTGGTGACGTAGCCACCGACGGAGTTGCCCCTCCTGTTCCTGGAGCAGAGGAGGCTTCCCCTGTTTCAAAAACAGAGGAACCGCCCGCACCACCTTGTTGCGCCGACTCTGCAGTGTCGTTCGACGTGACGTAGTACTCCGAGTACTCGACGGAGAAGCTGCTGCTGACACCGCCGCCTCCGTCTTCCCCGTCGCCGGACTCCTCCCACTTCCAGCGCGCGCCTTCATCAAACACCACATCGCGCGAGATCACCACGCGCTGTGTCTCTAGATCATAGAGCTGGTATGCCTTGCTCCCAGCCTCGTACCCCAGGAACACACCTTGACGTGCCCAACACAGCCGAATGTCCTCAGGAACGAGACATCCGGCTTTTTCCAATGCCATGCTTCATACGGCGTGACGCCCTTCAGACTTCTTGTCGGCGACCGGTTCAGGATGTAGACGGCCGTCGTGACCGCCTCTCCCCAAAATGTCGCCGGCATTCCCTTCGCCTTCAGCATGCTTCTGGCCATCCCCACGATGGTCTGGTTCCGGCGCTCGACTACGCCGTTCTGCTGTGGCGAGTACGGCGCGGTGAGGTGGCGTCCAACGCCCTCGTCCGCGCAGTACTGGGCGAATTCCACCGAAGTGAATTCGCCACCTCGATCCGTGCACAGCACCTTGAGCTTCTTGCCCATCTCGGCCTCCACGCGCACCTTGAAGCTCTTGATCGCCTTCGCCGCCTCTGCCTTGGACGACAGCAGCGTCAACCATATGTACCGACTGCTGTCATCCACGAGAAGGAGGAAGAAGTGCCGTCCGCCGTGCGTTGCCGGTGTGATTGGCCCGCACAAGTCGCTGTGCACCAACTCGAGTAGTTCCTCTGCTCGGTAGTTGGCCTTCTTCGGGAACGAAGCGCGCCGCTACTTGCCGGCGAGGCAGCTGTCGCACAGCTCCCCCACCCGCTCGATCAGCGGCAGCCCCCGCACCATGTTGTGCCGCGCCATGCTCGCCAGCACGTCGAAGCTCTGGTGGCCGAACCGTTCGTTCCACCGCCACGCCTCGTCATCCTTCCTTGCCGCCAAGCACACCGGCCTGGCGACGCGCAGCTCCAAGATGTAGAGCCGGTTCTTGCCGCGTTCCACCTTGGCGAGCAGCTTCTGCTCGAGGTCGCGGATGCGGAGAATTCCGCTCTTAATCAACACCTCACAGCCTCGCTCATCCTACTGGCCGAGGCTGACGATGTTGCTGCGCAGCTTGGGAATGTAGTAGACATCAGTGAGCGCGCGGTGTTCGCCTGTCTTACAGGCAAATAGGATCGTCCCACGACCCTGGATATGCACGACGGAGTTGTCGCCGAAATTGACGATGCCGATGATGCTGGTGTCGAGCTCGGAGAACGCCTCATGATTCCCCTTCATGTGATTGCTCGCACCGGTGTCGAGGTACCAGCGCTCGGCATCCTCGATGCCCTCACGCTCGAGGTTGATGACGGCTCGCGTCTCGTCGAGTACTACTCGAGTACTCGGCGCCTCCTGAATGCCTTCGCTGAGCGCGCAGACCTCCGCCATCAGCAGCGCCGGCTCATCGACTTCTTCTTGCACCAGGTGCGCTCGGCCTTGCCGGCGCGGCTCCTTGCAGTCGCGGGCCCAGTGCCCGGCCTTGCCGCAATTGAGGCAGATGTCCTTAGGGGCTGCCTTGCCGCCCTTCTTCTTCATCTTCCCCTTCTGCTTTCCGCCGCCGCCGCCACCGCCTCCTTGCGATGGAGCAGAGGACCCCGTCCCTGCTGCCATCTTCTTTGAGCGCGCTTCCCACTCCTCCTGAGTGAGAAGCACCTTGGTGCTAGTACTCGTCGTGGTGGTAGTTTTCGCCGCCCTACTGGCGAAACGTTCCTCCGCCGCCTTCAATCGACCGGTGACATCCTCGATCGTGAGCTCCTCCATCTCGAGGCATGTCTCGATCGACATCACCAGCTGGTCGAAACGTTCCGGCGTCGTGCGCAGGAACTTGCGCACCGCGGCTTCCTCAGTGATGGGCTCGCCTAGCACGCCCATCTGAGTAACGATGCCGGTGAGGCAGAGGGCGAAGTCCTCGACGGCCTCGCCGTCGCGAAACTCGAGTGCCTCGTACTCGCGAGCGCAGCTGCTGCGCCTTCGCCTTCCGCGCGCGCTCGTTGCCGAGCCGCATGGTCTTGAGGGAGTCCCAAGCCTCCTTCGCCGTGTCCTTCGACCCGAGCGTGACGGCGTACTCCGACGGTGTCGCCTTCAGGATGGCCTCCATGGCCATCTGGTCTTCCTCCTCGTCCTCGGTGCCGATGCTCACGGCCTTCCAAAGACCGCGCGCCTTCAGCATCACCTTGACGACGACCTCCCACTCGGCGTAGTTGCTGCGGGTGAGGACGGGGAACTGGGCGCCTCCGATGTCCCGGACGGTCTTCTTCACCACATATGTCACCCCGCGACGTGGTGACAGAGACTCGCCCCGGCGACCAACGGAGTGAGCGCGCCCATGGCCGCGCCCACGCCCATCCCTTCCTCTTTGCTGCTCAGCCATCGCTAGCTCGCAGGATCACTCAACCGCGGCTCTGATACCATTTTCCACCACTGCAACAAGAGATGTTCTCGAACCATAAGGAACCAAAAACCTTTTTTTAGAGCAAACTACAGAATGAATCATTGAAGCCTTGAGGGAGAGCTTGAAGCTAGACGAATGAGCTTGAAGCTAGATGAATGACATGAACAAAAAAAAGGGTTAGGTGATGATGAGATGCTTACAATTGGTTGATCAGTAGTGACTACAAGCCCGGCAAGAGCGTGTGGGATTACTGTCACCGTCGTTGAACCGCCTGATTAGGTCCATTTTTTATGCTGCCTGAGAGCTGCTTGATGGACACGCTCGGATGGGTGCTTAGCGTTTTCTGGGCAATTCTGCCGGCGGTCAATGTCTCCGGCTCGATCGCCCAAAGAAAAGGAGGTTGAGTAGAAAGTCTTTGCGATGACCACATCTCCATAGGGATGCATATCCTTGGCCGTACCGTATAGGATTAATTTCTATGTGTTTGAAGATGATGACAGCTAAGGTAAGTCGGCTCATTTCTTTTTATCTAGAATACGTAGGAGAGAATATGATATGTAGAGCATCTCCAGCGGTTCTCCAATAAATATTTTCCAATAACAAGGGGATGTCCCAATAATTCTTTCATGACTATTGGGAGAGTTGCTTTTGTAGTCTCCCAATAATCTTGTCCCAATTCAACTACTGTATTGAGAGAGTCATAACTACCCCTCTATTTGGGGAGAGTTGGGGTGTATTACTGGGTCGTCGCAATAATTTTTTGGAAAAGGGAAAGATAAAGGAGATTTGCTGGAGCACTATTTTTCAATAATTCTTCCAATATGATAGTTGGATTGAGGAATGTGAGACGGCTGGAGATGCTCTAAGGGCATGCCCATACACGACCAGATGCAAAGTGAACACAAGGACTGATGGTCGACATTCACATGCTGAGGTTTCATATTCGCATAGTTGAGCAGCATTTTGTGACGACCTTTTGCTATTGGATCTGATGGAGCAAGTGACAGGAAGAGTTTTTTTTTAATGATGGCGTAAAACACACTCCAGCCTCTCTGCATCCTAAATCTGTCACAACCAAGGCATACATGGTTCACTCCCTCCATCGGTGTTCGAATATTCCATCAGCAAAGTATTAGCCAAAACCAACGGCCTCTAGAAGAAGGATCTTCTACACGCCGTACTATATGGCAACACACGACAGACAATTGAAGAAAGACACGGTGTGCCTTGAAGATGTTGAAGATCCACATGGGTATTGTCCAGTGTTACTGTTTGTATACACGGCGTACAATGCGCCGTGGAAGTGAGGCCATAAGCTGAAATGGCGTACACGCCATATGTTACGGTGATGGATGGCGTAGTATTTGCCACACATCTTACATAGAGTATGCTGGCTTGGAAGGAGGAAGATCTACACGACGTATGATATGCTGACGTACGGCGTACCATTGTGGCGTTATTTGACCGTTGGAAAAGGAAATGATCGTTGGAAAAATCTGCATGCCGTATGATACGGTGGTGCACCGGACAGCGCCGGTGAAGCGGCCAATTTTGCTGGCGGTCAGTGTCTTCGCGGCGACCACATCTCCATCGGGGCGGTAACATACAAGATTATTTTCTGTGTGTTTATTATAGACGATGATGATGACATCTAAGCAAGGTTCCAGGTACACGACTCATCAACTGTCTTGATTTTGTTAAAAAATCGCTAATTGGACCAACCATTCTGACTTCTCACAATCATTTAGGGCACTTCTCTGGTGACATGTCACCATCGATGGCTCATTTTTCTTTCTCTCTAGAGCACACAGTGAACTAACAAAGTTTGTGCTCCGGCATACGATGAAGAGGGGATATCGTATCTATACATATAACATGATAATGTTCAAGCAATTCTGTAATGATATTCCAGCATCACATATCACTCGAGCCCTTGCATATACCTATTCATTTAGCAATAGTCATTCTCTTATCTTAAAAAAATGGAGGAAAAACATCTCTCTTATTTCTCAAGTCTTGCAAATGAGATTGAAATGAGAAGTAACAATTATGATTTGCATTACATTGAAATAAAGGCTCTGCTGAAGTTTCAAGTTACCAGCCTTATTTTTTCGGTTCCTACTGACCAGACACATCTGCAAAGGAGCAGCCTCAGCATCAGTTGTCCATGCTTACCATAACAATCCCTACGTAAACTACAAGAAAGCCATATCATATTGTTATTAGAGTAGCAAGTATATTACCTAAGTTTCCCTTCAAATATGCATCCTTGATTCCGTGCAGTTTTGCAGCCACTTCCTGCATGCCCATGCGCTGGTTTGGGGACGCTTTAGTGCAGTTAAGTCCAATGTTTATCACTGAAATTAAACACTCCAAGCTCTTCTCCTTCATGGACACTGAAGTCTCTCCTGCAAAATCAAGCTGCTCTTCCAGTAGTTCAGGATCTACAATCCTTAGTATCCTGTCAGGAAAGCTTGTTTCAACGAACTTCACAATGTCCAGTCCATCATTGAACATATCATCAGTTGGCCTCTTCCGCAAAAATACTTCAAGTAGAACAATCCCGAAGCTATAAACATCCCCAGCACTTGAAACTCTACCGCCTGCAGCACATTCTGTAGATATAAAACAAGAATGTTTAGTCCAGAGTTAAGTAGAGGAACCACAAAGCATTATGACAATTAGCACTACTACCTGGTGCAACATATCCTATCGTTCCCCTTATGGCAGCTGAAGAAGTTGAGATCGAGTCACCTAATGATGCTTCTGTGGAATCAAATCTGAACCTTGCAAGACCAAAGTCCCCAATACGTGCCGTCATGTTTTCATCCAAAAGAATGTTGCTAGGCTTCAGATCACAATGAACAATAATTCTTTGGTTGTTATGGTGGAGGTATTCTAATGCATCTGCAACGTCCACCACAATGCTTAATCTTTGAGCCAATTTAATGGGGCTTGAAGTTGAAGTGTTAGCATCATCTCGATTCAAGTACAGTAATGCATGCAAGTCACCTCGTGGCATGAACTCATATACGAAGGCTTTGAAATCATTGCCCTTATAATCAATAGTGGAGCATAGAGTTAGGATGGGTACTAGATTGCGATGCCGCACATTTCTCAGAGCATTACATTCTGCGATGAAGCTCTTATGTGCTCCTTTTGTCTCCAGGCTAAAAAGTTTGATATCAACCATAGTTCTATCTTGGAACAAGCTCCCTTGGTATACATATGAGTATCTTCCTTTGCCTATTAAATTGGATGCAGAGAACCCCTCTGTTGCCCTTGCAAGATCACTGTAAGAGACTTTGGGAAATTTGCCTCCAAATGAGGGTGAAGTGATATAAAGCCTGTTTTGCTTTCGCCTAACAAGCAATAGACCAAATATGACCATAGCAAGTGACACCATGCTGACCAATGGGATCGTTACTTTTAGGACAAGAGATTTCTTGTGCTTAGAGGAAATCAATGGCATGACAGAACATGCAAGTAGGTGAAACTCTAATGCACCACCACAAAGCCCTGGGTTTCCATCAAGTCGCACAGCAGTTGCATTCTCAAATATTCCATTGGTTGGGACCTCACCCATTTGACGGTTGAATGACAAATCCAATTGTTCAATTAGTTGTAGGTTGCCAAGAGGCATTGGTATTGACCCAGTCAAGTTATTTTGAGACAAATCGAGAACTTTTAAGCTCCTTATGTTGCCTAATGAACCGGGGATGCTTCCGTTGAAATTATTCCTGTCAAGCTTGATTTCTTCCAAACTTTCACAATTACCCAGACTGTTAGGAATATGTCCGTATAACTTATTGCATGAAAGTTGTAAAGAAACCAATTGCTTGGCATTACCTACTTCTGTAGGAACTTGTCCATCTAGGTTGTTAAAAGACAAATAAACTTGCTGGATTGTTGGAATTGTGAAGATCTCCATTGGTACTAGACCATGAATAAGATTGTTGGAAATGTTCAACATTTCAAGCCCTCGAAACTTTGAAAAACCTGAAGGTATTTGGCCGTCGAACTGGTTCGATTCTAGACTGAGCTGTACCAATTGAGATATATTTGAAAGGGTTGATGGAATGGGCCCAGAAAACTTGTTTCTCCCTAAGTATATTCCTTGCAAGTTTTTTAGAGTTCCAAGCCATCTTGGAACCATTCCGGTAAATTGGTTGTCTTCCAAATCTAAAACTATCAGATTGGGTAGGTTTTCTATACCAGAAGGAAAGCCACCAGACAATTGGTTACCTCCCAAGTATAAACGCTGAAGCCCAACAGAAAGGTTGCCTAATGAGCTAGGTACCTGGCCTTCTAGTTGATTAACTGCCAGCGATAAAACTCGTAGCTTAGTGCAGTTGGCTAAGTTATTAAAAAACTCCCAGTCTTGTTTGCTATTTGCTTGGAGTCTATTCGACTCAAGATTCAATAGGGAAAGTTGAGTAAGTTTACCGAGGGTGCTTGGGACCACCCCTGTAAAATTATTGTCTGATATGTCAATTGCATAAATATTTGAAGCATTACTAAATGAAGGTGGGATGGGGCCTTGAAAGTTGCAACCACCTAATGCTAGCTGTTGGAGATTGGGTAGGGAGCTACCCAGATAAGATGGTACCTCACCACCTAATGGATTGTTATCAAGATCCAGACCAATAAGAGTAGAAACAGTCAAGATGGCCAGTGGAAACCTACCTGACAACTTGTTATTTCTTATAGACAGACCCTGTAGGCTATGGAACTTTGCAAACTCATTGGGAATCCTCCCCTTGATATTATTAAATGCGCAGCTAATCCTTAAGAGTGTTGTGATATTGGGAAGAGAAGAAGGGAGGGGTCCATTCAAGTAATTAAGTTCAAGATTTAGCTCTTGAAGTTGAGGAGGCAAACCAGGGAACTCTCCAACTAGATTATTGCCATTCAGCCATAAAGACTTGAGATTGGAGGAATTTGTAAAATCAGGTATGGTTCCTTCTAGCGTATTGTTACTCAAGTAGAGTCTTTGCATATGATTCAAATGACCAAGGGATGGAGGTATTTGTCCAGTTAATCTATTGCTTGATAGGGACAGGTTTGTTAAGAATGTTAGGTTTCCGAGTGAAGGAGAGATTGGCCCTACCAAACCTTGAGTTGTAAGGTCGAGAGAGATGACACGGAACGGAGTCTTCGCTGTGCACAAGACACCTTCCCAACGGCAATAGTGTATGCTCTCATTCCAGGACATCAACGCTTGCTGTGGATCAAGAATGATTGCCTTCTTGAAATCAAGCAGTGAAAGCCGATCTGTTTCATTTCCACTCGTGAAACTGCAGGTAACGGCATGTCCACTGCAAGCTACGAGCACCAACAGAAGTTGCATGATTGCAGTAATCTTCATGGCTATTTTATTGAACTTGAAATCTTAATATCCTGAAAACATGGAGAGGAAGTAAACTTTGGACAGACTATAGAATGAATGTCAGCAGACATTCATATTTGTGTCATAGAAGTACCTTGCCGAGTTGTTAGTTTTAACTTCAGCCACAATATGGCAACTCCAGCCACTGCAGGCTAGCTATTATGATTTTAGTCGTTACTAACTTGACTGGCCATCGGATGTATATGTATTATTAATTTATTCCAAATCCTGCAACATTACCATAATCAGTTAGTTATCCTGTCTATTTGTGCATGCTTATTCATGGTTTTGCTGCTAATTGAGATTTCTGAAGCAAAAGCTAAAAAACCAAACCCATGTACACAATCTGTAATACAAAATTGTCATTGTTATACTCTAACAACCGTTCAGATGGGTCGCAGCCCAAGGATTCGAACCAGCTAGTATCAGCTAGTATTTGACACAAAGTGCACAATATCATGAACATAGTACGTGAAGGCAACTACAATTAATTCTTTCAGCACAATCTCAATAAAAACTGCTCCTTAATGAGTTACAACTCACAATCCTGATGACCGATTCGATGTCTTTAGGATTATGCTTCTTCGCACAGACATATCACATAGGTGCTTTTCTTCGTCTTCCTATTATGCTCCTCAATTTTCATTTACTTGATTCTATGAACTTTACTATTTACATAAGTTTTGTACACTAACAATTTTTTATTTGTGCACTTGTAAATTTTAATGAATGGAAGAATTAATTACATGCTTTCTTCACGCAAAGAAAATTAATAACATTGAAGTATACTTATTTTATTATTCAAGCAATACACCTGCCATGACATATCTTTTATTTGCATTAACAATACTAAGTAAACAACCACAAAGAGAGTATCTTGTTTTTATATGGGTCTCAAGAATTGCTCTCTTTTCTGTTACAGAAACTGTGCTGCAGTGTATGTAGGATCAACAACTAGATCAATTAGTATACTTGCGGTAAATTTTATCTATTTAGAATTTTTCAGTCAAACTCTTTAAATTGGACCAGCAACTAATATAGAAAGAATTAGATAAATTGATAATAATGGCAAGATTGTCCATTTTAGATTCATCATACAAAAATACTTCCATAATAACTATCTAAAGTATAAGTAAATTGTCTCCCATTATCATAGACTTGTGGGTACAATAGGTTGATGGATTAGCTCAATATAATATCAGGGGAAGATGCCTCTGATCCATCAAGATGGTTTTCTATGTTGAAACTAATCTAGTTGCATAGCTCGTTTATTTGTTTCCTAGTGTGTGTAGCATGTTTCCCTTCCTTGTACCCGGGTTGGCGTGGTCAGAGTCGTGCTTGTCCACGGCGTGGCCCGAGTCCTCTGCATTCAGTTTGCGCCATGGCGTGTGCGGCAGCACGTTGTGAGCGTCGCCAAAAGAAACGGGCGCGTTGCGCACCGTGCGCGGCGTGGCGTGAACGTCGGGCGTAAGGCCTGTGTATCCTGCATAAATGGAACAAATGAAAACAGAAAAGGCTGCTAAGTCTGGCGGCTGAAAAACTCCTAGTGTGTTCGCGTGTGTGTTCGTATTGTGTGTGTGCGTCATTGGCGTTGATCACCGACGTTCAGGCCGGCAGTTGCAACACGTGGCATCAGAGCCGAGGTTGAAGAAACCGCTGCCCGGCAAGGATGTCGGACGGCGACCATACTCCGTCTTCCTCATCTCCGAGGGCTCGCATCGGCCACCCCCAAGCCGGGGGATCCCAAGTCCGGCGACAACAAGAACAAGGGCGAGGTGCCGCATGCCGGCACCGACGGCTCTTGCGCCAGCGGGACCAAGCAAGTCGTGGTGGAGCGCGTGGTGAAGGAGGCGAATGTAGCACTGACGTTCCCGATGCTGACGCGTACGAACTACAACGAGTGGCAATTGGTGATGCAGATCAACCTGGAGGCCATGGGTCTCTGGGATGCGATCGAGATAGGAGCGGTTGATAATCGTGAAGACTGGCTCGCAATGGCGGCGCTGGTGCGCGGCATCCCGGCTGATCTGTACTCGACGCTGGGCGCCAAGAAGACCGCCAAGGAAGCATGGGAGGCCGTGAAGACGATGCACATGGGCGTGGCCCGTGTTCAGGAGGCGAATGCGCCGAAGCTCCTCAAGCAGTTCGAGACCATCTCGTTCAAGGATGGCGAGAGCATCGACAATTTCTCCGTGAGGATCTCGGATCCCGCGGCCAACATTCGTGCGCTCGGTGAGTTTGTCGACGAATCACGCGTTGTTAAGAAGTTCCTCCATGTTGTCCCCAAGCGCTACTCCCAGGTTGCGGTGGCGATCGAGATGTTGTTGGATGTCAACACACTCTCGGTCGAAGAACTGGTTGGGAGGCTGCGCGCCGCGGAAGATCGATTTGATGAAGGCGTGGAGCAAGTTGTGGACAAGGCTGGGCGTCTGATGCTCGCCGTGGACGATTGGCTGGCCAAGCACCTCCATCGGCTACTGCCAGAGTCGGCCTCGGGGGGCCACAAGGGAGGAGCGGCGCAGTCGCAGGCGGCGAAGGGCAAGGGTGGAGTACAGGCCGAGGGCCATGACACCACTGTCAAATTGACATCCAAAGGGACGCCGGAGGAAAGGCCGGTGTCACAACTGTGGCATCTATGGGCACTGGGCCCAGGACTGCGTCAAGCCGCCCAAGGAGAAGAAGGCGGAGGCGCATCTAGCGAAGGCGGAGGTGGATCAGCCGGCGCTACTGATGGCCTCGACGGTGGTTGCGCTCTCGCCGACGACATCGCAGGTGGTCCACCTTCATGAAGATCGTGTTTTCCCCGTTGTGAGAGAGGAGAACACATGGTACCTTGACTTTGGCGCAAGTAACCACATGACAGGGATGCGTTCTGCACTGGCCTCTCTCAATGAGACCGTGCGGGCAGCGTTCGCTTCGGAGATGGGAGCGTGGTGGAAATCTGCGGACTCGGCTCGGTAATCGTGGAAGGGAGGTGCCAAGAACACAAGGTGTTGGCCGAGGTATACTTTATTCCCAAGCTGAAAAGTAATATTGTGAGCCTTGGCCAATTGGAAGAAGGAGGGTGTAAGATCATGCTGGAAGATGGCCACCTCTGTGTGTTTGATCAGGAGCGTGCCCTCCTCATCCAAGCTCCGCGCACGACGAACAGGCTGTATACCGTGAAGCTGAACATCGGTGCACCCGTGTGCCGGCTGGCGAGCAGGGACGACACGACGTGGACCTGGCATGCCCGCTACGGGCACCTCAACTTTCGCGCGCTGCGTGAATTGGGATTGAAGAACATGGTGGAGGGAGTCCCAATGATCGATCGGGTCGAACAGGTGTGTGATGGGTGCGTGCTGGGCAAGCACCATCGTGCGCCGTTTCCCCGGTCGACATCCTACCATGCACAGGAGCGGCTGGAGCTTCTTCATGTTGATCTGTGTGGGCAGATCTCTCCACCAACACCCAGCGGCAAGCGCTACTTCATCCTGTGGTGGACGACGCAAGCCATTTCATGTGGGGTGAGTTGCAGGCCACCAAGGATGAAGCGCTCAGCACTTTCAGGAGGATCATGGAAATGGCGCAGAACGAGATCGGTGGGTGTCTCAGGGCGCTTCGCACCGACCGTGGTGGAGAATTCATCTGCGGGGCGTTCAAGATGTACTGCGACGAGCGTGGCATCAAGCACTTCACGACAGCGCCCTATACGCCTCAACAGAACGGCGTTGTAGAGCGAAGGAACCAGACCATAGTTGAGATGGCTATGTGCATGCTGAAGGGGATGAATGTGCCAGCAGAATTCTGTGAAGAAGCTGTGATGACGGCGATTTATGTGCTGAACAGATTGCCGACGAGAAGCCTGCAAGGTCAAACACCATATGAGGCATGGTACAAGCACAAGCCAGGGGTCCGGCACCTGAGAACCTTTGGGTGCGTCGTCTTCGCCAAGCGCGTCGAACCAGGGGTGACCAAGCTAGCCGATCGTTCGGTTCATGGCGTGTTCCTGGGCTATGAGCCGGGAAGCAAGGCCTACTGAATCTATGATCCTGTTGGAAACAAGCTGCTGGTGAGCCGGGACGACATTTTCGACGAGCACACCGCGTGGAACTGGGCGGAGCAAGGAGGCAAGCATGATGCGGCGAACGACACGTTCATCGTCGAGCTCGCGACTACTGTTAGTCGTCCGAGAACAGAACCCGGGACGGAAGAAATTCAGCTTCCCAGCCCTGGGGGTCCGCCAACGCCCTCAACTCTGGTTCCTGCATCACCGGCGACACCTGGTTCGGTCCAGGGAGCAGCACCAGCAGCTACTCCAAGCACGGCACAGCTTCCTTCGCCAGGCACAACTGTCGCACCTCTGACACCACAAGCGACTGTGGATTAAGAAGGAGTACCTCTCAGGTATCGCACTCTGGCAAGTATAATGGATTCAACTGATGAAGTGTTGGATTTTGAGTACAGTGGTTTGTGTCTGTTGGCCGCTGATGAGCCAAGAAGTGTAGAACAAGCACTGCAAGAGGATTGCTGGCGCCAGGCCATGGAAGCAGAGATGGACTCCATCCATGAAAACAGGACTTGGGTGCTTGATGAACTGTGGACACAAGGCCATCGGGCTGAAGTGGGTCTTCAAAGTGAAGAGGGATCTAGCTGGAAACATTGTCAAGTACAAAGCCCGTTTGGTAGCCAAGGGATATGCACAACGCCAGGGAGTGGACTATGATGAAGTTTTTGCTCCTGTGGCAAGAATGGAGACAGTGCGGTTGCTGTTGGCACTTGCTGCACATGGAAGCTGGGAGGTCTATCATATGGATGTCAAGTCTGCTTTCTTAAATGGAGAACTAGCTGAAGAGGTGTATGTCCAACAGGCTCCTGGCTTTGTTAACAGTCAGCAGCCTAACAAGGTTCTCCGATTGAAGAAGGCATTGTATGGCCTGAAGCAGGCCCCAAGGGCCTGGAATGCTAGGCTTGATCAGGAGATGACGGTTCTTGGTTTCACTAGAAGTTCACTGGAGCATGGAGTGTACAGTCCTGGTGGACAACAAGTTTGCGATAGAACTCAGTAAGAACCCGGTGCACCATGATCGTAGTAAGCATATTGATACTCGTTTTCACTACATTCGGGAGTGCATCGAAGAAGGAAGGGTGGTTGTTGATCATGTAGGCACTGAAGGGCAGCTGGCAGATATTCTCACGAAGGCCCTGGGCAAGATGAAGTTCGTGGAGATGCGTCGGCAACTGGATGTGATTTAGGTGCAACAAGATTAAGGAGGTGAAATGTTGAAACTAATCTAGTTGCATAGCTCGTTTATTTGTTTCCTAATGTGTGTAGCATGTTTCCCTTCCTTGTACCCGGGTTGGCGTGGTCAGAGTCGTGCTTGTCCACGGCGTGGCCCGAGTCCTCTGCATTCAGTTTGCGCCACGGCGTGTGCGGCAGCACATTGCGAGTGTCACCGAAAGAAATGGGCGCGTTGCGCACCGTGCGCGGCGTGGCGTGAACGTCGGGCGTAAGGCCTGTGTATCCTGCATAAATGGAACGAATGGAAATAGAAAAGGCTGCTAAGTCTGGCGGCTGAAAAACTCCTAGTGTGTTCGCGTGTGTGTTCGTATTGTGTGTGTGCGTCATCGGCGTTGATCACCGGCGTTCAGGCTGGCAGCTGCAACATTCTACTCCTATTCCATGTACGAGGCTCTAGTGAGCTACGAGGCATGTGAGGGCCGGGAAATGGTGGATTGTTGTATATGCAGCTCAATAATGACAGGCATATTTATTTTGGATATGTCATATTTAATACACAAATAAATTCCAAATTTACAGACCACATTGATGCCCTAAAATCTTATATCTGTAGTGGAGGAAATAATAGCACCTAATTCTAGCCTCTGCTAACGAAATTAGCATGGTAAGCAGCAGCTGTGAGTAACAAGAAAGATTAAAGCGAGATACATGGAGAGAACAACTGCATGAACATGAGCGAGCTAGATGCTTACTGATCAAGCTTGTGCGTCGGGCGGTGAAGTCCCGAGCTGCCGGCCCCGGCGAAGATGGAGAGACCCTAGCTAATGTCCCAGCTGCAGCCACGGTCCTTTAGCTGATTTATAGCCTTGGATCTCTAAGCAGCCATGAGCTGATAAAAGTATACTATAGCCTTGGATCTCTAAGCAGCCATGAGCGATAAAAGTAAATATGCTCCTTGCTTACTGCATGGGCTCTCATGTGCGCTGTCCCACTTGATATGCCATTCCTGCAGTTGACTGCCACCTTGGGCTTCCTCATATTAACAAAAAGAATGGCAGCGCCAACTTTTCCCACGTATAGGGGACAAATGAGTCAGTTATATAGAGACAGCGATTAGCGACCAGAGTGATGGCATCACAATTGTTGGAATTAGAGGCATTTTACGGTTAATTTTAATCTGAATTAAAACATAAATCGTGACATAAAAGTTAGTAGGAGCAAGAGCATGATCAAAATTGTTTGTACTACTGAACAGAATACAAACAAATGATACAATTGCACATAGATATTGAACATAGAAGTTCATGAGAGAGTACCTAGAGGCGGGGCCAGTTTCGGAGGAACAATGCGCTGTTACTCGACATCGTTAGTCGAGTCTATTCGATGTAGTCGATCGGGGCTTGATGCAGTGCAGAGGTTCGCCGTGTAGATGTGCGACCAGGAAGTAGATGTATGCAACGTACACAAGGAGCAGTCGCGCGAATGCGCTCCCCAAAAATTTGATCGCCCTTCTACTCCTCGGGTGCAGAGTCTCTAGTGAGGGCGCAGCTTCGGAGGCCTGCTCTTCCGACGAAGTCCGTGCACACAGATCACCGGAATGGAGAAGCAAAAGTGCAGCGCAGCAATGGGAGGGGCTCTGGTGGTGTGTCTCACTTCTTTGAGAGCGAGATATAGCACCTCTCTTATAGGCACCAGAAGACCCTTGAGCGTCCCAAGTTAATGTAGTGAATAGGGCCATCAAATGGCATGTTTCTAGTAACTCTCAGCCATCAACAGGTAAGTTACTAGTGACTAATTACTAGCCATTAACCACTAATGGGCCTTGGGATTTATTTGATTAATTAGCTAATAGGCTAAGAGCTCAATTAATCTAACAACAATAGCCTTTATATGATTGATCGGTTGGATAAACGCTTAATCAGCTGTGACCCTTTATATTTATAGGGTGGGAAGGTCTTACCACGGAAGAAAACCCTTTTACAACTCGGAATCCACATGGGTGTCTAATTTCTACCAGGACTCGTGTAAACCGATCTGACCGGTTTTGCAATCCGGTTTGACAGGATATCTGTGTGAGATCGGCTACGGGAGCTAGAACAGGTTTGACCGTTTCAGTAACCGATCAAACTAGTTTGTCGAGCCAGTACGGCTTTGTGTAAATTTTGACTTCCCACATATGCCCCCCAGCTTTTTGGTAAAGCTTGCATACCAGAAAACAATTAAAGTCAAAATTATACACTTCAGGGCGATGCTTAACACAAAATCACTGGCTTTTTTACTCTAAAGACTATATTTGATTATATTGACCATATTCTACTAAGTTTCCTACCAAACCCAGGGGTAATACTTCTTCAAGTGTCTTCCACTAAGAGCTCAAGGTAGCCGTTGACCCTGCAATGTATCCATTAAATAAGAATCCCTAAAGATTACTTTAGTCACCTTATATGGCCCTTACCAACTTGGAGACCACTTACCAAACTTGTTGCTCTTCGTTCATATCGGCAGAATTGTCTTCTAAACCAAGTCACCAACCAGAAGACTTTTCTTTTATTTTCTTATTAGCACCATGTCCAGATATATGATGAGCCCATAAAGCTTCAGATGAAACCACATACCATCTTCTAGGATTATCTTCAATTTTCTTCTTAATGAGTTTAATCAAGATATTATTACTAAACTTAGCTTGTCGATTAGCCTTAGCATAGTATGGATATAAATTGAGAAATTTAATTATGCAAACTCACGATCTTATTTTAATATGAATGAAGTATCTTGATCAGTAGTCAAAGTTTATGGAATGCCAAATCAATGAATAATGTGCTCAGTAATAAACTCAATTACCACCCGATGTGTCATATTCTTGAGAGGAACTATCTCCGTTCACTTTGTAAAATAATCAGTGGCTACCAATGGAAAATGATGTCCCTTTGATGAAGGAGGATGAATTTGCCAACAAAATCCAATCCTCATGCATCCTCAAAAATGCCAAGCTATGATAATAGGGTGCAATAATGCTGCTGGAACCAACTGAATATTCCCGAACTTTTGGCACTCCTCACAACCTTTATAGTGCCAAATATAGTCAGCTATCATATTTGTCTAATAAAATCAAGCGCTCCTCAAAAGTCACTTCATCTTAGGAGACAATTTATGTGTACCCCAAATTCTTTCATGAACTTTACCCATGGTAACCTTATATTGATCAGAACCATGCATTTTGACAATAAATCTGCCGCTCGATGATACAGCTCACCATCAACCAAAACAAATTTAAAAGCCACTGTTGGACTCTTCTCCAATCAGTTTCTTCATCCTTAGCTTTCCATAGGGATGGGTCATGGACAACATGGGGAGGCTACACGAGGAAGATGGGGAAGTGCCTACTTTGCCCTGGTTCGGCCCGTCTTCGCCGTACATCGAAAGCCATATCATTTCCACAGTTTCCACGACGTCCATGCGGCCAGAACTAATTTCAAACAACTATAAATATCCCCTGGGTAAGAGCCCCCAGAGACATTCTCTGTTGACCAAATTCCACTCCAAAACTGCCGCCAACAACGGATCTAACATCTCCACAAGTCGAGGAATAGAGGGAGGATCGACCCGGAGCAATTGGAGCACCAGAGGGCACCGGAGGCCTCCGTGCCGATCAGCATAAGAAGGTTTTTCCTTCGTTCGTTGTCCCCTTCATCTGAGATCTTTACCAGGGACTGTATGACCCCTTTGTACAACAATATGTATAATATCATAAGGTAATTTTCGCTGTTTGTCCCTCGGATCATTAGGGAGATCTTGATATGTAACTGCTACACTTGTTATTGATCTATGTGTTATCTTGGTACTGCATAGATGAGTTCTTTATATTTGATCATATGGTGGCCACCGTTCTTAGTAGGATTGCTTTTTTGCTTTCTTACCAATATCTTTACAGTGTGCATAGTCGCTTGATAGTTGATTACCTGTACATAGTGACAGTATGCAGGAGGGAAAAGGTTAAGCGTGTGAATAATCCTTGTGAAGCATGTTAGATCAATATTGTTTGCTTAGTAGATGCATATCGAAGTGATCCTAATCCATGGGATGAACATTCTATCAATCTTGTCGACTGCCGCTTTAACTTCACTTGCTAATGTAATTCACATCTTGCACTAGTTATACTTTCATTCACAAAACCTTTTCTTAAGTTAGTAGAATTAGTACATTAATGACGAGGNGACGACATCGCAGGTGGTCCACCTTCATGAAGATCATGTTTTCCCCGTTGTGAGAGAGGAGAACACATGGTACCTTGACTTTGGCGCAAGTAACCACATGACAGGGATGCGTTCTGCACTAGCCTCTCTCGACGAGACCGTGCGGGCAGCGTTCGCTTCGGAGATGGGAGCGTGGTGGAAATCTGCGGACTCGGCTCGGTAATCGTGGAAGGGAGGTGCCAAGAACACAAGGTGTTGGCTGAGGTATACTTTATTCCCAAGCTGAAAAGTAATATTGTGAGCCTTGGCCAATTGGAAGAAGGAGGGTGTAAGATCATGCTGGAAGATGGCCACCTCTGTGTGTTTGATCAGGAGCGTGCCCTCCTCATCCAAGCTCCGCGCACGACGAACAGGCTGTATACCGTGAAGCTGAACATCGGTGCACCCGTGTGCCGGCTGGTGAGCAGGGACGACACGACGTGGACCTGGCATGCCCGCTACGGGCACCTCAACTTTCGCGCGCTGCGTGAATTGGGATTGAAGAACATGGTGGAGGGAGTCCCAATGATCGATCGGGTCGAACAGGTGTGTGATGGGTGCGTGCTGGGCAAGCACCATCGTGCGCCGTTTCCCCGGTCGACATCCTACCATGCACAGGAGCGGCTGGAGCTTCTTCATGTTGATCTGTGTGGGCAGATCTCTCCACCAACACCCAGCGGCAAGCGCTACTTCATCCTGTGGTGGACGACGCAAGCCATTTCATGTGGGGTGAGTTGCAGGCCACCAAGGATGAAGCGCTCAGCACTTTCAGGAGGATCATGGAAATGGCGCAGAACGAGATCGGTGGGTGTCTCAGGGCGCTTCGCACCGACCGTGGTGGAGAATTCATCTGCGGGGCGTTCAAGATGTACTGCGACGAGCGTGGCATCAAGCACTTCACGACAGCGCCCTATACGCCTCAACAGAACGGCGTTGTAGAGCGAAGGAACCAGACCATAGTTGAGATGGCTATGTGCATGCTGAAGGGGATGAATGTGCCAGCAGAATTCTGTGAAGAAGCTGTGATGACGGCGATTTATGTGCTGAACAGATTGCCGACGAGAAGCCTGCAAGGTCAAACACCATATGAGGCATGGTACAAGCACAAGCCAGGGGTCCGGCACCTGAGAACCTTTGGGTGCGTCGTCTTCGCCAAGCGCGTCGAACCAGGGGTGACCAAGCTAGCCGATCGTTCGGTTCATGGCGTGTTCCTGGGCTATGAGGCGGGAAGCAAGGCCTACTGAATCTATGATCCTGTTGGAAACAAGCTGCTGGTGAGCCGGGACGACATTTTCGACGAGCACACCGCGTGGAACTGGGCGGAGCAAGGAGGCAAGCATGATGCGGCGAACGACACGTTCATCGTCGAGCTCGCGACTACTGTTAGTCGTCCGAGAACAGAACCCGGGACGGAAGAAATTCAGCTTCCCAGCCCTGGGGGTCCGCCAACGCCCTCAACTCTGGTTCCTGCATCACCGGCGACACCTGGTTCGGTCCAGGGAGCAGCACCAGCAGCTACTCCAAGCACGGCACAGCTTCCTTCGCCAGGCACAACTGTCGCACCTCTGACACCACAAGCGACTGTGGATTAAGAAGGAGTACCTCTCAGGTATCGCACTCTGGCAAGTATAATGGATTCAACTGATGAAGTGTTGGATTTTGAGTACAGAGGTTTGTGTCTGTTGGCCGCTGATGAGCCAAGAAGTGTAGAACAAGCACTGCAAGAGGATTGCTGGCGCCAGGCCATGGAAGCAGAGATGGACTCCATCCATGAAAACAGGACTTGGGTGCTTGATGAACTGTGGACACAAGGCCATCGGGCTGAAGTGGGTCTTCAAAGTGAAGAGGGATCTAGCTGGAAACATTGTCAAGTACAAAGCCCGTTTGGTAGCCAAGGGATATGCACAATGCCAGGGAGTGGACTATGATGAAGTTTTTGCTCCTGCGGCAAGAATGGAGACAGTGCGGTTGCTGTTGGCACTTGCTGCACATGGAAGCTGGGAGGTCTATCATATGGATGTCAAGTCTGCTTTCTTAAATGGAGAACTAGCTGAAGAGGTGTATGTCCAACAGGCTCCTGGCTTTGTTAACAGTCAGCAGCCTAACAAGTTTCTCCGATTGAAGAAGGCATTGTATGGCCTGAAGCAGGCCCCAAGGGCCTGGAATGCTAGGCTTGATCAGGAGATGACGGTTCTTGGTTTCACTAGAAGTTCACTGGAGCATGGAGTGTACAGTCCTGGTGGACAACAAGTTTGCGATAGAACTCAGTAAGAACCCGGTGCACCATGATCGTAGTAAGCATATTGATACTCGTTTTCACTACATTCGGGAGTGCATCGAAGAAGGAAGGGTGGTTGTTGATCATGTAGGCACTGAAGGGCAGCTGGCAGATATTCTCACGAAGGCCCTGGGCAAGATGAAGTTCGTGGAGATGCGTCGGCAACTGGATGTGATTTAGGTGCAACAAGATTAAGGATAGGTGCAACAAGATTAAGGAGGCGAAATGTTGAAACTAATCTAGTTGCATAGCTCGTTTATTTGTTTCCTAATGTGTGTAGCATGTTTCCCTTCCTTGTACCCGGGTTGGCGTGGTCAGAGTCGTGCTTGTCCACGGCGTGGCCCGAGTCCTCTGCATTCAGTTTGCGCCACGGCGTGTGCGGCAGCACATTGCGAGTGTCACCGAAAGAAATGGGCGCGTTGCGCACCGTGCGCGGCGTGGCGTGAACGTCGGGCGTAAGGCCTGTGTATCCTGCATAAATGGAACGAATGGAAATAGAAAAAGCTGCTAAGTCTGGCGGCTGAAAAACTCCTAGTGTGTTCGCGTGTGTGTTCGTATTGTGTGTGTGCGTCATCGGCGTTGATCACCGGCGTTCAGGCTGGCAGCTGCAACATTCTACTCCTATTCCATGTACGAGGCTGTAGTGAGCTACCAGGCATGTGAGGGCCGGGAAATGGTGGATTGTTGTATATGCAGCTCAATAATGACAGGCATATTTATTTTGGATATGTCATATTTAATACACAAATATCTAGTTAAAATTCCAAATTTACAGACCACATTGATGCCCTAAAATCTTATATCTGTAGTGGAGGAAATAATAGCACCTAATTCTAGCCTCTGCTAACGAAATTAGCATGGTAAGCAGCAGCTGTGAGTAACAAGAAAGATTAAAGCGAGATACATGGAGAGAACAACTGCATGAACATGAGCGAGCTAGATGCTTACTGATCAAGCTTGTGCGTCGGGCGGTGAAGTCCCGAGCTGCCGGCCCCGGCGAAGATGGAGAGACCCTAGCTAATGTCCCAGCTGCAGCCACGGTCCTTTAGCTGATTTATAGCCTTGGATCTCTAAGCAGCCATGAGCTGATAAAAGTATACTATAGCCTTGGATCTCTAAGCAGCCATGAGCGATAAAAGTAAATATGCTCCTTGCTTACTGCATGGGCTCTCATGTGCGCTGTCCCACTTGATATGCCATTCCTGCAGTTGACTGCCACCTTGGGCTTCCTCATATTAACAAAAAGAATGGCAGCGCCAACTTTTCCCACGTATAGGGGACAAATGAGTCAGTTATATAGAGATAGCGATTAGCGACCAGAGTGATGGCATCACAATTGTTGGAATTAGAGGCATTTTACGGTTAATTTTAATCTGAATTAAAACATAAATCGTGACATAAAAGTTAGTAGGAGCAAGAGCATGATCAAAATTGTTTGTACTAGTATACTGAACAGAATACAAACAAATGATACAATTGCACATAGATATTGAACATAGAAGTTCATGAGAGAGTACCTAGAGGCGGGGCCAGTTCCGGAGGAACAATGCGCTGTTACTCGACATCGTTAGTCAAGTCTATTCGATGTAGTCGATCGGGGCTTGATGCAGTGCAGAGGTTCGCCGTGTAGATGTGCGACCAGGAAGTAGATGTATGCAACGTACACAAGGAGCAGTCGCGCGAATGCGCTCCCCAAAAATTTGATCGCCCTTCTACTCCTCGGGTGCAGAGTCTCTAGTGAGGGCGCAGCTTAAGAGGCCTGCTCTTCCGACGAAGTCCGTGCACACAGATCACCGGAATGGAGAAGCAAAAGTGCAGCGCAGCAATGGGAGGGGCTCTGGTGGTGTGTCTCACTTCTTTGAGAGCGAGATATAGCACCTGAGGATCCCGACTGGAGGATCCCGCTACTCGAGTGGATCGTGCAGGGCAAGCTCCCTCCCGACACGACCGAGGCTCGGCGGATCGCGCGCTGGGCCAAAACTTTCACGCTCATCGAGGGAGAACTCTACCGACGGGGCACCTTCGGCGTCTTGATGCGCTGCATCCCGATCGACCAAGGCAAAGAATTGCTAAGGGACATCCATGCAGGGGCATGTGGGCACCATGCCGCGCCAAAGACACTTGTCGGGAAAGCTTTCCGGCAAGGGTTCTACTGGCCAACCGCGGTGGCCAATGCCAAGGACATCGTGCGCAGCTGCGAAGGCTGTCAGTTCTACGCAAAGCAGACTCACCACCCGGCGCAAGCCCTGCAGACCATCCCCATCACTTGGCCCTTTGCCGCATGGGGTTTGGATCTAGTCGGGCCACTGAAGAGAGCACCCGGGGGCTTCACGCATCTCCTCGTCGCCGTTGACAAGTTCTCCAAATGGATCGAGGCAAGGCCCATCAGGCGGGTTCACTCGCAAGAAGCTGTCCAGTTCTTCACCGACATCATCTACCGCTTCGGGGTCCCGAACGTGATCATCACCGACAACGGCACTCAGTTCACGGGCAAAAAGTTCCTCAGCTTCTGCGACGACAACAACATCCGAGTGGATTGGGCCGCCGTCAGCCACCCCAAAACCAACGGACAGGTGGAGAGAGCCAATGGCATGATCTTGCAAGGACTGAAGCCACGAATCTTCAAACGCCTCGAGAAGTTCCGGGCAAGGTGGGTCGCAGAGCTCCCGTCGGTCCTCTGGAGCTTGCGAACCACTCCAAGTCGAGCCACTGGCTGCACGCCCTTCTTCATGGTGCACGGGTCCGAGGCGGTCCTCCCAACTGACCTCGACTATGGTAGCCCAAGGGTTCACGCCTACGACGACGAAGGGAATCAAGCCTCCCTGGAAGACGCCATCGACCAGCTGGATGAAGCGCGCAGCATCGCACTACTCCACTCGGCCAAGTACCAGCAGGCCCTACGGCGATACCACGACCGCAACATCCGAAGCCGGGCCTTTCAAGTCGGCGACCTCGTCCTCCGACGAGTTCAGAGCAACCGCGGCCGCCACAAGCTGTCGCCGCCATGGGAAGGCCCCTACATCGTCGACCAAGTCCTCCGCCCGGGGACTTTCAAGCTCAAGGACGCGGACGGCCAAGTCCTCACGAACGCTTGGAACATAGAGCAGCTACATCGCTTTTACCCTTAAAAGTACCTGTACTTTTCAATTCACGATAATAAATGAAGTGCTGCGCTATTCCGAGTACTTTATTCGCACACGGTCGTTTTCCGAAACATACCTCGCAAGTTCCCAAAGCTAAGCGGCGGGCGACCCCTTCCCTGTGCAGGATCACCCACCGCTCGGGGGCTCCACCCGGGGCCCGGTGCCCCTCCTTTTTTCGCAAAAAGCTCGACAAGTGATCGCTCTCGCGCGCGATCAAGCGGTATGCTTTTGCGCTTGCGAGAAAGGAACGTCAGCTCGAGGGGCTTTGTGACCACGCTTGTCCAAGTTTCGAGTGCTTACGCCCCTGCGGCTACGGCGCTAACTTGCGGGCAAAGTCCAAGTCCCCGGACCGACGTCTTTTTCCCGAGAAGCAATAAAGAAACCGCCTCGACTAGTTATCGCTTGCAGCGTAATCGATCTGCTGCTTGTCATTGTTCTAATCTTCCGAAACCACTCGGGGGCTGCGAGTCCGAGTGCCCAAACTCTCGAGTTCCTACGCCCCGGCGGCTATGGAACAGAGTCCGACGGGCAGGCCCCCGCGCCTTCCCACCTCGACATATGACTCTAAGCTTTTGGAAGAAAATGGAAATGGCAAACAACAGATAAAAACACGAGTTTTATAGCAACAACGGTTACCCTTTAAGGGGAATTGAGTTCACTACATTACGAAAATGACTAACTCCCCTATTTTTATTCTGCCCCAAGATCCTTCAGGGCGGCGGTCAACACCTTCTCGGCGAACGAGGAAGACTCGGCTTCAATTTCATCATATTCGGCATCCTCGTAGCCAGGGGCCCATCCGCCTTGCAGAGCCTCCCGATCCATGGTCAGGTAGTGCGACAAGAACATGGCAATGATCTTCCGCGCCACGCTCCGAGCAAGATCCGGGGCCTGCGCCCGAGTCCTCCCTGCGACAAGGGCGAGGCGATCCACCAGGGACGGGCCGCCACCGACGTTGAGCTCCTCGAACAGGTGCTCGACCGCCTGGACCAAAGCCTGATGGACCTCGGACTTCTTCTCGAGGGCCCTCTGACTCTGCTCGCCCGCCTCCCTGGACCTCCGAAGGTCCTCGACAGCTCCTGTAGACAATTCTTCGTCAGGAGTCATCTCGCAGGAAGGTAAGCAAGAAGAAGGATAAGCAGAAACACAATACTCACTGGCCAACTCCGCCTTCAGGTTGCGACCAAGGTCCACCAGCTCTTGGTTGGCAGCAAAGGCCTTGGTCACCTCGCGCTTCTCGGCCAGGCCCATCGGGAGCGCGTCTCCCGGGCTGTCGCCGTCCCCTTCCTGCGCCTTCTCCTCCACAGAGGGCGCCACCCTCCGTGCCACCTCCTCGGCCTGCTCCGTCAGGGGCACCGGCGTCGCCTCCTCGGCCCGCTCCGCCATAGGCTCCGGCGTCGCCTTCTCGGCCGGCTCCGCCGCGGATCCGGCGTCACCTTCTCGGCCTGCTCCGTCGCAGGCCTTGGTGTCTGCGCCGCCGAGCGCAGCGTCTTCCTCAGCGCCACCACGAGCGGAGTGTCGGCCCGGCTGGTGCATCACAAGTCGGGGAATCCGGCTGAGAAAAATGGTAACTACAGAGAAAACAAAAACCACTCGAGAAGGACAGATCATCACTCACCTCGACGAGATGGTCCGAGTCCGCTTGGAACCCGTCGGCGCTGGGTCCGTCGGGGATGCGGGCCTCTTGGATCCCGCGAGCGCCGTTGGGGCGGGGGCCACCGGCGCGGTTTCAGCGTCCCTACCCGAGTGGGGCGCCGCCTGACCAGACGGGCCTCCTCCTTCGACCGGGGACGGGTCCGGCCGCCCCGTCGTGGCCCTCACCGGGGCGGAAGGGGCCTGCGTCTCCACCGCGGGCGTCCGGGGCGCGTCCCGCCCTTCGCTATGCGCCCGCGTCGTTTGAGGGGCTGGTGGCGGCCGCCTGTCATCTCGCGGCGCGAGCCTTTTGGGGGAGCGCGACGCCCCCGAGGACGAACCCCCTTGTGGGCGCGCTCCGACAAGTCCCGGCTCCGGCTCCTCTCCCGACGAGGGGAGACCGTGTCCCGTCGGGAACTCTTCCCCTCCTCGGGCACGTGACGGGAGGACGGAGGCGTGTGGCTGCGCCTCTCGCGCTGGCTGTCCTCGGAGGGCCGTCGATGCCGGCCCGACCGGGAGCTTTCGCTCCTCCCTGCGTCCGGCGGTGGCGGCCCTCCTCTCCCGCTAGACCCCGGATGTTGCGCCGAGGATGAGGCGGTCATCGCCGCAACCGCCTTAAGCTTCCTGGGGGGCGCGTCCTCGTCGTCGCTCTCCTCGTCGCCGTCACTCCTCGAGTCCCCCTCCGCGGGCTCCGACTCGGGGTCCTCGTCCTCGGAGACCCGTTCTCCCCTTTTCCTCCTCCTGGACCGCTCGGCGTTTCTCTCGCGCTTGGCGATCTCTTGCTTCTTCCACTGCTCCCGGCGGTCTTTCTTCGCCTTGGCCCACTCGGCCTCGGCCCGATTCCTCGCCCTGTCCTCGGGAAGCGGCGGCAGGGAGTAGGAGCAGTCATAGCTCTTCATCTAAAAGAACTCGGGATCAGCAAACCAAAGACTACTCGGGGATTCAAGGCGGATGAAGGAAACCTTACCAGAGCCTGGGTGCGGGCATTCGGGAGCATAGGGAGAAGGCCCGGGGGAGGATACGCGTCGTGCGCCTTCCCCATCGCTGCCGTCACCCGGCGCTCCACCTCGGCCTCCGAGGGCAAGGGGTTCATCGTCACGGTCCCCACGAAGGGGGCCTTCGCCGGAACCATCTGCCAGATCTGGAGGGTGCGCCGCCTCAGCGGCATGATACCTCTCGAGAGGTATCCACCGATGACCTCCGCCGCGGACACCTTCGCGTCGCGGAGTCGCGCGAGGGCCCTCCAGATGTTCCCGAGGAGCTTCTCCTGCAGCTTCTTCTCGGGCCCGTACGCCCACTCGTCGGGCGCCTTCTCGAATGTCTTTCCGGTGTACTCCGGGAGGGGGTTCTTGGAGTCGTTCTTGAGGTAGAACCACATCGGATGCCAGCCCTTGTTCGAGCTGATCAGGGTCCCCGTGATGTAGTCCTTCGACCGCCCCTGCTTCATCTTCAACACGGCGCACCCGATCGTTGCGGGGGCGCCGCCCTCGGCGGGGTGCAGCGCGAACTTGAAGAAGTACCTGAAGAGGTCCCAGTGGGCCTCCATCCCCAGGTACCCCTCGCAGAGCGCCACGAACACCGCCATCTGCTGCACCCCGTTGGGGTTGATGTGGTGGAGCTCCAGCCCGTACTCGTTGAGCACGGCGCGGATGAACCTCCCAGCGGGGACGGAGAACCCGCGCTCGTGGAAGGCGACGAACGAGACGACGTATCCGCGCGGCGGTCGGGGGTAGTCCTCCACACCCGGTATCTTCCACTCCTCGGCCGCCGTCAATGGCGGAAGCAGCCCTTCCGCCACGAGGCCCTCCAGCTGCCGGAGCGTAACCCTCGAGCGCTCCCAGGTCGACATCGCAAAGCTATCAGAAGGAGGAAGCGCAGGCGGGATAGGGGGCTCGGTCACTCACTCTCCGGAACAGCGAAGCAACGGCGGCGGAGGACGCAAGAAAACGAGCGCAGCAGCGGCGGAGGAGACGAGACACGCAACGAGAGGCGAAAGGCTCGGGCTAGGGTAAAACCCTAGGCGGCTGTGACGCAGGGCTATAAATAGGGGCGGAGCGGAGCGGCGACATTAATTGCACGGGCCCACCACTGGCGCAGCGGCGACGTGCGCCCGTCGTTTCATCTGGCCTCCTCAAAAGGCGCGTCCACCCCCCACGCGGCGGAAGAACGGGCCGACGCTCCCGTGCTCGGCCCATCAACGGTTGGGCAGCGGCCCGGCCCACCGACAAAGCGTCCTCGGCAAGCTTCCCATCCCCGACAAGTTTTCCGATCCCGACAACATCCAAGGCAAACCACCCAGGCTCAAAACCTTAACAAGAGCACCAGCTCTTCTCAAGGCTCGGGGGCTACACCCGGCGGGTGCGCTCGCGCGCCCCCACCGGAAGAATCGTGACTTACCGTATCTACGCTGCCTCTCAGCCTGAGCGCGAGTCTCCATCTCCCCCCTAGGCTCGGGGGCTACTGACGAGGGTCTGGATTAGGGGTACCCAATCAAGCCCTTAACCCGGGTCCTCACGATAATCCACCCCACAAAAGCAAAAGCCGAAGATCCAAATCGAAGCGGATTCTCCACGCCCCGACAGCTCGGAGGCCACCCGACGAGTCTCCGATTCACCCGAGGAGTTCTCCGCCTCCGAGTGGTTCCCCGATCCGCCCGAGGAGTTCTCCGCCTCCGAGTGGTTCTCCGATTCGCCCGAGGAGTTCTCCGCCCCCGAAAGGCTCTCTGATTCGCCCGGGGAGTTCTCCGCCTCCGAGGAGTCTCCGGCTCGCCCGGTCAAACTACTCGGCTTCGTCCCGTCCCGGCCCATCCGGTGCCGTACCCACTTGGTACCCGCCGCGCCAGAGCATGATGGGCGTCCGTCCTTCGCCACGGCAGCCACAGTGGCGCCCGTCTCATCCGGACAGGAACGCTACAGTCCTGGGAGAAACGCATGCGCAACACCGGGCGCCCAAGGACGACCCCAGGCGCCCAAGGACGACACCTGGAGCCCGAGGAGGACACCTGGAGTTCCCAAAGGCCTCGAGCGAGTCAACCACGACCCGGAAACTACCCGAGAACCTACCCGAGAAGTCATCTACACCAACCACCCGGGATGTACGGTCCCGGGTCCGGCGGGGCGCCCACTCCGTCAACACCTGCTCCCCGTACGGCTCGGCGCGCGGCGCAAGTTAAAGGCCTCGGGGGCAGTAACTCCCCTTGTAATTTTCTTCTTTCTCACCTTCCGCTCTCTTCTCTCCTTGAGACTATAAAAGGGGACACCAGTGGGGGGAGACGGACAACAGACGCACATTCGAACACAGCACGAACTGCACACTCGCACGAACACAGGGACTTGGGACCCTCTCCCTCTCCCGACCAGTTTGTACCCCCTACTACAGACTTGGACTTGAGAACATCGGCACTCACTGGACGTAGGGTATTACTCTCCGGAGGCCCGAACCAGTCTAAATCCCCTGTCTCTTGAGTCACCATCCGGACCCTGACGCGCGATCGTAGAAATTTACTTGCCGGCGGTAGAGAACCCCGACAATTAACGATAAAGCACTTGCACTTTGGATTGATAAACCTTGGGGGAATACTTCTAAGGGAAAAACTACAATAGATCCGAGCGCTTGCGGTCTAACGCTTGGTGTCACTAGCCGGCACCAACAGCGAGCACAGATGTGCATGAAGGTTTGGTTTAGTATTTTAATCATTTGCAAATATTGTTTAGTTGCAATTATTACTTGCTAGTTCACTTCTTTTATTGTTTATTCAGTTCACTTTTTAGTCTTTAATTAATCTTCGCATGCTTAGTTAGTGAGGGCTTAAATAGTAGTTTAGCTTAATCTCGCTTTTCAGTGTCTTGTTTTTTTGCCTCCGCATTACTTCGTCCTTTTCTAATCATTCCTTGAGAGGGCTCGTCACGAGTTGACTTGTTTCATCTTGACAATTAGTAGAGAAATGTGTTTGGGGTTGTAATTAGGATATAGGCCTTGATCTCTGATAAATTTTCAAAGGCTCACATTCATCCCACTATAGTCGCCCGTTTCTGTCTTTCGCAAGAGCATCCGGGACGGTTCCAGATTCCAGAATGATCGTTCACTGAGACTGAGTCCTGCAGCAGGGGAATGCCATAGGGCAAATCTGTAGGGATGAACAGCTCAAAAAGACCATTGCGGTGCATACATAGGCCTTAGCAACCTGAGGCTTGAACAGTTTCCCAATATTGGTTTCGTCGCCTGCAGCTTGTAGTTGCTTTTGCTTATTAGGAATAGGTCTGCAGTTGCTACTTGCTAGAGGTGGACGAAGAGAAGGAGAGATTTGCCAAATTAGGTCAGGCCTCGCCTCTTAAGGTGGAAGCATTGGCTGCTTGCTGTGCAGAGGATACCTTCCCAGCTCCATAAGTGACTAGTGAGCAGCAGAACTGTCCAATTGCTGTCGCCTTCACGTTGACAAGCTCCTAAAGTTTGCAAGACATTTGTCACTACAAGCATGTATGGACATTAAAAGGAAAAATTTCTGATAGCTGGAAAAATGTGGGGCTGCCGTTTTGTTACTGATATTTGAGATACCTGAGTGATTTTCACCAGAGTTGATCTTTGTTTATCCCTCCAGAAAATAAGACATGATGAAGATTGCCGCCGCTGCAACAAGAGAGGTTTTCTTCAGAACCATAAGGACCAATAAAGGTATTTTTTAAGAACAAACTACAGAATTAACTATTGAGGCACCAAGGCAGAGGAGCTTAAAGCTAGACGAATGAGATGAAAAAATATGAGATGCTTACAGTTGGCTCAGCAGGATACCACCGGTGAAGCAGTGGGTGTTAAACTCTTGCTTATACTTGGAGACAGTGTGTACAGTCACAGACTCACAGTCACTGAACTGCTTGACTACAACATTTTCTGGGCAATTCTTCCGGCAGTCAACGTCTTCGCAGTGACCACACCTCCATCGGGGCCATACCATACAAGATTATTTTTTTGTGTTCATTATAGATGATGATGACAGATAAACTGGTCTTCAGGTTTGTTGACGCGGAAAATCGGCGGTCGTATCCTCCGCGTGCAGCACACGAAGACCAGGGAGATCTGCTTCGCTCCAGTGCCAGCCCACACTCCAGTTTAGGTTCGCAGCGTGCCAGTCAATTTGACCTGAAATTGACAAGGAGAATAAATAGTTAAATTACTCTTTGATTGTGCCGGCTCTATTTCAGACGATGGAGTAACGTCGAATTTTAGCCAAGACCCAATCAGACACGTGTCGGCCGATACCAATCGGACCTCAAAATCGGACTTCATTGATGACGTCAATCGGACCGAGTAATCGGACCTCAATCAGACACCGAATCGGACCTCAGAATCGGACCAATCAGGATCGGACCTTGATTGATATAACAGATCAGCCTTTGAATAATAAAGTAAAGCATAAAACAAGGCCAATATGTAAAGTAATGGATCAGCTGTGTCTTTATACAAGATATCAAATAATCAAAGTGTAAGCCGATACATTGTCCACCTTGCCTAGTTGCCAGTTTGACTCATCTTGTCGGACCATCTAACCAACCGATCGGACTATAGCCTTTTCAGAGAAATCTAGCTCCGACGTAGGGAATCTAGATTTCTCCAACTATGATCAGATCGGATAGCTAGACAGTCAAACTCAACTCATCAACCTGTCAATTAAACAAGATGCTCGCACAGGTGTTGACCAGATTAAGCAAATAAGCAGATAAAACATTAACAGGATCGTTCTGATTCTAAGATATGCTACCAAATAATCAAGCGAGACCTAGCTCCGACGTAGGGAATCTAAACCACACTTAACATTCAAATAACAATAAGGCATAACCAAAGCTTCCTTTGACTAATCAAGATGAATCTAGCTCCGACGTAGGGAATCTAAACCAAGCATGACAATCAAAGATTAATCTAATCGTATTGCAAAGATCCAGCTCCGACGTAGGGAATCTACACCAGTGCAATACTCAAAGAACAACCAGATTAAACCACAAAGCAGGATCGGACCTAGAACGATGCTGTAAGATAAATATTGCTTAAATCGGACCAAGACCAATGCTCAAAGCCATTGAAGAAGTAGAATTGATTCACATGGCGTAGATCTAAACCAATCTAGCAACTCCAAACAAACCGCAAAAACTGCCTTTAGTAACCAAGATGAGTCTAGCTCCGACATAGGGAATCTAGCCTAATCTTGATATCTAGCTCCGACGTAGGAAATCTAGACTTAAAGTGCAGTCCGATAAACGATAATCTGTTGGATAATCAATATTGATCTAGCTCCGACGTAGAGAATCTATATCAATCTTGCTTATCCAGAGATAAATCGGTTGAACAGTATAAACGAGAAAGGGCGATGCGCCTCAATTCAAAGCCTATACTAGTCGATAAATTGACTAACTTACTGGTAAGCCGGAGATCAGAACTGATGCAGCCCGTCCACCAATGAGCTTCGTCGGTAACTACTACTAGGGTTTTTGGCGTGAAGCCGGGTTGTATTGATTGTGAGAATAGTTTTTACAATGGACGAGGGTTTATATTTATACCCTGGTCATGGAGAGTCCTGATCGGACCAGACTAACTTGCGAACAAAGTAAATTAAATCTAATATAGAATGGGACTCTCAATATGCCTCCAAAAAAGAAATAGTCCCTGCATCTGATACGCTTCCTCTTCAGCCGACGCGCCCTTCTTCCATCATCAGATCGGACTTCTTGTTTCATTGGACTCCTCTTCAGCATCGGCTTCCTTCTCTGTCATCTTCTGTTTGACCATTCAACGGGCCCACTGCGCAGTCTCAACCTCACCACGTCACCATCTGACTCAGCATGTCAGGTGCGAAAATCTGGTGTCAACACAGGTACGCGACTCATCAACAGACAAACCACAGTTCTGACTTCTCACAATCTTTTAGGGCACTTCTCTGGAGATGTCACCATCCACGGCTCATTTTTTCTCTCTCTAGAATACGCAGTGAAGTAACAATGTTTCTGATCCAGCATACGACAAAGAGGACATGTCACATCTCTACTGTGTGTCTGTGGAAGCTTGAATAGGCACAAGCCTTAGAATTATCCAAGCAATCTTTGCGCTTGATGCAGTCAAGCTTGAGTGACTTGTGTTTCGTTGCGGCTGACGCAAACACCCGGCAGGTCGTTTTCGGCCGGCTCGCCAAAAGAAAAGGGAGGCAAGAAGTCTTCGCGGCGACCATGCACATGAGCATCAGGACAGACCAGAAATTACAAGAAATTAAAAATATAGTAAACCGTACCATATATTATGCTTATCGACGTGTACTACTTCTTTTACAAACTAAATTTTTTTTTCTGGAGACCTGCTGGTGTCGAGACTTCGGATGCTGACTCCTAGTTGTTGCCATCGTTCAGTCAACAGATGGAATCTTTGATTTGTTGTGTTCAGATCTCCAACCAACCTTGGTTTATTATTAGCAAGGATAATGTACATACAACATAATAATGTTCAAGAAACTCTTGTGTAATTATATAGTTGTAACACCCCGCCGTCCTCCAACACCGCACAGCACCGCCCTTCCGTAGGGGCTCGTCCGCTTACACATAGCACCCTACTTACACTTTCGTCCTCACTTCGTGTAAAAGGGTTAACCCGAAGGTGCTATGGCTGCAGAACAAAGGCCTATAAGCTGGTTCCACCCTTGCTCAACTAGCAATGTGGTACTAAACATGTGCACCTGCACTCATGGGCCACAACTGGGCCAAATCCAAATTGGGCCAGGCGTCACAATAGTACTGCATGTATAATAATTGATATAATAATGTACATACTATAATGATATTACAGCATCACATATCATTCTGAGACCTCGCATATACCTATTCCTTTAGCAATAAATCATTTAGCAAACTCATTCTTTTATCTTAAAAAAGGAGGAAAAACATCTCTCTTATTTCTCAAGTCTCCCAATTGACATTGAAACGAGAAGTAAAAATTGTGATTTGTATTACAATGAAATACACGCTTTGCTGAAGCTTCAAGTTACCAGCCTCATTTTTCCATTCCTACTGACGAGACAGATCTGCAAAGGAGCAGCCTCAGCGTCAGTTGTCCGCGCTTACCATAACAATCCCTACATAAATTACAAGAAACCATATCATATTGTTATTAGAATAGCAAGTATAATACCTAAGTTTCCCTTCAGATACGCATTCTGTGGATAGAAAACAAGAATGTTTAGTCCAAAGTTAAGTAGAGGAACCACAATGCATTATGACAATTAGCACTACTACCTGGTGCAACATATCCTATCGTTCCCCTTATGGCAGCTGAAGAAGTATCCCCTTAGGCAGAATGTGCAGCACTACTACTTAACAATCCCGAAGCAATAAACATCCCCAGCACTTGAAACTCTACCACCTGCAGCACATTCTGTGGATAGAAAACAAGAATGTTTAGTCCAAAGTTAAGTAGAGGAACCACAATGCATTATGACAATTAGTCACCTAATGATGCTTCTGTGGAATCAACTCTGAACCTTGCAAGACCAAAGTCCCCAATACGTGCCGTCATGTTTTCATCCAAAAGAATGTTGCTAGGCTTCAGATCACAATGAACAATAGTTCCTTGGTTGTTATGTGGAGGTATTCCAATGCATCTGCAACGTCCACCACAATGCTTAACCTTTGAGCCAATTTAATGCGGCCCGGAGTTGAAGTGTTTCCATCATCTCGATTCAAGTACAGTAAGAGACTTTGGTTATTGATGAGTACCTTCCTTTGCCTATTAAATTGGATGCAGAGAACCCCTCTGTAGCCCTTGCAAGATCACTGTACGTAAGAGACTTTGGGAAATTTGCTTCCAAATGAGGGTGAAGAGATATAAACATTTTTTTGCTTTCGCCTTACAAGCAATAGACCAAATATGACCATAGCAAGTGACACCATGCTGACCAATGGGATCGTTAATTTCAGCGCAAGAGATTTCTTGTGCTTAGAGGAACTCAGTAGCATGACAGAACATGCGAGTAGATCAAACTCTAATGCACCACCACAAAGCCCTGGGTTTCCATCAAGTCGCACAGCAGCTACATTCTCAAATATTCCTTTGGTTGGGACCTCACCCTTTAGACGGTTGAATGACAAATCCAATTGTTCAATTAGTTGTAGGTTGCCAAGAGGCATTGGTATTGACCCAGTCAAGTTATTGTGAGACAAATCGAGAACTTTTAAGCTCCTTATGTTGCCTAATGAACTGGGGATGCTTCCGCTGAAATTATTCCTGCCAAGCTTGATTTCTTCCAAACTTTCACAATTACCCAGACTGTTAGGAATATGTCCGTATAACTTATTGGATGAAAGTTGTAAAGAAATCATTTGCTTGGCATTGCCTACTTCTGTAGGAACTTGTCCATCTAGGTTGTTAAAAGACAAATAAACTTGCTGGATTGTTGGAATTGTGAGGATCTCCATTGGTACTACACCATGAATAAGATTGTTGGAAATGTTCAACATTTCAAGCCCTCGAAACTTTCCAAAACCTGAAGGTATTTGCCTGTCGAACTGGCTGGATTATAGACCGAGCTGTACCAATTGAGATATATTTGAAAGGGTTGATGGAATGGGCCCAGAAAACTTGTTTCTCCCTAAGTATATTCCTTGCAAGTTTTTTAGAGTTCCAAGCCATCTTGGAACCATTCCAGTAAATTGGTTGTCTTCCAAATCTAAAACTATCAGATTGGTTAGGTTTTCTATACCAGAAGGAAAACCACCAGACAATTGGTTATATCCCAAGTATAAATGCTGAAGCCCAACAGAAAGGTTGCCTAATGAGCTAGGTACCTGACCTTCTAGTTGACTAAATGCCAGCGATAAAACTCGTAGCTTAGTGCAGTTGGCTAAGTTAATAAAAAACTCCTAGTCTTGTTGGCTATGTGCTTGCAGTCTATTCAACTCAAGATTCAATAGGGAAAGTTGAGTAAGTTTACCGAAGGTGCTATGGACCACACCTGTAAAATTATTGTCTGATATGTCAATCACGTCAATTTTTGAAGCGTTACTCAATGAAGGTGGGATGGGCCCTTGAAAGTAGCAACCATCTAAATCAAGCTCTTAGAGATTAGGTAGGGAGCTACCCAGATCAGATGGTATCTCACCACTTAATGGATTGTCACCAAGATCCAGACCAATAAGAGTAGAAACATTCAGGATGGCTAGTGGAAACCTACCTGACAACTGGTTGTTACCCATAGACATAACCTGTAGGCTAGGGAACTTTGCAAACTCGTTGGGAATATTCCCCTTGATATTATTATACGCGCATCTTAACCTTAATAGTGTTGTAATATTGGGAAGAGAAGAAGGGAGGGTTCCAGTAAGGTTATTAACTGCAAGACTTAACTCTTGAATTTGAGGAGGCAAACCAGGGAACTCTCCAACTAGATTATTGCCATTCGGCCATAAAACCTTGAGATTGGTGCAATTTGCAAAATCAGGTATGGTTCCTTCTAGCGTATTGTTACTCAAGTAGAGTCTTCGCAGATGATTCAAGTGACCAAGGGATGGAGGTATTTCTCCAGTTAATCTATTGCTTGATAGGGACAGGTTTGTTAAGAATGTTAGGTTTCCGAGTGAAGGAGAGATTGGCCCTACCAAACCTTGAGTTGTAAGGTCGAGAGAGATGACACGGAATGGACACTACCACAGAATGGAAATTTCGTGAGAGCCAAAAACCCTCATGAAAATAGCTAAAACCGCCACGAAAATAGAGCAACTAATCAATCATGAATGTGACTAAATCAACCAAATTTAGTCCAAATGACTACACAATCTCTTTCTACTACTCCAATAACCAAACTTCATCCAAATATTTGAGCCTAAATGAGATCACAGTCCAATCCACACACTTGGAGCTCTAGATCTAAAAACCTTCATTTGAACTCAAATTAAACACAATAAGCTTCAAAAAGACAAAGAAATGAGCATAAATTAACCTCCTTTAAGCTCCAAATTTAAGGAAACAAAGTTGAAAAGCTTCCCCCCACCTTTTTCTATTTTCTCGATTTTCGGACAGCACCTCTCCCGAGGTCTGCGCGTTCTGTCTGGAGGAGGAAGAAGAGCCGCGCGCGGCCTTATACACGCGTTTCCAGGGGCGGGTGGCGTCACACCCGCCCCTGAAAATGATTACCAGGGGCGGGCCATGGCATCAACCGCCCCTGGAAACGCTATTTCCAGGGGCGGGCGATGGCGTCACCCGCCCCTGGAAATGGGGTTCCAGCACCGGTCGCAAAGCTAC
>CM014277.1:10508423-10524131 GCA_004135705.1 Alloteropsis semialata
CTTCGCCCCTGCCCCGGCCGCCTCCTCCCCACCGGCCCGGCCGCCGTTCTCCCCACCGCCCGCCACCATTTCCACCGTGAAGGAAGGGAAGGGGGGGCTCCGAGGAGAGGAAGAAGGGGAGGAGGGGGGCCCGCGCCCGCGCCCGGCCGCGGCCACCCCCGGCTGTGCCTCTCTACGGCCGGCCGGCCACGCCCACCCCGTCCGCCGCCACCGGTAAATTTTTTTAATTTAGTTTAATAAGTTAGCAATTTTAGTTAGATATATAATTTTACTTAGTTAGCAATTTTAGTTAGATATAGAATTATACTGGGTTAGAAATTTTAGTTAGGTATAGAAATTAACTTATTTTGTAATTTTAGTTAGCTATAGAATTTTACTTTGTTAGAAATTTTAGTTAGGTATAGAATTTTACTTAGTTAGCAATTTTAGTTACCTATAGTATTTAATAATGCCTGTGATGATATTAGTTTTTACCCAATTTTCTAGTTGGGTAACATATGATGACCTTGATCTTGTGTGCTACTATGCTTCTCATGGTTGTCATCAAACCATGTGACACGTCCATCCCCAAGCTTCATCCCCTTTTGTGATGATATGATGGTTGGGGTGGGTGTGTCACATGGTTCCATGCCTACCATGAACCCTTTTGATATTCTTTATGCGCCTAGTTCAAGGTCAAAAGAATGGCAAGATATCTGAGGCAAATTTTTTTATTACCTTTGATGTTCCTTATGCGCCAAGTTTTAGATGAACTGTTACCAATGCCTGTGATGATTTCAAATTTACCCAATTTTGTTGCTGGGTAACATATGATGATGACCTTGACCTGGGAGTGTGATATCAAATTCATGGTTGTCATCAAACCGTGGGATATGTCCATGCCCAAGCAACAACTCAGTTGTTTTGATATGATGGTTGGGCTGGACGTTTCTCACGGTTCCATGCCTATCATGAACCCTTTTTTTTTATTATGACACTCTGTTATGCTCCAAGTTCAAGGTCAAATGTTTGACAGAATATCTGAGGCAAATCAAAACTTAATTTTTTTTTCTTTATGAAAGTTTTTTTTGCAATTGACATTAGTATGTTCTTATTTTTGACATTTGTATGTTCTTTTTTTTTGCAGGAGAGGGTTTTGCACTGTCCTCGACTCGTCACTTTGCAAGACAGCAAGGTGAGACATCGAGACATCGAGCCGTGGGAATAAAACCGTGTGATGACCTTGAGCTTGTCACTACTTCGTGTGTCCGGCCATCGAGCCGTGGGAATAAAACCCTTGTGTAGCCCGACCTTCGTGTCGTGGTTTTTGTTGCAGGTTTTGGAAACTGCACCGCACAGGGGAGGTGGTGCCGAAATTTTCAATAGACACTAAGCATTGATCTACTTTTGCAGGAAAGCTCCCATCGCTGCAGCCACTGCCGAAGGAGGAGTAGGAGGTCGCGCTTCGCCGTGTGCTGCCGGAGGCCTCGTGGACCCCCGTGCGGTTACTAGGTGAGGACATGAAAAGTCTCCATGTTTTCGTATCATGTTCGTAGATCACGTAACCTAGTTAGGCGTCTCCCGTTTGAAAGAGATACGGTTGGAAATATGCATAAGCTTGCATATCTATGATCGTATCTGTTTCGAATTGTCCACATTTTTTGGACAGCCCGAGGATGTGTAGATGGGTTAAGTTTCCATGGTCTGCTCCGATCTGGGACAGAGTTTCGGCATCACCTCCCCGTTGCTCTCCGGATACACAATCTCCTTTCTAGGACGTGTATTTGGAGAATAGCGGGGAGGTGCTGCCGAAATTATGTCTCGGATAGGAGTAGAGCATGAAGACTAACCACGTCTACACATCCTTGGGTGGGATTAAGACCTATCTTTACCTATTAGAGCATGATAGACATCGTTTAGATGCAATCGATTTTTATATCACTTGCTCCCATGTTAAAGGATGGATAACCGTGAGTGGATGTACACGGGTTGGAGAGGCAAGCGTTCATGGACTCCAGAATTCGTTGTCAAGGTGAATGATTTCTTGAACAAGGCATTTGACAAAGGACAGGTTAAAGCACCATGTCCCTGCAAGAGGTGTGAAAACAAGGTATATCAACCCCAGCTCCAAATGGGTAAACACATTTGCACATATGGGTTTGTGGCAGACTATACCCGGTGGATCTGCCATGGTGAAGCCCATCATGCGAGAGAGGAGGCATGATAGATGACTTTCATCAAGCACACTTTGATGAAGGGCCTAGCAGTGTTAGGGAGGATCCTCCTGAGGCAACCGCACAGGCTTATTACGACATGTTGTCTTCTGCACAGAAACCACTGCACGAGCATACCGATGTGTCTAAACTGGATGCCATCGGACGCATAATGACCCTAAAGTGTAAACTTGGCATCAGTCAGATACATGCTTGTACGAATGGATGCGTCTTGTTTTGGAAAGCCCATGCAGATGCAAATTTCTGCCCTAAATGTAAATCCTCTAGGTACCTGGAGGTAGACTCCGGTGATGGTCATAAGAGGCAACTCCCAATCCCCGTGGAAATTGTACGGTACCTCCCATTCATACAGAGGATCCAACGGCTTTACATGATCGGGGACTCCGCGAAACAGATGACATGACACAAACAAGGCATACGATACCGTCCCGATAACATGGTTCATCCAGCGGATGCTGATGCTTGGAAACATTTTGATGAGCGTCATAGTGACAAAGCTGAGGATGCTCGAAATGTACGTGTTGCGCTGGCAACAGATGGGTTCAATCCTTATGGAATGACGGCTGCGCCACACACTTGTTGGCCCATGTTTGTTATCCCCCTCAATCTCCCCCCTCCCCCCCGGCGTCATCTTTCAGTGACAGAACATATTCTTGTCGTTGATAATTCCGGGATACCCGGGGGATAATATGAGTGTCTACATGGAGCCTCTGATTGATGATTTGCTCCATGTTTGGGAGGACGGGGTAGACACATATGATCGAGCTACAAAGACAAACTTCAAAATGCGAGTATGGTACATGTACTCCCTGCATGACCATCCGGCCTATGGGCTTTTCTGCGGCTGGTGTGTTCACGGGAAGTGGCCATGCCCAGTATGCAGGGGGGGCTTTCAAGTTCATCTGGTTGGCGAAGGGTGGCAAGTGTTCTTGTTTCGACTTGCACCGACAATTCCTCCCTATGGAGCATCCAGTCAGACGAGACACTAAGAACTTTACAAAAGGTGTCGTGGTTGAAGACCCCTACCGCAGATGTTGACAGGTGTTGCGGTTCGTGCGCAGTTAGATGCGCTCAAGGAAAAAGAAGGTGGTGGTTTTGTGGGATACGGTACGGAACATGCATGGACTCAGAAGTCAGGCTTGTGGAGACTACCCTACATGGATGACCTTCTTCTTCCATATAATATTAATATGATGCATACGGAAAAGAATGTCGCCGAGGCACTCTGGGGTACAATCATGGACATTCCTGATAATACAAAGGACAACGTTAAGGCTAGAGTTGATCAAGCTAGGTTATGCGTGTTGACGGTCCTTAAGGCACGATTTGACCGTCAACATTTCTCCAGAATAAAGAGGAAACTAACATTCTTTACTAGCATATGTTGTATTAAAAACCTAGTTCCACTTGTATTCCAAGAATAAGTGTTTCAGGTACACAAGAGTGAAATGAGGAGAAACGTACGCAAACACAGGATAAATACACAGAAGATCGTACGTTGCAAAGCACATGCATAGAAGGGCCCACAAGGCAGTGACAACCACGCCAAATCCAGGCCAATCACCAAGGGAAGAGGCCCAGGCCCAGCTAGAAGCCCACCTACCAAAGGCGGTGGCCAGGCGGGCCAGGTCGGGGTCGGCCGACCCTAGGTCGGCCGAACCAGGAAGGGTGCCGGGCCCGCCAAGTTTTGGCGCCAAGGAAGATCCCGAAGATTCTTCGCTGATAGTCGGTGATTCCCCCGGAGATTCCCTCGGAACTGCCTTCAAGACCCTATATAAGAGGGCCTCCACCCCCCTTCAACACACATAGAAACACACACCCCACACCACACCACATACCACATCTCCTCTTTGTATTTCAGTAGTCGTTAGGCTAGCGGAGCTAGGCTAGAGTAAGAAGGAGTAGTGCGGAGCTGTTCTACGGGTCGGATCTCTGGCCTACGGTATGGCTTTGTATTATACTTGTCGGTATTCTACTTTAATAGAGTATTGTATTTGTATTTATATAGTATTTGTATTATCTACTGTATTCTGTACTTCATGTAGTTATACTCGTATAATTATGTTGAGTATATGGTATTGTACTGGTTGGGTGTACCTTTGGGTTTGCTCTAGCTCTAAGCCTGGGGATCATTGCGGTTCGGGTTCCGGAGTTGCTAGAGTAGTGACTATGGTCGCGGGCGTGGGTGCTCGGGTACCGTAGGATCCATCTGATATGACTGTATCCCACGGTCTGTCGGGGTAGGCGGCAGGTGGTGACAGCCCTGTCCATCCCTTGTAGTCCCCCACGTTCGGGTATGGTGTAGGAGTCTAAAGGCATCTTGTATCCACAAGAGTGGGTCGACGTGTTCTCCCCGTACAGTATTCGTATATTTGACATGATCAATGCTAGTATAGCCCCTGCTAATAGTATAGAGTACCAGTAGGACATGCTCTATTGCCTGTGCTCCCCCTAACATTAGGATATTCATTTATTCTTTATTCTTATCCCTGGCTCGTGTGTGTGTCACATTACCCCAAATATCATATTATCGTATTTACCCCTGCATATACATTAGTCCACTAACTAATTCATATTGTTATGGTATTGTACCTGATAACCCCTTTTACGGCATGCCATACTTTGGGAAAATATAAATAACGATACCCTGAAATACTCTTGGGTGAAATGCTACAACGGTATTTCCGTGCGCTTGCGGAACCTTTTCGTAATCGTTAAGAATTCCGGCACTGGCATTCCTTCTGGCAGCGTTGCCAGGTTCACAAAAATAGAATAAACCCAGTAACGATGTCTAGGGATGCCCATAGGCATTACTAGCGCCGTTGCCGAGAGCACAAACTCAGTGGCAACGCTAGCAAATGTCAACAAGCATTTCTGGCGCCGTTGTCGGGGATGGCTTTGGAATAAAAGATTTATCGATACTTTATCATGGCATTATGATTAGGAGGTAGCCAGTGCATATACATGCTAACTTGGATTTGTTTTCTCCATGATGGATGAGAACAGGGTAGTGTATGACCGGTTTTGCTTTGCCAGAAAACTTCATTGACAATCCAGAATGTCTTGTGAGAAGGAAGCGTGCCAGAGCCGCTCATCCACAAGACACACCCGCGGAAGACGAACCAGTCAATCAAGCACCAGTTGCTATGGCCGAAAAGACTCTGCGCGAGTTCTCCGTCCCCTCTGTTGACAACGTGGCCACCGGTCCCGCTGGTGACGTTGGTGACAGGAACTTTGAGCTGAGAACCAACCTCATCAACATGGTGTAGGCTAGCCCATTCTGTGGCAAGCCAAACGAGGACGCAAATGCTCATCTCCAGCATTTCCTTACACTGTGTGACACAATTGTCATACAAGGAGTCGACAAGGGTATTATCAGACTCCGCCTGTTTCCTTTCTCCCTCCTGGGGAAGGCAAAACAGTGGTTTTACAAGGATAAAGAAGCTATCAATACATGGGATAAATGCTCAGCTGCATTCCTTGCCAAGTTTTTCCCGTTGGGCAAAACAAATGCCCTATGAGGTAAAATATCAAGTTTTCAACAGACTAGCACAGAGACAATCCCTGAAGCTTGGGAGACGCTACAAGACTATATCCTTGCCTGCCCGCATCATGGGATGGACAAATGGCTCATTCTGCAAAGCTTCTACAATGGGCTGACCACTACGGCCTGTTGACGTTTCTTAGTATCACCACTAAATTACTAGTAGCGAAGCCAGAAAGCCAAGTTGGTATTCCAACGAATGTGAGAGAATCCGCAAGCGCACGGATACCGTTGTAGCTTTCACCTCAGAGTATTCCAAGGGTATCGAATCCACAGGGAACGTGTGTGTACTATCTTCTATTTTGGATGGTCCAAGGACACACCAGGATAAGAATGATCAAGGTTGAGAGGATTCCTAATGATAGTCCTATAGCAAAGTTAAAGGTCGGACTCTTCGATAGCAACTCGCCTGGAGAACCGGTAGCCTTGATCTAACAAGCGACTTCGGCACGCGGTTCTATGAGGAACGTAGCTCTATGCTATATCTAGATGTGGAGGATCAGAGAGGGCCAAAAGGGCTGTCACCAATTTAGTCCTCCAACTTTAGCTCTTTGTTCAATCTTGTCCTCCATCCAAATTGGACCTGCACGTAGGCGTACCACGTCATCCGAGCTCATGGTCCACTGTAGGAAATGTCCTAAATGCCCCTCTCCCAGCCAGCTCATGGGCCGAGTGCACACCTGATTTGCTAAAATCATGTGAATCTTCTGAAGCAAATCAAACGTTACAAGAGCGTCTTGCGTTGACTGCACAATACAACACGATCTTCTAAAGACCATCACAATATATTGCTAGGACCATTACATTAGTCTTTTCATACAACTAGAGCTAGAACCCACAAAAAGAGAACTGATCTCACTCAACTACTAGAACAAGAACAAGAGGAATCATGGATACGACTTTATTCTAATTAGAATATGCAAGCATTCTGACTTTATTCTAATTGACAGGCAGTCATACAAACGGATATGAGAACTTACTAGCCTCCACCACAAGATCAAATGGTTGTGTTTGCGAAGAACACAAGCCTCTAAATCAAGAACAGGTGAAGAACACAAGAATACATCACTCATGTATGAAGGCCACTTTAGTCTAAATAGAAAATGCAGAAGTACTCACTTTACTCTAAATGAAGAATAGCAGCATCCGAGAGACACACATCTCTCTCTATCCCTACTCTAAGCACAAGAGGCAAGAGGAGCTCTCCATCTCCCAAGGTGAAGTGTATCTCTAAATGACCCCCCTCCCCTTGTATTTATAGTCCAAGGGGCACCCGGTTCTGCATCCTTTTGCACACCCCATCACCTCTAGGGACCAATGAGCGATCGCCACGTGCAAGGAGGAGACGAGAGGTGCTCCTAAGGGTTCGGGCGAACTGGGGGTTCGGCCGAACCCGGGGCACCTCCGTTCGCACCGCCTTTCGTCCAAGTGACTGCCAGATGGGCCCCAAGGTGGGTATGGGTGTGCATGCGGTGTTTTTAGGCTATTTCTGTGGGAATGTGGGCCCTTGAATCCGCGTACTGGCTTCTGATTGGTCGGAAGGTGTGCTTCCTTGGATTGATGACGTCAGCGATTCGTGTGCTGCCCGCATGGCGCCCCCTCATTGGTTGAGGCTGGATGGCTTGGATCAATGAGGTGTGTTTTCTTCTCATTTCATGGGATATACTCCTGCATTTAAATATTCATCGACACTTGTGGAACTTGTCAACATTAGCTCCTATCCTAGTGTAGATGTTCACATTTCATGTATTCTATGCAGGAGTTGACGGCCTAAAATTGGTACTTAACAGCCGTCAACAACACCCCCACACTTGACCTTTGCTCGTCCTCGAGTGAAGGAGAACGGACTAAGGCAATACATGATATCCAAAGGTATGAAGCGAGCATAAGAGATATTCCAAACCATACCTTGTACTTGTGAACTCTGTAGAGTGGCTATCATGCCATCTTGGGTAGTTGAGGAATGGAACGGTCATGACTCCAATCACTTCTACTCATGTCAAGTAACTTGGGGGTTTGCAATAAGTTTTTAAAACAAACCTTGCTTAGCTCCTCATTTGATTCTCTCAGATTGCTCAGTGTATTTATGTCCTCACCAAGGCATTTGATTTGCCTTTCTTCATCCTACTTCTAATGATGGCTATATGTGGAGCTCAAGGTAGGGTAAAAAGATAAGGCATACTTGCATCACATATATTGCAAAGTTAAAGACCGGATCCAAGGAGAAAACAATTCATACAGTCAGATCAAGATGTGCACATGTATGGATATGGTGGATGGTGGATGAATATGGATGGAAACTCCTTTTTGTATGATCTCCCTCTCTCTTATAGTTATTTTGAGAACATGGCTATCTCTTTTATTTTTCTTGGACCATGATGTGTCCAACTCTTTTTTTTTGCTTGGATCTTCATGGGTCCAACTTTTTTTTTGATAGCCCATGTCTCTTTTGTAGCAATTTTGGAGAAAGAGAGATCAACACATATGGTGGAGCTTTTATTTTGTGGGATGGATGAATGGTAACTTCCAGTGTAGAAGCATAGCAAGGGGAAAATGGTGTGCACATGAATCTTGATCATGAAAGCGTGAAAAGAATTCTCACAAGGGTCACAACAATTTGACAAAGCTCAATGCAAAGACAAGCAGCATATGTGTAAGAGGTTTTCAAGGTAACTCAACATATGGCTTTTGTAGGACTTTGGCATATCAAAGAGGATCTTTGCAAAGGGTTTTCAAATTTTCAAATAAAATTCCCAAGCACTCAAACATTTAGAGAGAAGATCATATCATCAGACCATATCGCAAACACCAAATACTTAGATGAGCATGCTTTCCTAAAGATATTTGCTCACAAGCAACAAGATGATAGGCAAGGAATAAAACATATGCAAGCCAACCATAGAAAACATGTGGAGTAGGTGTAGCAAGATGATACATTTCATTGAGTTTGATTCAGAAGATCAAATTTAAAACTCATTCAAACTCATGAACCAAGGAGATAAGAGAGGTAGAGGGTGCACATACTATTGCTCTTGGAGAAGATAGGGATCAAGGTAGAATTGTGGAATAATACTCAAATTGTCCCTTGTCATGTTGGTGCAGTTGATGTTGTGCAACACCCGTGTGAGAGATCTCAAGTGTGTATGTTGATGATGAGCTTCAGAGATCTCCCCCACACTTGTACTTGTACCTGGTGCTATCATTCTAACAAAAGAGTGGAAACAAAAAGAGGGACTCACCTGGTTGGACGACCAGGGAGCCTTTATTTTATTCTTCACCATAAGACCTCGCTCAAACAAGGTTGATGCCTTGGCTTACTTTCCCATTTGAATTGAGCTCGATGACTTACCCATTTGGAATTAAGTTTCCTGCAAGGGTTAGTCCGCAAATACAACCAATATCCATGAAAGCTAAGACTCTAAGGTTCATCAATCAAACTCGACACCATGTCTCGTTTGATTGAAGAAGACATATTAACCTAAGTACCACACTTAATTTAATAGGCCTATGAAAATATGTAGCTAAACATACAATCAAACCAGAGCAGCCGAGCAAAGATAAAGGAAGCATGAAAGCATGATCAAGCTATAAACAAAGGTAGGTAGGCAAGAGCGAAAGATGGTGACCCTCGGGCAACCTCCTGGAAGGGCTTCGTTTAACGTCAAAAGCAGGACCTACCTATTTGGGCAAGAGGCAAGAACCAACACCATCTCCAAACCATGATAGGTTTCAGATGAGAGGAATTCTCACTCGGGATGCTCACATACCTCCCCCACACTTGGAGTTTGTATTGCTGGGCAACACAACTCAAGTGTGTGGAGTTCAAGCTTCCTTTTGTAATCATTCTCTCACTAAGACTTATCAAGGTGTTGTAGCTAGTGTAACTCCAATGTTCTTTGAGCATCACCTGTCCATCATTCTTGTTAATCTTTACCTGAAATGGTTAGCGACCAAAAATACCCGAAGGAAAACTTATCCAAAGGACACGCCCTTGCTTTTTATTCGAAAGGGAAAAATCTACGCTAATCCGGGCTATCTCCCGGCAGTGCTTTGTTTATGGTCATAAGCTCGACCTTGAGAACATTCTCTTGCAGCTATTATTGGGGGTGTGTTCCCTCACCACCGATTGTTGATGTGTCATGAAGCTATAGCTGCAAGGTTGGTGCCACAAAGTATCCACGAAATTTGCAATGTTTATGGTAAACATATGCATCTACAACCAGCCTTCCAAAGGTTTTGCAAGAGAGGACTTTAAGGTGGTTGCGGTCCTCGTGTGTACTAAGAGCACTAAGCATGGCAGACTCTGGAGAGGCACGGAATGAGCATGATTCTTGGGGTATTCCCAAAGTGAATGTACCATGCTTACCAATGGGATCCTTTCTGAAATCCAGAGTTGGCGCCTCGTAACATTCCATGGCCCATATATTCTCTATCTCAAGAGATTCATTATGAAAGATCAATGTTGATTCATGAGCACGGTCGAGAACAACATGATCCAAGCCAGTGGAAAGAGGCTCAAACTCGGTTGGGGTTGATGATGATCGTTCGTTTTCACGAAAGTGAAAGGTCTCGTCCGAGCCATATTTCTCGAAAGTGGCAGAATCTGCGACCTCAAAGAGAACAGGCTCGGATGACACGAACGGAGACACATGCATCATCTCCTCGAACGAGTTTTGCTTGGGAAGTGGCTTCACCACAGAGTTTTCTGAACATGAGGTGACGGTGGCAGAAGCGGCTTCCCTAAGCTTCTCATCTAGGCTCCCATGAGATTCATGTAACGACCCGAAAATTCAAAATCCAAAATCTTAAGCTAACGAGTTTTCAAAACCTTTAACGATGAGTTTCCGAGTTCCTGATCTATCCCAATCTTTTCCGACCGCCGCGCGTGCGTCCTCGCGTCGCCGCGAATCCCGGCCCGGCTCCCCCTTTTTGCCATTTCCCTTTCTCCTAATTTATTTTCTTTTCCTTTTTCCTATTTTCCTTTCTTTCTTTTCTTTCCTTTTTCTTCTTTTTCTTTTCTCTTTTCTTTTTCTCCTCCTTCCTTCCTCCCTTCTCTTCCTCCTCGGGCGCCGCCGTGGCCTAGAGGGCCGGCGACCGCCGGCGCCGCCGCCGCCCGAGGGCGCCCTCCCCTCCCCCTCCCCGTCTCTGTTCGGGCCGAGGAAAGGAAGAAGGCCGGCCGGTTTCCAAATAACCCCCTCCCTTTATTCAAAATCACAGAAGAGCCCTTCCCCTTTAGGAAAACTTCCAAGAATAGCCCTGGTCTTTGTAAATAATCCCAAATAGGTCCTTCAACCTTACAAAGATCCTTATAGAAAGGTCCTTAGCCCTTTTAACCTTCACAAATCAGTCCTAAAACCCCCCAATGAGCCCTAATACCCCCCCTAATCTCGTCATTTTATGCGCCAAACTTCTCCAAAATTCCACCAAACTTGAACACATCTTTCTTACATCTATTCTGGCCGAGCTTTACACAAATCACTCAAAAATAATCCTTCTTTCTATTTTATTTTATTATTTCCTGTTTCCAACTCATCGGTAAAGGATTGTTGTTTTCTTATTGTGTGTTGTTGTTGCGTGCCCTAGACGACGGAGTGAACGAGGAAGGACAGTACCGCGAGCCGGAATACGAAGGAGAGTACCGCGAGCCCGAGCCCGAAGAATTGTACCGCGAGCAGGAACTCCCGGAAGCTTTTGGAGACGGCAAGTCCAATTCCACCCTTTGATGCATGTTTATCCCATGATTTATAAACATAACCTATTAAGCCCTTGTTATTGCATTCTGTTTTATTATCAAAACCCGTTTGGATAGCCACCCCTTGATTGCTATGACATTCCTTGACAACCTAGTTATCACTAAATATGATATGCTCTGTTTAGATGATAACCAATTTTAGAATGCTTAGGAAGTACTGCTCATTACTCAATTAATCATGACTATACACTTGTTTTATCAAAGAATAAATGTGTGAGTGTGGAAAATGGGTTTTGGGCCTTAAAAGAAAGAAAGTGTGTGGATAAAATGGATAGGTATTTCTTGGTGAAATACTTTTAGAAGGCTTGTACCTATGTGGTTAAGCAAGTGGGGAGATATCCATTTTGTCCGGTTTTAAACCGAGGTGATGTGTCATCTTGCATAACCCAACTTATCTCGTACAACCACTCAATTCTTGTATGGTGCAAGGGCTTAGTCTAAATCCCACTAGCCAGGTTGTTAGTTGTCTGGAGGCAGGTGTGCAGCGGGAAGCCAAGTGCCGACTTAGTGTCATGGGTGCCGACTTAGTGTCATAAACCCCCTTGGTTATTTTCTCGTGATGGCTAGGCAGTTTTGGCTATGGTGGGTAATGGCTTCGATAGGATCCGCACTGGCACTAAGGTGATCGTGTTGCGGTACCCTACTTGTGGTGAAAGTGTACACCTCTGCAGAGTTTCAAACTATTCGAATAGCCGTGCCCACGTTATGGGCGAGTTATGGCTTGGTCACAATACTAAGGTTTTGGGATGGGTTGGAGTGTGTTAGTTTTGGAATTGAGTTCGGCTTTGTGCTGAAGGCTACGGCGGATGGGAAATCCGGTAGCACTAAAAGATTGGATCCTTTGTGGATCAACCCCACTTAATGACTTGTTACTAAATACTTGCTTTGCTAAAATGCTCCTTGATAAACCCATGCATGTGAAAAACTATAGCTTTATGGCAAAATAAAACCTAGCCTTATCCTTGATTATCCATATGCATAATTCTGTGTTAATCACTCCGTGGGTGTAGTTGGACTTGCTGAGTACTTTTGTACTCACCCTTGTATTTGTTGCTTCAGAAGAAGACCCGGACTTTGTTGTTGAGGACGCTGAATAGGTGGTCGCTTCCGCACCCAACTTTGCCTGTGGTGTTGCCCGTCGCCAGGATGCCTCCACTGTCGCATAGCTCTGATCCCTTGTTTGAGCCCGGCTGGTTTCTAGTTTGGCTTATTACCGTTATCTACCTTTTAGTTATCCTAGCTTGTATTAAGTGCCCGCTCCCTCGGGAGTTGTAAGTTTCTGAACTATCTGTTGAATAAATGTGTATCAGCCTCCTGGGACTGGTAATTTGTATCACATTTAGTCTCTGCTTAGGCAGGGCGCTTCAGGTGGTATCAGAGCCGTAGTTGGCTGTAGGACGTGACCCCTAGGACCGGTTAAGCCTTTTGACCAAGACTTAGGTTTTATAAAAACTTCTTGCTTCCTATGCTCTTTTGCAAAAAGTAATTTACCCCTGTTCTGTTACAGATGGCCGAAGAAGGATGGGTCAACAGCAACTGCTTGGAGGAGCCCGGTTTTCCCAGGTTGCTTTTTGCCTGCATGGACAGGGTTGGCATTTATGAGCGTCCGAAGTACACCAGCAGGGAGTACGAGGACCATGGGACACCCCGGTGTGAGATGATCATCTACATCGGGAGAAGCAGCCGTCACCCAGAGATTAATCCATTCAATGTGACTGCCACTGGATTCCGGCATAAGGATACTTATCAGATTGTAGCTCGGAAGGCCCTGCGTCACCTGTGCCAGATTTATGAGAGACACCTTGGCCCCACCCCGCTGAGGTACTTCCCACCAGTCAACAAGAACCGTCCAGTTTGGTTGGCTCGGATAAGAACACTCCAGGGACATGGACTATGTGAGGATGACCCCACCGTGCTCCACACTACTGCCTACCTTCACACCCTTGATGAGCTCTATGACAAGCAGACCAACCATTTGAGGCAGCAGATCCGTAGAGCCGAGGATGCAGAGATGATGGTGAGGAGCCTCCAGGTAAAACTGGCAGCCGCCGAAGCACGAGCTGCGGCCGCCGAGAGCAATGAAGCCGGGGCAATTGAGGCACTCAAGGAGGCCGAGGACAGGCACTCCAAGGAACTGAAGGAGGCTCATCTTGTTGGTCGAGCCCAGAGAAGGATGCAGGCTGTGGAAGATGAAGAGGCCCCGAACGCTGATGGGATTTCCGTAACCAAAGGGTCCAGCAAGAGAAAGAGCCCCGATGCCCCACCAGTACCTCCACCCTCAGAAGCAACCGAGGGAACCTTCGAGGTCGTTGAGCCACCTTCTGAGGAGGATGAGCTGCTCGCGCTCCTCATGTCTTCGATGGAGGACCACGTCGAGCAAGGTGCGGACACGCCTCGCGCATAGGATGGAGCCCAGGAGATCCGCCTAAGTGTTAGTGCTCGTCAGAGGATGAAGCCGTCTGGTCCGAAGTTCAGTGTTGTACCCCTAGTCATGCAGTTGTCCCCATTTAGAGTTGTACCCCTTTCCAGTGTCATGTTGTACCCGGTCGTGTAGTGCGTGTTTTGGCCTTGCCCAGTGTTGTACCCCCTCCATGGAAGAAATAAAACCGTTGTGCTTGTTGTGTTGTTAGTCTGTGTGCTCTGTCTTTTAAAAATACGTTTTAAATAACTTAAATATCACTTTAAGTCCCAAGTCTCATGAAACCCCGCTCAATCTGCAGATGCCTCCCAAGCGTGCTAGAACCGCCCCGAGTCAGGCCCATGCCAGCCCCAGTGCAGAAAGGCAGCAAAGGCAGGGTCCACCCGCTACAGCACCCCCAGTTGCGCATGAAGTGAATCAGATTGAGGGCGGTGGAGAAAGTCATGTGGGAGAACAGCTACCCCCACCACCTCAGATTGACTTGGTCTAAGTGATGAACAATCAGACCTTTCTACTGGAAGCCTTGGCTAATGCCATCACCCAGCAGAGGCCCCGCAGGCAAGGCTTGAATGAGAAGTTGACAGATTTCCTCCGCACCAAGCCACCCACCTTTGGAGGATCCACTAACCCCTTGGATGCAGATGATTGGCTGCGGGTTATTCAGAGGAAGCTAGAGCCATTTGGTTGTGAGGACCGTGACAAGGTTCTCTTGGCCGCCCATCAGCTTACGGGTACTGCTCTAGCCTGGTGGGAGAACTACTGTGCAGCTGCCCAGGATGCCACCACTATCACCTGGGATGAGTTTGTCACCGAGTTTCGCCGCTATCACATTCCAGTGGCCACCATGAAGCGCAAGGCAGATGAGTTTCGTGAACTGCGCCAGGGCAGCAAGTCTGTGGAAGAGTACACCTATCAGTTCATGGAGTTGGCCCGCTATGCACTGGAAGAGGTGAACAAGGATGAGAAGAAGCAGGACATGTTCAAGAAAGGCTTGAACGCAGAACTCAGGACTCTGCTCACCCCTCAGATCTACCCAGATTTCAACACTCTGATGAACATGGCCATACTCACAGAAAGGGCCAAGGCTGATGAGAAGAGGGACAACAAGCGCCGGTTCCTAGAGAACAAGGCCCATCAGTAGGACCGTTTTCAGAAGCCGAGAAGCTTTGGACCTTCAGCATCTAGGTCTCAAGCACCTATGCAATATCGGACCCAGTCTCAGACTCCGAGTACTCATCCATCCAGTGCACCATTCAGGAGCCAAGTCAACAAGACTCCGCAGAACAGCACCAGTCAGGTCACCGGCAACGCCAGGGCCTGTTACAACTGCCGTGAGACAGGGCATTTCATAGCCAACTGTCCCTATGGCAACAACAAGCCAGCAGCTCCAGCCTTCTCCAACTTTGTGAATGGACCGAGGCCAGCACTGTCAGGAGCCAACCGTGTTCCAGTTCGTAGCAACACCAACCCCAACAACAACAACAACAGCACCCAGCAGATGAGGCCGCCCCAACAGTCATTCGGACGAGCTCGCGTCAACCACATCAGCGCGCAAGAGGCTCGAGAAGCTCAGGGCGTGGTACTCGGTGAGTTTTTAGTCGGCTCAGTTTTGGCAACCGTACTTTTTGATTCTGGAGCATCACATTCATTCATATCATCAAGCTTTGTGGAGAAGCACAATATACCTATGGTACTACTAAAGTTACCCCTAGTAACCCGAACGCCTGGAGCTGACATTCGCTGTCAACTAGGTTGTTCCCGGGTAAGGATCAATTTAAGT
>CM014277.1:10526743-10538276 GCA_004135705.1 Alloteropsis semialata
GAAAGTGCAGAACTCCTTTGATGTGGTCAGAAGTAGGAGAGCGTACCCTGACTAAACTCTCTCTCATCAAAGAAGTAGAAGACCGTGTTGCAGAAATTAGAGAGAAATTAAGGGCAGCTCAGTCTCGCCAGAAAAGTTACTCAGATAAGAGAAGACGGGAATTGAGTTTTGAAGTTGGAGATTATGTATACCTTAAGGTGTCCCCAATTCGAGGTACCCGGAGATTTCAGGTTCGGGGAAAGTTAGCACTCCGCTACATAGGCCCCTATCAGGTTTTGAAAAGAGTAGGAGCTGTGGCATACCGTATCCAGTTACCTGAAGAAATGTCAGATATACACCCGGTATTCCATGTTTCCCAGTTAAAGAAGTGTTTAAGAGTCCCAGAAGAACAGATACAAAATGATGAAATAGACTTGCAAGCCCATCTCAGATATCAGGAAGTACCAATCAAGATCTTAGACACCGTTACTAAGCAGACTCTTGTATGGTGCAAGGGCTTAGTCTAAATCCCACTAGCCAGGTTGTTAGTTGCAAGGGCTTAGTCTAAACCCCTTGGTTTTTCTCGTAGATGGCTATGCAGTTTTGGCTATGGTGGGTAATGGCTTCGATAGGATCCGCACTGGCACTAAGGTGATCGTGTTGCGGTACCCTACTTGTGGGGAAAGTGTACACCTCTGCAGAGTTTTCAAACTATTCGAATAGCCGTGCCCACGGTTATGGGCGAGTTATGGCTTGGTCACAATACTAAGGTTTTGGGATGGATTGGAGTGTGTTGGTTTTGGAATTGAGTTCGGCTTTGTGCTGAAGGCTACGGCGGATGGGAAATCCGGTAGCACTAAAAGATTGGATCCTTTGTGGATCAACCCCACTTAATGACTTGTTACTAAATACTTGCTTTGCTAAAATGCTCCTTGATAAACCCATGCATGTGAAAAACTATAGCTTTATGGCAAAATAAAACCTAGCCTTATCCTTGATTATCCATATGCATAATTCTGTGTTAACCCCTCCGTGGGTGTAGTTGGACTTGCTGAGTACTTTTGTGCTCACCCTTGTATTTGTTGCTTCAGAAGAAGACCCGGACTTTGTTGTTGAGGACGCTGAATAGGTGGTCGCTTCCGCACCCAACTTTGCCTGTGGTGTTGCCCGTCGCCAGGATGCCTCCGCTGTCGCATAGCTCTGATCCCTTGTTTGAGCCCGGCTGGTTTCTAGTTTGGCTCATTACCGTTATCTACCTTTTAGTTATCCTAGCTTGTATTAAGTGCCTGCTCCCTCGGGAGTTGTAAGTTTCTGAACTATCTGTTGAATAAATGTGTATCAGCCTCCTGGGACTGGTAATTTGTATCACATTTAGTCTCTGCTTAGGCAGGGGCGCTTCAATTCATCACGTTTTTCTAGCGGGGAGCCTAGGAGAAGATCAAGATCGAGGACATCAAAGATGTGAAAGTCTAGGTTCACCTCGATCTTGTCTATAGTGAATGGCACGGCACTTGCAACCCCCCAACATTCAAGGATGTGTCCAAAGGGACAACTCTTGAGGAGCTTGTCGGATGGTCTTAGCGTAACATTGCCCAAAAGAGTGTACGCTAAGTGCCATGGCATAACATTAACCTCCATGATGGGGTTAATATGGGCTTCTATGGTAATTCCTCTTATAGAGCAAGGAAGGATTGTAGAGGGGGATCTATCCCAAATTGCTTCAGAATAGTGTCCCACTCCATGTAACCACTCTCTCTCTAAGGCCTCCATGAGGATTGCTTCGTTAGGAGGATCTGGAGGCGAAGGAGGTACCGTAGGCCTAGGGGAAGGTTCTATCAAAGGATTTTTGAAATGATCGGTGTGGATAGAACAAGGATCCTCCCCTAGATGGACATCGAGCTTTCCTTGATTCGGAGCATCTACAAACAATTTCTCGATGGGATGCCCGATCATGAGATCGAAGTCTAGGACATCGACAACATGAAAGTCAAGGATCTTGTCGACGCCTTCGTGTTTGACAGACACGTCCCGCAAAATCCCATATCCTTTCAGGAGTTCTCCAGAGGAGGTCCGAAAGATTTTGTCGGTTGGAACCAAATGATCTTCTCCTAAAAAGTGATATGCATATTCACTGGAGATGAGGTTGGCTCCAATAGTGGGATTATAAAGGGCTTCCACCGGGGTTCCTCTTATGAAACACGGAAGGATCGAGTGAGGGGAGCTAATCCGAAGAACATCTAATGATGGCTCCAACTCTCTCGACCATTCAATAGTCATAATAGTTGGCAACTCCTCAATGTCTTCCCTAAGGAAAGTGGCTTTCATAGGATCTGGGGAAGATAAGGAGGCCGGTGGTTTCCTTATGCGGTCATAATTCGAGGTGTTTCCAAAAATCTTCAAAAAGATCATCCTCGAATTTTGTTGGGAATTCCGAAGGTCGAATTTCTTCTTCCTCCGGAACTCGTGGTTCAGGAGAGGGTCCTATGGCTAAATCTAAGGATGTTGAAGGTGAAGGATCGGGTTCAGCTGCTAGGATGTCCTCATGGCTTGAAACATTCTCCTCTCGAGGGGGTTCGAACTCGGCTGTGAAAGAGGTGTTTTCGGTGATGCAATCTAAGATTTCCCTTCCTTCATTTAGAGTTTTGTGAAAGAACGACCCTCCTGAGGTGATGTCTAGCTTTTCGGTGGAGTCCTGATCGAGACCCGCGTAGAAGTGCTGAAGCAACATAACATCGGGTATCGATAGGTCAGGGCCAGATTTCACCAAGAGTGAAAATCTATCCCAAGCCGCGCCTAAGGTTTTCTTCTCATTCTGCTGGAAGCGTACGATATCCCTTCGTGGAGCAATGATGCGGGCTATGGGGAAGAACTTAAGACAAAATTTGTCTATAAGGTCATCCCAACTGCCGTTCACGCTACCTACAGTTTTCGTGTGCCATTGTTTAGCCCCTTCTTCAAGAGAAAAAGGGAACAACTTCCACTTAAGGGTATCATGTGACATGCCTACGAGGGTAATGCATGAACACACTCGCTCAAACTCTCGTAGGTGGTGATATGGGTTCTCGCTACTTAACCCAGAGAAAGAAGATTCCTGAACTCTAACGATATAGTCGGAAGGGATTTCATAGCCAGACGTGAGGATTGGGTGCTCAGAAGGTGGTGGCTCTAATGATTTCCCTCTCGGAGAGAAGAAGCTCAAAATGGTGGGCTGCTTCATGATAATGGGGGTGAAGGTAGAATCAAAGAGAAAAATGAAAGGATACGAGGACCACTAGGCTCGAAGATAGATACAGCAACCATTCCCCGGCAACGGCGCCAGAAAGCTTGTTGACGTTTCTTAGCGTCACCACTAAATTACTAGTAGCGAAGCCAGAAAGCCAAGTTGGTATTCCAACGAATGCGAGAGAATCCGCAAGCGCACGGATACCGTTGTAGCTTTCACCTCAGAGTATTCCAAGGGTATCGAATCCACAGGGAACGTGTGTGTACTATCTTCTATTTTGGATGGTCCAAGGACACACCAGGATAAGAATGATCAAGGTTGAGAGGATTCCTAATGATAGTCCTATAGCAGAGTTAAAGGTCGGACTTTTTGATAGCAACTCGCCTGGAGTACCGGTAGCCTTGATCTAACAAGCGACTCCGGCACGCGGTTTTATGAGGAACGTAGCTCTATGCTATATCTAGATGTGGAGGATCAGAGAGGCCAAAAGGGCTGTCACCACCTATGAACTGCCTCTACCTAACCACGGGATAAGCCGATCAAATGATAATCGCTAGCGTGAATCCCTGCTGTAGATTAACTACAGCACTCTGAACAACTAGAGCTAGAACCCACAAGAAGAGGACTGATCTCACTCAACTACTAGAACAAGAACAAGAGGAATCACGGATACAACTTTATTCTAATTAGAATATGCAAGCATTCTGAATTTATTCTAATTGATAGGCAGTCATACAAACGGATATGAGAACTTACTAGCCTCCACCACAAGATCAAAGGGTTGTGTTCGCAAAGAACACTAGCCTCTAAATCAAGAACAGGTGAAGAACACAAGAACACATCACTCATGTATGAAGGCCACTTTAGTCTAAATAGAAAATGCAGAAGTACTCACTTTACTCTAAATGAAGAACAGGAGCATCCGACAGACACACATCTCTCTCTATCCCTACTCTAAGCACAAGAGGCAAGAGGAGCTCTCCATCTCCCAAGGTGAAGTGTATCTCTAAATGACCCCCCTCCCCTTGTATTTATAGTCCAAGGGGCACCCGGTTCTGCATCCTTTTGCACACCCCATCACCTCTAGGGACCAATGAGCGATCGCCACGTGCAAGGAGGAGACGAGAGGTGCTCCTAAGGGTTCGGGCGAACTGGGGGTTCGGTCGAACCCTGGGCACCTCCGTTCGCACCGCCTTTCGTCCAGGTGACTGCCAGATGGGCCCCAAGGTGGGTATGGGTGTGCATGCGGTGTTTTTAGCCTGTTTCTGTGGGAATGTGGGCCCTTGAATCTGCGTACTGGCTTCTGATTGGTCGAAGGTGTGCTTCCTTGGATTGATGATGTCAGCGATCTGTGTGCTGCCCGCATAGCGCCCCCTCATTGGTTGAGGCTGGATGGCTTGGATCAATGAGGTGTGTTTTCTTCTCATTTCATGGGCTAAACACCTGCATTCAAATATTCATCGACACTTGTGGAACTTGTCAGTATTAGCTCCTATCCTAGTGTAGATGTTCACATTTCATGTATTTTATGCAGGAGTTAACGGCCTAAAATTGGTACTTAACAGCCGTCAACACGGCCCGAGCCAATCTTGATGCTGCTGCTAATGGAGCCTTTCTCGACCTCACTATTACTGGAGCAAAGACTTTGGTCGAGAAGATGGTCTCGAATCAAGGCTGGAGCGACGAACAATTCCAACCTCGTGCGCGGCGCATGCACACCGTCAAGGAGACGGACATGCTAGCCTCTAAGCTTGATCTCCTACTCAAGCGCATAGATGACAGGGAGCGATCCCAGGACTCTATGTTGCAACCCGTGCAAGCACTGGATTCGCACCTCACGTGTGAGGTATGCGGAAGTGGAGGACATTCGGGGAATGATTGCCCCGAGACCCGAGAAGAAGTAGCATACATGAACAACAACTACAACAACGGGTATCGTCCCCAAGGAGGTCAAGGGTGGAACCAATCAACGCCACCATATCAAGAAGGTAATAACCAAGGTAACAATTACAATTCCAATTTCAATTCAAACCAACCCTCCTATAAAGATTTAGTTCTTTGCCAAGCTAGAATGAATGAAACCATTTCTAAAAAGCTTGCTGCCAATGATAAAATTCTTGAAAATATAAACACTAAAATAAATGGGCTTTCTGCTTCTCATAAGGATCAACTGAGCTTTAATAAAATGATAGAAACCCAGTTAGCTTAGCTTGCCTCTGCTTTCTCTTTCAAAGTAAATGTGGTAACCACGAGGGGTGGTAAGTCCACTCGTGATCCACCAAATCCTAACCATATAGAAAAGACGAAGGCACGCCCAGAACTAGTAGAGGAAGAAGAACCCGTGTCACCAGAAGCAGAGGAACAAGAAAAAGGGACAAGCCCACGAGGATATATTGATACAAGCTTTTTACCGTTCCCCGTAAGGACTCGAAGAACAAAGATGGACGAGCAGTTCGCTCGCTTTATTGAGATGATCCAGAAGATACATGTCAATGTTCACTACTGGACGTAATGCATGTACCCACATATGCCCGCTATATCAGGGACATCATCAACAACAAGCGACCATTGCCCACATCGGAAGTAGTCAAGCTCACGGAAGAATGCAGTGCGGCAATACTGAATCGAGTCCCAGAAAAGAAGAAAGATCCAGGGTATCCCACGATCACGTGCTCAATCGGGACACACGTCTTCGACCATGCCTTGTGTGATCTTGTGGCAAGTGTTAGTGCGATGCCCAAGGTCATTTTCGATCAGCTGAACTTCACACACTTATCACCAACACCAATGCATCTTCAGCTGGCAGACTCGTCGGTCCGTTACCCAGCAGGGATTGCAGAAGACATTCCAGTCAAGATCAGAGATTATTTCATCCCTGTCGATTTTGTGGTACTTGACATGGAGACAACAAAAGAAAAACCACTCATCCTAGGGAGGCCGTTCCTAAGCACAGCAGGAGCACACATTGACGTAGGAGCTGGAGAAATCCGCTTCAACAATGGAACTGAAGAGAAGTTTGACTTCCGGCCCAAAGTAGAGCAATGCTCCATGATCAGGATCAAGTACGAGCCGAATCCACAAGGTATCAAGGAAGTCGAAGTAACGCCTCGAAAGGAAGACAGCCTTATCACTTTCATGAAAGCTTTCTTGGAGAGAGAAAATCAAAGAATGAGTGACAGTCCTGGGCTGTGGAAAAACCAGCCCCAGAAAACAAAGAAGACGGAACCCAAGAAAGCACCAGAGGCACAACCACTGGGTCAAGAAAAAGCATCAGCAACACCTTCGGTCTCAACCTCAAATAAATCCAAGTAGACTTGGAGGGTGAAAAACACACAGTCATCTGCTTCCTTTTCTCCGGGAGTAGACACCTCATCAACTCGCTGATCGCCAACAAGTAGTCCCCGCTCAATAAGGTGAGCCCTTGCCAAAGGTAAATCGGTACGTTATCTCATATTTAAATTTTCAAATTTAATTTCTCTCTCATTTGGATTTTTCTCGCCTGCATATTTGCTTCTTCAAAATTGCATTTGCATCCTAGAATTTATTCTAGCCCTTTTCTGGAAATCCAAATAAAAATTAACAAAACTCAAATAATAAAATAAATCTTTTATGAGCAAAATACTTTTTGAAAATCATTTCGAGCTTTCCTGGAGCTTTCCTGGAGCAATCTCTGGCCGGGCCCCCTCTCTATCCAACAATATAGCCGTTGGGGGGCCGTGGGCCAAAGGGGGCAGCTAGCGGGGCCAGGCCGGGGTCGGCCGAACCTGGGCCCCACCGCCTCCAATGGCTCCTAGCCGTTGTGAGAGGCGTGTCCAAGGTTGCACCGCCTTCATGCCCTATAAATAGAGGCCGAGAGGAGGGTGTTGTTCATCCATCAACACTTCTCTTCCCCTCTCCTCTCTTGCTCTCAGGATTTCTTTGAAATTTTGCTCAAGTTCGTATTGGAAGCTCTCTCTCCCTTTTGTTTCATTGCTAAAAGAAGGAAGCAACTCTTGGGAGAGCAACTCACGGGTAAGAAGTTCAATTGATTTCCCTAACATAACCCATGTGCAAGTTGCTCCTTGTTGTTGCTCCATCCACCATGAGTGGGTTAGGGAGAAAGATCTCCGGTGCATTCCGGAGGATGTCGGGTTCAGGCTCAAGCCGCTCCCGTGCAAGCACTCCTCGCTCCGATGACCACACGCCGAGTCCAATGCAAGAGGAGGAGGAAGTTCAACAACAAGTACCGCAGCAAGAACAAGCCGTACCGCAAGCCATGGAAGTGGAAGAAGATCCACCTGAATTCAGCAGCGACCGAGAAGCACAATCATACGCGCTCATCAAGGATCGAGTCTTCGCCCACACCAAAGCCTTCGACCCCGATCTCCTTGAGAGCACAGGTATGAACATCGACCTTCCCAATATTTGGCATGCTCTTGGATGGGATGACTTCGTGGCCATATCCGAGTGAGGGATAAGGGTACCCCATGTTATAAACGAGGACGAATAAACGATGAAGAAGAACAAATCAAACCGCAGGGGACACGAGATTTAACGTGGAAAACCCTCCCAATGTGGAAGGGAAAAACCACGGGCGCCAGCCAGCAAACACTTCACTATCAAGAGTCGGGTTACAACGCCAATGCGGCGGCTTACAAGAGATGGTTATGAGTAAACCCTAATCTAGGGTATATGTACCGTACCGTACCCAACTTCACTATCAAGAGTTGGGCCGGAGCCTCCGCTTCGCTCCGGCCCAAGCCTCCGGCGACGGGCCTCCGCTTCGCTCCGGCAGAAGTTGTCCGCCCTTTAATAATCCGCAAGATAATTTGGAACATATTCAACAAACTCCACCTTGAGACAAATTCTCTTGTATCATCTTCACTTCATCCTGAACATCATGAAGAAAAATACAACTGGCGCCAAATAGCCTCTTGGGCTAATCAATTAAACCAACTAAGCTTGAGCACAGCTCAAACTTAGCAACAGGAACTGGTTTAGTCATCATATCAGCTGGGTTATCATGAGTGCTTATCTTGCATACCTTCAGCTTGCCTTCCTCGACCACATCACGTACATAATGATACTTGATGTCAATATGCTTTGTCCTCTCATGGAACATCTGGTCTTTGGTAAGATAAATAGCACTTTGACTGTCACAGTACAAATTAATGGAAGAATCAGCCCCAACCAGCTCAGCGTACAATCCTTTCAGCCAAATTAATTCCTTGCATGCCTCAGCAATAGCCATATATTCTGCCTCAGTAGTAGACAAAGCCACAACAGACTGCAAAGTAGCCTTCCAGCTCACAGCACAACTGCCAACAGTAAACACATAACCTGTGAGCGACCTTCGCCTATCAACATCGGCAGCAAAATCTGAATCAACATAGCCAATAAGTCCCTTCTCAGTTCTGCCAAACTTCAGACAAGAATCTGCAGTGCCTCTGAGGTACCTGAAAATCCACTGAACTGCCCTCCAATGTTCTTTACCAGGGTTAGTCATATATCTACTGACCAAACTCATAGCTTAAGATAAATCCGGACGAGAACAGACCATGGCGTACATCAAAGAACCAACAGCACTAGAATAAGGAACTCTGGACATGTACTCAATATCCTGATCTGTACTAGCACACTGAGCAGCTGACAATTTAAAATGAGGTGCAATAGGAGTACTGACAGGCTTAGCATTATTCATGTTGAAACGCTGAAGAATTTTCTGAATATAATTCTGCTGACTAAGAAATAGCATACCAGACTTTCTGTCTCTAGTAATTTCCATGCCTAAAATTTTCTTAGCAGCACCAAGATCTTTCATGTCAAATTCGCTACTCAATAATTTCTTTAACTTAGCAATTTCGACTTTGCTCTTGGCAGCAATCAGCATATCATCAACATAAATCAACAAATAAATGGGTGATCCATTAACATGCTTGATGTAAACACAGCTATCATATTTAGATCTCTTAAAACCGTGCGACAGCATAAATAAATCAAACCTTTTATTCCACTGACGAGGGGACTGCTTCAAACCATACAACGATCTCTTCAACTTGCACACAAATTTCTCCTTGCCTGGCACTATGAACCCTTCAGGCTGGTCTATGTATATATCCTCCTCAAGCTCACCATGCAAAAATGCAGTCTTCACATCTAACTGCTCAAGCTCAAGATCATGTGCAGCAACAACACTAAAAAATGTGCGAATGGAACTATGCTTGACCACAGGAGAGAAAACATCATTATAATCAACACCAGGAATTTGACTGTAGCCTTTCGCTACTAACCTTGCCTTATACTTTGGAGGCTCGCTTGGAGATAAACCCTCCTTTCTCTTGAAAATCCACTTACAGCAGACTGTCTTCTTCTTCTTAGGCAATGGTACAACATCCCAAGTATGATTCTTCTCAAGTGACTGCATCTCCTCATGCATAGCAGAAATCCACTTCTCTTTATCACCACAATCAATAGCCTCAACATATGTGGCTGGCTCATGTGAATTCTCCACCTGTTCAGCACAACTCAAAGCATAATAAGTCATATTACATTCTTCAATAAGACGAGGTCAAGATCCACAACCCCTCTTTGATCTGCGTTGAGCAATAGGCAAATCCTCCTCTAGCTGCAAAATAGGAGGTGAGTGCTGAACATCATTATGAGCCTCATCATCAGCAACTTCAGTTTCCTGAACATCCACAGGTGGCTCTACCTGCACGCCTTTCTGATCATCCATGTGCTCCACCTGCACGCTGATATGCTGCAACTCTTTCTCAGAAAAATCTGGAACATGATCTGAAGACAAACTGTCATTAAACATCACAGATTCATTGAAAACAACACTCCTGCTCATGAAAGTCTTTCCTGTTTCGGGATTCCACAATTTATATCCTTTAACTCCCGAACCATAACCAAGAAACAGACATTTAATAGCTCTAGGCTCTAATTTTCCATTGTCAACATGAGCATAAGCAGTGCAGCCAAAAACTCTCAACTGTGAATAATCAGCAGGTGTTCCAGACCATACCTCAATGGGAGTTTTCTTATTAAGTGGAATAGAAGACGACCTGTTTATCAAGTAGCATGCGGTGTTAGCAGCTTCCGCCCAAAAACGCTTGTTCATCCGTGCGTTGGACAGCATGCAACGAGCCTTCGAGATGATGGTTCTATTCATGCGCTCAGCCACACCGTTTTGCTGCGGAGTATACGGTATGGTGTGATGCCTGACAATGCCTTCCTTCCTGCAATAATCATCAAAAGCATGCGAACAGAACTCTCCACCATTATCAGTACGAAGCACTTTTACCTTCTTTTCAGTTTGCCTTTCTATCATAACTTTCCAATCTTTAAATGCAGCAAAGGTATCATCTTTATCTTTCAGAAAGTAAGGCCAAACTTTTCTAGAGTAGTCATCAATAATAGTAAGCATGTAACGAGCACCACCATAAGAAGGCTTACGAGAGGGACCCCATAAGTCAGCATGTACATAATCAAGAGTACCTTTGGTGGTATGAACAGCGGTATTGAATTTTACCCTTTTATGCTTCCCGAAAATACAATACTCACAGAATTTGTTGCTACTCAAAATACAGCCATACAGCCATCCGCTTCGCTCCGGCCCAAGCCTCCGGCGACGGGCCTCCGCTTCGCTCCGGCAGAAGTTGTCCGCCCTTTAATAATCCGCAAGATAATTTGGAACATATTCAACACCCCACGGGTCCCCACCGACCAGGCCCCTGACACCCTGACAGGTGGGCCTGGCCGGACCGACGACCAGTCAACGGGAGATACTTGGCGTGCAAGTCAAGCAAACCATGTTGTAACCGACTAGGACTCGATCCTAGCCGACTTGTAAACCCTAGCCCGCCAGGCAATATAAGGCGGCCTAGGGTGCCCCCAGAGGCAACTAACGACAACTCAACACCTCCCGAGCGCAGGGCGCAATACAATCTCCAAACAGGACGTAGGGTATTACGCTCCGGCGGCCTGAACCTGTATAAATCTGTGTCTTGTGCCTTGCGTTACCATCAAGTTCATGGTCTTGCGATCCGCTCTGCAATCGAATAAACCACGTGGGTAGCCGTAGCCCCCATGTGGACTGCCGGACCACGAAATCCGACAGTTGGTGGCCCATGCAGGTCTGATCGCCGGATCCTTTAGCGAGCTTGATGGCAGCAATCATCAATCGACCGGGTGAGTCGTTCCTCAAGAAAGAATTAGATTGATTTTTTTCTCTCCTTACCGATCTAGTTACGTGATGATCTTTTATTTTCCAATTTGCAACCGCCGGCTCTCTTCCCCCAACGACGCGTCCGCGACTGTACAAGGAGACGGCGGGTCGCTGCAAAGCCG
>CM014277.1:10538331-10550391 GCA_004135705.1 Alloteropsis semialata
GGAAGGATTTGCCATCTACTACGCCGACGCAGATGCGCTGTTGCTATGCGTGCAGCTCTTCTACGCACGCATGCTGAATGCATTGACAAAAATCGATAAGTTTTTTTTCTTTTATTATTTAATATCTTGTTTCCGATCTAATCGCATGAGCTCTTCGTTCTTAGTCCCTGGTAAAAGACCTTCCCACGTCTGTGTACGTGCACACATCAAGGGCCCCGGCCATCTCGGTGTCCAAGGCAGGCGGGGCCGTCACGCCGATCCTGTCATGCGGGTAGTCCGCCACGGTGATCAACAACGGCAGCTACCAAGGAAGACTGGGTCTGCTGTGATCAATTCACGACCATCGGCACGTGCCGTCGTGCCGACCTGATCTGCACTCAAAGCCGGCGGCCACTGAGAGCTCCGTCCGTGACTCCGTGTCCGCTTGATGACGTGCTACTCGAGCCGTATTCGTCTACGCCAAGCGCCGCCGCTGATTCTTGTCCACGTCCGGGCCGGGCTTCCGAGTACACAAGGCTGCGGCCGGCGGCTGATCCGTACCCTGATCTTGAATACTCGATCGATGAGTTGGAGTTCATGCGTGCCCAGTATGCTCGATCGGCGCCTCGGCGGCAGCCTCGACGAATCGACAGCACCACGTCCCGCACGCGACCGGCAACGTCGACATATCGCCGGCACCTCCGACCATGTGGACCCGGCGCAATGACCACGGACGAGTCTGACGGACACGGATGGCTCCAAAGCTGCAGCTTGGTGTACGTATATCTACACGCCGCCGCTGGCACGGCAAGCATACGAAGGATGTGGCCGGGCTATTAACCCCAACAAGCTAACGTACCTTGTTGGAGGAGTTGCATGCGTCTGCATGCTGTACCGCAAGAGGCAGATCAAGAGCACTATACGTGCTGTGCACATCATGCGCGTAAGCAAGCTTCACGACCAGCCTTCACAGTGGCCTAGCTCCAGGACGACCTGCACACGGCTCCATCTTCACCGATGCTCCAGTAGCAACTACATCACCGACAACCTCGTCGTGTGCGCCATGTACAGCTGCAACAAGTCAGCAACACAGCCCCGCCGACCACCTCGGCCCGGTCAACATCAGCTAGCAACAGCGCTGTTCGCCAACGGCTGCCCGCTTGGGCACACGATATGGTTTTCCGACTCGGCAACTACTCGGCGTGCTTCTGTAGCTCCATTGATAATCCAACTCGGCAACTACCGGCTGCAGCGAGCTGACTGCTCAGGCGACCCCAATCCACGCACCTTCGACGATTCTACCCTACACCTTAAAAGCTAAGTACTCCTTGTACCCTCTTCCTTCAATTTAATAATAAAGTCTCCATGTTTGCATACATACTGCCTCTCCGCCTCTACACCCGAGCTGTTCCTGACACTCGGAAGGCTGCCCGACCTGTTCAGCAGCATACTCGCTCACAAGAGCTCGGAGTCTCCCCCGCCGACCTCTGGGTCTGGCCCGTTCCCTCTACTCCCTTTAGAAGTCTTGTGATTATCATGTGTGGTCGGTGCTTTTAGTTCGTGAAACCTCGAGTCATGTACTCACCCTGCGCGCCCCCTGCACGTAAGCCTCCACGCAGAGCTGTGTAGTTAGGGTAAGCCGTCCTCTCCGTGAGTAGTGGTCAGCAGGTATGGGAGTTTAGCGGCTATAGGCTTCAGCTACACGCGATGCATGCATAAGATCGAAGAAGGGACTAGAGGGCCACCTCTTTTCCATTGAAATTACTCCTTGGTCGTTCAACATTATTTACGTATAAGACAAATTAATACACCACAAAAGTTTTACTATTTTTTACAGGTCTAGCTCACCGACTACAATCTCTACGCTCAGAAGCTGGGAGCTGTATCTCCGACTTGGCGTGCCCAGGTCGGCCCCGCCAGCACCTCGCGCTCCACGCTCGGGGGCTGGGCGCCTCTCTCCGCATCGGCGTGCCCAGGTCGGCCCCGCCAGCACCTCGCGCTCCACGCTCGGGGGCTGGGCGCCTCTCTCCGCATCGGCGTGCCCAGGTCGGCCCTGCCAGCACCTCGCGCTCCGCGCTCGAGGGCTGGACGCCTCTCTCCGAATCGGCGTGCCCAGGTCGGCCCCACAAGAGTGCGTCTTGCGACGCCCTCCATTACCCCTTCGCTTCGATCCGTCGGGTGTCCAGGCACCTCGGCACTCCGCACCTCGACACCCATCAGCGCGGCGCTTGTCTCCGCTCTACATTGGGCTATATGCAGATGCTCGGTTTCTTCTTTTTGAGCAGTATGCAGCCTCTCTATACTCCAAGACGGCGCCGTACCTTCAGCCGACCTGACCACAGGCCTCGGCACGACACCTTCAAGTTCCTGTTCGGCTACACATTGCTCGGGGGTTTGAGGGATAAGGGTACCCCACGGGTCCCCACCGACCAGGCCCCTGACACCCTGACAGGTGGGCCTGGCCGGACCGACGACCAGTCAACGGGAGATACTTGGCGTGCAAGTCAAGCAAACCATGTTGTAACCGACTAGGACTCGATCCTAGCCGACTTGTAAACCCTAGCCCGCCAGGCAATATAAGGCGGCCTAGGGTGCCCCCAGAGGCAACTAACGACAACTCAACACCTCCCGAGCGCAGGGCGCAATACAATCTCCAAACAGGATGTAGGGTATTATGCTCCGGCGGCCCGAACCTGTATAAATATGTGTCTTATGCCTTGCGTTACCATCAAGTTCATGGTCTTGCGATCCGCTCTGCAATCGAATAAACCACGTGGGTAGCCCCCATGTGGACTGCCGGACCACGAAATCCGACACCGAGGAGGGCTCTCGTTCCCTCACCATAGAGTTCTTGTGCACCTTGCAAAAAGACGATGATGGCATCTCCTTCTGAGTCTCTGGAATAGAGTACGAGTACACATGGAAGAAGCTAGTCTTTTGCTTGGTTTTCATAAATGCTGCTCGACTGACTTTGACAAAGCCGTCCGCGGTTTCGATCGCCACACCTTTTGGACAAGCATTTCTGGTCAAGTCATAGTCGGTACCTTCAAGACTCGTTGCAATGATATCCATGACCCTTCTTTGATGCTTATGCATAAGTGGCTTGCTATCTCGCTCTTTCCTAGAGATGATGTTAGACCTGTTCGTAATGATGAGCTTAAACTTCTTTATGCTATGGTTAAGAGAATTAAAGTTTCTCCTGTCAAGCCTATGATTGCTCAATGGTTAGTAAATTTAAAGATGGCTGGTCCGATAGCGTGCACCTCTTTGGTTACTCGCATTGCTGCTAAGGTAGGAGCACTAGGGGATGCTTGTTCATATATCCAAACCCCTCGTGTTTTATCAATGAAGCATATCTTATTCAAGGTCACATTCTTAAGCATGCTGCAGACCAGTCTCTTGTGTATTTCTTCCCTGGCTATGCGAATGAAATCCGGTTACCTAACCCGGACCTTCATTTGTATAATTGTCGGGCGCTAACCATTCCTCTCATACCACAAGAGGAAGCTTGTAGGAGCAGTGTTTCTGGCAGGGTGACACGAAGCAGGTCAAGGAATGAAGCGTCAGCATCATATCAGCCGCCACAGCCCCAGCAGGTCATGCAGCATATGTACCATGCAGGGTGGGTTCCCGCAGGGCAGATGCCGGGATTCACATCTGGGTATCAGCCAGGTTGGAACCAACCCCCTCAACCACATGAAGCTGGAGGATCGTCGTGGCATGGCACATACACCCCAGGGTGGGATCAGCCACCGCAGCCCCAAGCAGGAGGCTCGGGATGGCAAAGCGCAAGCAGCGCAAAATGGGAGCAAGGACGACAGGGTCTCCACACCTCGTCCAGCTCCAGTGGGCCTCCCCCGCTATCGGGTGCACGTCGATCATTTTCAGCCAGGAGACATCAAGATCTCTCGACTCTTAGCACCCGGCTGAATGACCTCAACATCCGCACAGGCCTACTTCCGCTCACAAGGATTCAATCCTCATCAACAACAGTGAGCAAGAGACTAGCTTGGGGGAGGACACTCCCAAGGGAGGTAACATGTATCCTCTATCCTTTCCTTTATACTTATAAAAAAAATCTGCATATGACAAAAGAGCAAAAACATTTCCCTTTCCTTATATATATATATGCTTAGTAGGAATGCTTTAGTTCTTCCTCGTTGAAATGATAAATAGTTGCTCTGCTCAATTTCATACTTGTACCTAGTTTACAGCTTAGTATTCTCCCAAGTTTTGAGTTTGTTAGCTGTCGTTTATCCTTAGAGCTTGAAACTTGTGGGTTGCGAGTGTATGATCTGAGTCTAAGTTGTTGCATGATATGATATGGTACAATGGAGTTGCTATGATCTTGTTCCAAAAGAAACTTGACTTTCGGAGCTTTCTTTTGAAAAAAACCACAAAAACAATAAAAGTTCGTCAATGATGATGAAATGTCCTACCAGGGCCATATGATGTTACATTGCACAAACCTACACATATGCTGCTTGCCATCACATTGAGCTTTGTCAAATTGTGTGACCCGTGAGAGGCCCTTGCCATACTTTCATGATCAAGATCACGTACACTCCACATATCCATTGCTGACTTCTACACTGGAAGTTACGCATGAACATGTCTTCCATCCACACAAAAATATATTTTCCATCTTTATGGTACGATTCCTCTCTGGTTATATAGAAAGGAAGACCTGGGCTATGCAAAAATATATGAGAAAAAAAAGAGAGAAAGAAGAGTGAAGGGCACATGAAGGCCCATCAAAGAAGAAAGAAAAAAAGGAGAGAAAAGAAAAAAAGGACACAAGGTCCATGAAGAAAGAAAAAGAGAAAAAGATAGCCCATGTCTCTGAAGAAAAATAAAAGAGGGAGTCGTACCCAAGGGAGTCCAAATAATATTGATGGTGATAACTAGCACCCACTCCGGGCCTAGTGTCACCTCACCATCACCATATTACTCATCAATTGTGGTAATAACTAGCACCCATTCCGGGCCTAGTATCCACCTTACTGCAATCCTCTCAGAGTATTCATATGTGGCAATAGCTAGCACCTATTCCAGGCCTAGCATCCACCTTGCCACATCATTATAAAATTCCACACACATGCACATCTTGATCAGATCATATGACTCGAACCTCCTTGGATCCACTCTTTGACTTAGCAACATATGTGGTGCAAGTATGCCTCATCTACCATACCCAAAACCCCACAAAAAGCCTTTTAGATATAGGACAATAAGAGTCATAGCAATGCCTGGGTGAGGACTATACACATTGAGCGATTGAGAGCATCATTTGAGGAACTTGTTTTCTTTTCAAAAACTTATCAAAAACTCCAAAAGAAAAGTTGATCGAGGAGCAGGAGAATGGTGACTACATATAACCGTTCTGTTGTGCAACCGCCCAAGACAAGGAAAATACCAAAAGCCCCATGGGAGTAAGGTGAAGAGGGTGAACAATGCTAACTTATTCAAATCAAGGAAGAATATTTTGTTGTACACCTAGTACAGGTAAGGAAGAAAGCATTGTAGCAACTCCTGATCAACAACCAAGGCTTTGCTAGGGACGAGCAAAGGGCAGCTTGGGGGAGTTTGTTGACGGTACTTAAGGCATGATTTGACCGTCAACATTTCTCCAGAATAAAGAGGAAACTAACATTCTTTACTAGCATATGTTGTATTAATAACCTAGTTCCACTTGTATTCCAAGAATAAGTGTTTCAGGTACACAAGAGTGCAAATGAGTAGAAACGTACACAAATGCAGGATAAATACACAGAAGATCGTACATTGCAAAGCTCATGCATAGAAGGGCCCACAAGGCAGGGATAACCACGCCAAATCCAGGCCAATCACCAAGGGAAGAGGCCCAGGCCAACCCAGAAGCCCACCTACCAAACGCGGTGGCCAGGCGGGCCAGGCGCGCCAAGTTTTGGCGCCAAGGAAGATCCCGAAGATTCTTCGCTGATAGTCGGTGATTCCCCCGGAGATTCCCTCAGAACCGCCTTCAAGACCCTATATAAGAGGGCCTCCACCCCCTTTCAACACACAGACAAACACACACCCCACACCACACCACATACCACATCTCCTCTTTGTATCTCAGTAGTCATTAGGCTAGCGGAGCTAGGCTAGAGTAAGAAGGAGTAGTGCGAAGCTGTTCTATGGGTCGGATCTCTAGCCTACGGTATGGCTTTGTATTATACTTGTCGGTATTCTACTTTAATAGAGTATTGTATTTGTATTTATATAGTATTCATATTATCTACCATATTCCGTACTTCATGTAGTTATACTCGTATAATTATGTTGAGTATATGGTATTATACTGGTTGGGTGTACCTTTGGGTTTGCTCTAGCTCTAAGCCTGGCGATCATTGCGGTTCGGGTTCCGGAGGGGCTAGAGTAGTGACTATGGTCGCGGGCGTGGTGCTCGGGTACCATAGGATCCATCTGATATGACTGTATCCCACGGTCTGTCAGGGTAGGCGGCAGGTGGTGACAGCCCTGTCCGTCCCTTGTAGTCCCCCACGTTCGGGTATAGTGTAGGAGTCTAAAGGCATCTTGTATCCACAAGAGTGGGTCGACATGTTCTCCCCGTATAGTATTCGTATATTTGACATGATCAATGCTAGTATAGCCCCTGCTAATAGTATAGATTACCAGTAGGACATGCTCTATTGCCTGTGCTCCCCCTAACATTAGGATATTCAGTTATTCTTTATTCTTATCCCTGGCTTGTGTGTGTGTCACATTACCCCAAATATCATATTATCGTATTTACCCCTGCATATACATTGGTCCACTAACTAATTCATATTGTTATGGTATTGTACCCGATAATCCCTTTTACTCCATGCCATCCTTTAGGAAAATATAAATAACGATACCCTGGAATACTCTTGGGTGAAATGCTACAACGGTATTTCCGTGCGCTTGCGGAACCTTTTCGTAATCGTTAAGAATACCGGCACTGGCATTCCTTCTGGCAGCGTTACTGGGTTCACAAAAATAGAATAAACCCAGTAACGATATCTAGGGATGCCCACAGGCATTACTAGCGCCTTTGCCGAGAGCACAAACTCGGTGGCGACATTAGCAAATGTCAACAATGCGATAGACCAAAATACAACATTTCGCCTCCCAAAGAAGGGAAGAGATGGAAAAAGCCTCCAGCCCCATTCGTCCTGAAGAGAGACCAAAGAAAGGAAGTACTGGAATGGTTCCAAACTTTAATGTTCCCCGATGGGTATGCAGCGAATCTAAGGAGGGGGGTGAACTTAGCTACTATGCGAATCAATGGGCTCAAGAGTTATGACTACCACATATGTGTTGAGCGGCTTGTTCCGGTGATGGTTCGAGGCTATCTCCCTGACCATGTGTGGCGAGTGCTGGCAGAGTTAAGAAATTTCTTCCACATCCTTTGTGCTAAGGAGTTATCTCGGACTGTGGTTAAAAAATTGGAAGATTTGGCTCCGGAGCTGCTTTGTAAGATGGAGAAGATCTTTCCACCCGGCTTTTTCGTATCGATGCAGCACATGATTTTGCACCTCCCATATGAGGCACGAATGAACGGGCCTATGCATGGCCGTTGGTGCTATGCAATTGAGAGATAGCAAAAGGTTCTCCGAACGAAATGTAAAAACAAATGCAAAATTGAAGCTTCTATTGCTGAGGCATACTGTACTGAGGAGGTGACAAACTTCACAACAAAATACTATAATGACACCCTTCTTAGCGTGCATAATCCAACCCCTCATTACAATGCCGATGAAAATGAATCGAACCTCAGCCTCTTCAGAGGCCAACTCGGGAAACTAAGTGTTTCAACTCCTAAGAATTTGCAACATCAAGAGTGGCGCACTATCATGATGTATGTGTTGACTAACCTCTCCGAAGTGGTGCCATACATTGAGTAAGTTCTCATCAAACTAGTTGTCGATTATTGATAGCTAAAGGTCACTATATTAATTGTATCCAACCCTCTCGTTCGTACAGTGAATTTACTAATCAATACTGGCAGCGAAGAAGGGCCCCGACCCAGAGGGAAGTTGATACCCTTCCTGAAAAGGGTGCGGGATCTGGAAGCCCCGATTTCATTTCTTGGTTCAAGCAGAAGGTACAGTCATTCTGGATCTCGTACTTTTCGTTTGACATTACAAGTTCCTCGTTCGTGCGAATAATGTAATGTAAGGTCATGCTTATTCTTGCAGGGCCAAAACGATGTGTCTATGAATCCAGAGTTAAGACAGGTTTCCGTTGGTTGTGACTATAGGGTCATGTCATACGGAGGCTATGACGTGAATGGGTACCACTTTCACACAACAAGCCACGAGCAGAATCGGCCCAATCGAAGAACCACAAACACCGGGATTTGTACAAAAGGCAATGATGAAAATGACTATTATGGAAGAATTGAAGAAATATATGAACTCACATTTCCTGGTTGCAAATCTCTTAAACCTGTCATATTCAAATGTCATTGGTTTGATCCTAATGAAAAGCGAGAGACCCTTGATATTGGACTAGTCAAAATTCGACAGTCATCCGTCTATGCAGGAGACGATGTCTATATTGTGGCTCAACAAGCCACGCAGGTGTACTATCTGTCATACCCATGCAAAACCGACAAACGTCTCCAGGGTTGGGTCGTTGTGTACAAGGTATCACCACACGGTAGACTACCTGTCCCAAACAATGAAGATTACAACATAGACCTAAATACATATGACGGAGAGTTCTTCCAAGAAGATGGGCTACTAGGAAATTTTGTGATAGACTTAACCGAAGCGATCGGAATAGAAGTAGAAGATGATGAAATGGTTGATGACGAGGACGCTGGAGATGAGGTTCATGATGATAGGGACATAGAATTACTTGAGCAAGTACAGTTAGGGGTTCATGAAGACATTCCTCCATCGGAAGACGTGCCTGAATATCTGGACATGCGTGACAGTGATGATGAGACTTATGATCCAGATAATCCCGATAAAGATGATTATTTCTAATACATGTATGCTACATACTCATTGAATTATGTTTTGCAATATCATGTTATTTTTAAAATTTGGCTTCTTTCTCTTTTCCAATATCATGTTAATTATTTAATTATATCTTCTTTATAATGTCCCCGTTACTGAATGGTTTACTGTTTTGAATTGCAGGTGATAGAACAAAGATGGTGGGCGGTTCCATTCGACGCACCTGTGCGTCTGCTTACAGAAGATTGGTACCTGACAACCGCGAGGCACCTTCCGACGATCGTGACATCCATGTTCTAGCGAGGGGCACCAAAGGCCTGGGTAGAGGGAAGGGTGGACCCAAGAAGGGTAAGCAGAAGGGTAACCAGAGTCGATCGCGGTGGGAGGTGGTGGTGGAGGAGGAGGTGGAGCAGCCGCAGGAGTAGGCGCAGGAGGAGGAGGAGGAGGATGAGGATTATGTGGCACAGGAGGAGGAGGGTGACGAGGAGGAGGGTGACGAGGACAGAGGCCGTCACCATTTGGCAGCGAGGTCCCTCACGACTCCCGGAAAGGCCGATACCTGAGGCACTACGCCCGATGATTAGACCTGTGGGCGCACGGTATGTAACTTTACATGTTATCAATACTTTTTTAATTGACAAGTCGAAACTAATATTTTATCTTTATAAATTTTGGCAGGAGTTGGCAATTCCTAGTTGAAGTTGGTCACATGTACTTGGTGAACGGCATCCTGGGAGGCTTGTGCAGGTTGCACTTCCCAGGCCAGGTCCGGATGGGTGAGGACAGGTACGAGCCGGCCTGGTCGTGGGCACACTACAAGGCCGCCCCCGATGCTCTCGATAGGAACAACAGGTGCTACGGGAACAAGGCGGAGCGGTGAAGGCCGAGCTGTGGGTAAGTCTTTCTCGCAATACACTGCTCAATACATCCTATTCATTGGAAAATTTTGCAATATTTATTGGATATTGTGTTTCTATGCAGGATTTCTATAGGCTAGCGGAAGGATATGGTGAAAAGGCAGAGGCTGTGCAGGAGAAGGTATGCCCGAAGCTGGTGCATGACATGCATTACGAGGCACAAGTTCAGTGCGTCGTAAACTACAGCGCTTTGAAGTTGGGCCGGAAGATGTCAAAAGCGGAAGCAAGAACCTTCAAGCTGATCCGGGAGCAATACTTGGAGATAAAATTAGATTTATTCTCAGATTAGAAACATCACTTAATTTGAGCTTATTAAATGCCATGTTTCACTTGATCACGTGTAGGTGCCTGCGCCCTGGTGCCGTAATGATTTCGCGTGCTGGCAATGCATAGTGGACAGGTGGTTCACACCGGTGTGGCAGACGAAGCATGACGAAGGCCGACAGAAGCGTTTGCTGATGCCATACCCAACACACCATCAAGGCAGCCTTACCAATGAGCAATACAGGGCTAAATGGGTATGAAGATTCATTTCTTTATTGTAACGCTCAATTCTGCATAATTTGTAATCAACTTGCTGTTTTTTCGCAGTCCAACTCACATGGAGGCCTTGAGTGCAACGAGTTCATGGGATGGGTCTTGTCCCACAAGGGCAAGGCGTCGGCGTCCGAGACCACCTACAACCCTGATGACCCGCCCGAGGCGTACAACAATCCCTCCATTCACGGCCGCATCAGTGTGTACACGGAGACGGGAAGGCAGGTCCACGGGCCAGAGTGGGATCCGAGCCGTGCGCCGCTTGATGGAGAGGTGATAATGAGGGTGGGACAAGGAAAGAAGCACGGCCGGTACTTTATTGGCGACAACATTTTAGACACGACTAGTACTCCCAATCTCGCGGCCGTCCGAGCAAAGAGCACGAGCAGTAGCCCTCCCATACTCTCACGGCCATCAGCGACACAGGTCCAAGTGGACTGAGTTCAGGTTATTTCTGATGTATTCATCGTTACTCAATTTCTACATACGTTACCTTTGCATTGTAACATTGGGATGAACTATTATAGGCCCGGCTGGATGAGCAAGCAGCGGCACACCAGGAGGCCTTAGCCTAGGTTGAGCAGCGGATGGCACGGCAGGTGACCGAGCAGCAACAGCAGATGGCCCGGCAGATGGCCGAGCAGCAGCAGCTGATGGCCCAGCACATGTAGGCTTGCTTTATAGCATTTCAGAACGGTCAACCACCACCTCCGATGCCCCAGATCATCCTCATTCCGCCTCTGCCTCTGGCTCCTGCAACTCCTGCTATGAGTAACTTAACAACCTTGTTTCATTTCGATGGTTAGAGACTTAGAAAACATAGAGTTAGAGAACTTAGAGACCTACATAGACTTAGAGAATTTAGATTATAACTTACAGACCTAGAGGATAGTAGAGACTTAGAGAAGTTGATTTTTGTCTCACATGCAATCTACTCTTTTTTTTGAAGAATCAATCGGCGACATCGAATAATCTCGAAGCGTCGCCGGGCATGTCACCGACGTTTCCCGCACAGCAGTTGTTCGCACCTCAGATCCCAGGTGCACTGCCCCCATTCGATCCACCTCATTCTCAGTGAGCTTGGTACTTTATTTGAGTTTCTGAACTATGTGGACTTGTTGATAGACTTGAATAATGCCCATGGATGAACTGTGGACTTGTGGATGAATTTCGTGGACTTATGGATGTACTAGTGGACTCGTTGTTATCAAACTTGTGGTTTTGTCTATATTAAGTGCATGTGATGGTTTTTGTGATATATATATATGATGCCTATGATGGTTATTATGATATATGTATTATGCCTGTGAATTTTGAATTTGTGGGGACTTTTAAACGCAAAAAAAAATCAGAAAAAAGTTGGACACTTTGCCGTGCGCCAACCAGGGGGCGCACGGCAAAGTGACCATTCTGTGCCGGCTAATGGCAGCTTTGCCATGTGCGGAAGCCAGTGCACGATAAAGAATGGTCGCTTTGCCGTGCGCATGGGGACGACGCATGGTAAAGAATGGTCGGTTTGCCGTGCGCCTTCCTGGTGGCACACGATAAACATCTGGGCTTTGCCGTGAGCCTTCCTGGAGGCACACGGCAAACATCAGGCCTTTGCCGTGTGCCTCTCCCCTAAGGCGCATGCCAAACTGCCAGCCACCGCC
>CM014277.1:10551391-10562470 GCA_004135705.1 Alloteropsis semialata
GCCGGCGACCGCCGGCGCCGCCGCCGCCCGAGGGCGCCCTCCCCTCCCCCTCCCCGTCTCTGTTCGGGCCGAGGAAAGGAAGAAGGCCGGCCGGTTTCCAAATAACCCCCTCCCTTTATTCAAAATCACAGAAGAGCCCTTCCCCTTTAGGAAAACATCCAAGAATAGCCCTGGTCTTTGTAAATAATCCCAAATAGGTCCCTGACCAATTACCAAAACCCCAAACACTTTCCAAATATTATAGACAGGTCCTTCAACCTTACAAAGATCCTTATAGAAAGGTCCTTAGCCCTTTTAACCTTCACAAATCAGTCCTAAAACCCCCCAATGAGCCCTAATACCCCCCCTAATCTCGTCATTTTATGCGCCAAACTTCTCCAAAATTCCACCAAACTTGAACATGTCTTTCTTACATCTATTCCGGTCGAGCTTTACACAAATCACTCAAAAATAATCCTTCTTTCTATTTTATTTTATTATTTCCTGTTTCCAACTCATCGGTAAAGGATTGTTGTTTTCTTATTGTGTGTTGTTGTTGCGTGCCCTAGACGACGGAGTGAACGAGGAAGGACAGTACCGCGAGCCGGAATACGAAGGAGAGTACCGCGAGCCCGAGCCCGAAGAATTGTACCGCGAGCAGGAACTCCCGGAAGCTTTTGGAGACGGCAAGTCCAATTCCACCCTTTGATGCATGTTTATCCCATGATTTATAAACATAACCTATTAAGCCCCTGTTATTGCATTCTATTTTATTATCAAAACCCGTTTGGATAGCCACCCCTTGATTGCTATGACATTCCTTGACAACCTAGTTATCACTAAATATGATATGCTCTGTTTAGATGATAACCAATTTTAGAATGCTTAGGAAGTACTGCTCATTACTCAATTAATCATGACTATACACTTGTTTTATCAAAGAATAAATGTGTGAGTGTGGAAAATGGGTTTTGGGCCTTAAAAGAAAGAAAGTGTGTGGATAAAATGGATAGGTATTTCTTGGTGAAAGACTTTTAGTAGGCTTGTACCTATGTGGTTAAGCAAGTGGGGAGATATCCATTTTGTCCGGTTTTAAACCGAGGTGATGTGTCATCTTGCCTAACCCAACTTATCTCGTACAACCACTCCACTCTTGTATGGTGCAAGGGCTTAGTCCAAATCCCACTAGCCAGGTTGTTAGTTGTCTGGAGGCAGGTGGGCAGCGGGAAGCCAAGTGCCGACTTTGTGTCATGGGTGCCGACTTAGTGTCATAAACCCCCTTGGTTATTTTCTCGTAGATGGCTTTGCAGTTTTGGCTATGGTGGGTAATGGCTTCGATAGTATCCGCACTGGCACTAAGGTGATCGTGTTGCGATACCCTATTGTGGGGAAAGTGTACACCTGTGCAGAGTTTTCAAACTATTCGAATAGCCGTGCCCACGCTTATGGGCGAGTTATGGCTTGGTCACAATACTAAGGTTTTGGGATGGATTGGAGTGTGTTGGTTTTGGAATTGAGTTCGGCTTTGTGCTGAAGGCTACGGCGGATGGGAAATCCGGTAGCACTAAAAGATTGGATCCTTTGTGGATCAACCCCACTTAACGACTTGTTACTAAATACTTGCTTTGCTAAAATGCTCCTTGATAAACCCATGCATGTGAAAAACTATAGCTTTATGGCAAAATAAAACCTAGCCTTATCCTTGATTATCCATATGCATAATTCTGTGTTAATCTCTCCGTGGGTGTAGTTGGACTTGCTGAGTACTTTTGTACTCACCCTTGTATTTGTTGCTTCAGAAGAAGACCCGGACTTTGTTGTTGAGGACGCTGAATAGGTGGTCGCTTCCGCACCCAACTTTGCCTGTGGTGTTGCCCGTCGCCAGGATGCCTCCGCTGTCGCATAGCTCTGATCCCTTGTTTGAGCCCGGCTGGTTTCTAGTTTGGCTCATTACCGTTATCTACCTTTTAGTTATCCTAGCTTGTATTAAGTGCCCGCTCCCTTGGGAGTTGTAAGTTTCTGAACTATTTGTTGAATAAATGTGTATCAGCCTCCTGGGACTGGTAATTTGTATCACATTTAGTCTCTGCTTAGGCAGAGGCACTTCAGGTGGTATCAGAGCCGTAGTTGGCTGTAGGACGTGACCACTAGGACCGGAAAGCCCTTTTGACCAAAGCTTAGGTTTTATAAAACTTCTTGCCTTCTATGCTCTTTTGCAAAAAGTAATTTACCCCTGTTCTGTTACAGATGGCCGAAGAAGGATGGGTCAACAGCAACTGCTTGGAGGAGCCCGGTTTTCCCAGGTTGCTTTTTGCCTGCATGGACAGGGTTGGCATTTATGAGCGTCCGAAGTACACCAGCAGGGAGTACGAGGACCATGGGACACCCCGGTGTGAGATGATCATCTACATCGGGAGAAGCAGCCGTCACCCAGAGATTAATCCATTCAATGTGACTGCCACTGGATTCCGGCATAAGGATACTTATCAGATTGTAGCTCGGAAGGCCCTGCGTCACCTGTGCCAGATTTATGAGAGACACCTTGGCCCCACCCCGCTGAGGTACTTCCCACCAGTCAACAAGAACCGTCCAGTTTGGTTGGCTCGGATAAGAACACTCCAGGGACATGGACTATGTGAGGATGACCCCACCGTGCTCCACACTACTGCCTACCTTCACACCCTTGATGAGCTCTATGACAAGCAGACCAACCATTTGAGGCAGCAGATCCGTAGAAACGAGGATGCAGAGATGATGGTGAGGAGCCTCCAGGTAAAACTGGCAGCCAACGAAGCACGAGCTGCGGCCACCGAGAGCAATGAAGCTGGGGCAATTGAGGCACTCAAGGAGGCCGAGGACAGGCACTCCAAGGAACTGAAGGAGGCTCATCTTGTTGGTCGAGCCCGGAGAAGGATGCGGCTGTGGAAGATGAAGAGGCCCCGAACGCTGATGGGATTTCCGTAACCAAAGGGTCCAGCAAGAGAAAGAGCCCCGATGCCCCACCAGTACCTCCACCCTCAGAAGCAACCGAGGGAACCTTCGAGGTCGTTGAGCCACCTTCTGAGGAGGATGAGCTGCTCGCGCTCCTCATGTCTTCGATGGAGGACCACGTCGCGCAAGGTGCGGACACGCCTCGCGCATAGGATGGAGCCCAGGAGATCCGCCTAAGTGTTAGTGCTCGTCAGAGGATGAAGCCGTCTGGTCCGAAGTTCAGTGTTGTACCCCTAGTCATGCAGTTGTCCCCATTTAGAGTTGTACCCCTTTCTAGTGTCATGTTGTACCCAGTCGTGTAGTGCATGTTTTGGCCTTGCCCAGTGTTGTACCCCCTCCATGGAAGAAATAAAACCGTTGTGCTTGTTGTGTTGTTAGTCTGTGTGCTCTGTCTTTTAAAAATACATTTAAATAACTTAAATATCACTTTAAGTCCCAAGTCTCATGAAACCCCGCTCAATCTACAGATGCCTCCCAAGCGTGCTAGAACCGCCCCGAGTCAGGCCCATGCCAGCCCCAGTGCAGAAAGGCAGCAAAGGCAGGGTCCACCCGCTACAGCACCCCCAGTTGCGCATGAAGTGAATCAGATTGAGGGCGGTGGAGAAAGTCATGTGGGAGAACAGCTACCCCCACCACCTCAGATTGACTTGGTCTAAGTGATGAACAATCAGACCTTTCTACTGGAAGCCTTGGCTAATGCCATCACCCAGCAGAGGCCCCGCAGGCAAGGCTTGAATGAGAAGTTGACAGATTTCCTCCGCACCAAGCCACCCACCTTTGGAGGATCCACTAACCCCTTGGATGCAGATGATTGGCTGCGGGTTATTCAGAGGAAGCTAGAGCCATTTGGTTGTGAGGACCGTGACAAGGTTCTCTTGGCCGCCCATCAGCTTACGGGTAGTGCTCTAGCCTGGTGGGAGAACTACTGTGCAGCTGCCCAGGATGCCACCACTATCACCTGGGATGCGTTTGTCACCGAGTTTCGCCGCTATCACATTCCAGTGGCCACCATGAAGCGCAAGGCAGATGAGTTTCGTGAACTGCGCCAGGGCAGCAAGTCTGTGGAAGAGTACACCTATCAGTTCATAGAGTTGGCCCGCTATGCACTGGAAGAGGTGAACAAGGATGAGAAGAAGCAGGACATGTTCAAGAAAGGCTTGAACGCAGAACTTAGGACTCTGCTCACCCCTCAGATCTACCCAGATTTCAACACTCTGATGAACATGGCCATACTCACAGAAAGGGCCAAGGCTGATGAGAAGAGGGACAACAAGCGCCGGTTCCTAGAGAACAAGGCCCATCAGTAGGACCGTTTTCAGAAGCCGAGAAGCTTTGGACCTTCAGCATCTAGGTCTCAAGCACCTATGCAATATCGGACCCAGTCTCAGACTCCGAGTACTCATCCATCCAGTGCACCATTCAGGAGCCAAGTCAACAAGACTCCGCAGAACAGCACCAGTCAGGTCACCGGCAACGCCAGGGCCTGTTACAACTGCCGTGAGACAGGGCATTTCATAGCCAACTGTCCCTATGGCAACAACAAGCCAGCAGCTCCAGCCTTCTCCAACTTTGTGAATGGACCGAGGCCAGCACTGTCAGGAGCCAACCGTGTTCCAGTTCGCAGCAACACCAACCCCAACAACAACAACAACAGCACCCAGCAGATGAGGCCGCCCCAGCAGTCATTCGGACGAGCTCGCGTCAACCACATCAGCGCGCAAGAGGCTCGAGAAGCTCAGGGCGTGGTACTCGGTGAGTTTTTAGTCGGCTCAGTTTTGGCAACCGTACTTTTTGATTCTGGAGCATCACATTCATTCATATCATCAAGCTTTGTGGAGAAGCACAATATACCTATGGTACTACTTAAGTTACCCCTAGTAACCCGAACACCTGGAGCTGACATTCGCTGTCAACTAGGTTGTTCCCGGGTAAGGATCAATTTAAGTGGGGTAGAGTTCTTAGCAGACTTAGTAGTACTACAGTCTAAAGGGATAGATGTGATCCTTGGAATGGATTGGTTAAGCCTACATGATGGTCACATAGGATGTGCTGATAAGGTAGTGCACTTGACCAACCCGGATGGAGTGCAAGTGACCTGCCATACTCGGGGAAGTGGACCAGACCCAATGGTTTTTGGTATGGAAGCCAAGGCCATAGAAGAAGTGCCGGTAGTGAGTGAATACCCAGACGTGTTTCCGGATGATCTCCCAGGAATGCCACCCGACAGGGACATAGAGTTCATTATTGACCTTGTCCCAGGAACAGCACCTATAGCCAAGAGGCCGTATAGGATGGCAGCAGCAGAATTAGCAGAGCTTAAAGAACAGTTAAGAGAACTCCAGCAGAAAGGATTTATCAGACCTAGGTCATCACCATGGGGATCACCAGTCTTGTTTGTAAAGAAGAAAGATGGAAGTCAAAGGATGTGTGTGGATTATAGATCCTTAAATGAAGTGACCATTAAGAATAAGTACCCTTTGCCCAGAATAGATGATCTCTTTGATCAGTTAAAAGGAGCCAAGTATTTCTCCAAGATTGATCTGAGATCGGGTTACCATCAGCTCAAAATCAAGGAGAGTGATGTCCCGAAGACAGCCTTTGTCACCAGATATGGACAGTATGAGTTCACAGTGATGTCCTTTGGGTTAACCAATGCCCCAGCTTATTTCATGAATCTCATGAATAAAGTTTTCATGGAAGAGTTAGATAAGTTTGTCGTAGTCTTTATTGACGACATACTGATCTACTCTAAGAGTGCCCAAGAGCATGAACAGCACCTACGGGTAATCCTGGAAAAGCTAAGAGCACATAAGTTATATGCCAAATTCAGCAAGTGTGAATTCTGGCTGGAGAAAGTAGCTTTTCTAGTCCACATCTTGACTGCAGAAGGTGTAGCTGTAGATCCAGAAAAGGTAGAAGCAGTGTCAAATTGGCAGCAGCCCACCAACGTGACAGAGATCAGAAGCTTTCTGGGATTAGCCGGATATTACCGGAGATTTATTGAAGGATTTTCCAGGATAGCCAGGCCAATGACAGAGCTACTCCGAAAGGATAAGAAGTTTGTCTGGACAGAGTCATGTGAGAAAAGTTTCCAAGAGCTGAAGAAGAGATTAACGACTGCCCCAGTACTGACTTTGCCAGATATTCAGAGAGATTTTGTCATATATTGTGATGCCTCAAGACAAGGATTAGGATGTGTGCTCATGCAGGATGGAAAGGTAGTAGCCTATGCCTCCCGGCAGCTTAAGCCCCATGAGCAAAATTATCCCACCCATGACTTGGAGCTTGCAGCAGTGGTGCATGCTCTTAAAATTTGGAGACATTATCTGATTGGAAATAAGTGTGAGATATATACTGATCACAAGAGCTTGAAGTATATATTCACCCAGTCAGACCTGAATTTAAGGCAAAGAAGGTGGTTAGAACTGATCAAGGATTATAATCTGGAAATGCATTACCACCCAGGCAAAGCTAATGTTGTGGCTGATGCCTTAAGCAGAAAGACTTACGAGCCCAAGAATACTCAGTTACGAGAAGAGTTAGCCCAGTTAAACCTTCACATAGTCCGTTAGGCCCAAAACTACAACCTTAGTGTGCAACCCACACTAGACGAGCAAATCAGGCAAGCTCAAAGCAAGGATAAAGACTTGATGAAGATTCGTACTCATACCGGGGAAAATAAAGCCCCAGATTTCAGAGTAGATGATAAAGGGACCTTATGGTACAAGAATAGGATTTGTGTACCTAAGGAAGGAGAGTTCAGACAAGTTATCATGGATGAAGCCCATAACTCGGCGTATTCCATTCACCCAGGAGCAACTAAGATGTACATGGACCTTAAGGAAAAGTATTGGTGGAATGGAATGAAAGCAGATGTAGCGCAGTTTGTAGCTCATTGTGATGTGTGTCAGAGAGTCAAGGCAGAACATCAGAAGCCAGCCAGTTTACTTCAGCCGCTACCTATCCCCGTTTGGAAGTGGGATGAGATAGGCATGGACTTTGTCAATGGTTTACCCAGGACTCAGAAAGGAAATGACTCGATATGGGTGGTAGTGGACCGACTCACTATGGTCGCTCACTTTATACCCGTGCGAACTTGCTATGGTGGAGCCAAGCTAGCTCAGCTTTATATTGACAACATTGTAAAGTTATATGGTGTACCCAGCAGGATAGTCTCAGACCGAGGAACCCAGTTTACCTCGAGATTTTGGAAAAGCTTACATAAAGCCATGGGAACCAAGTTAGATTTTAGTTCGGCTTATCACCCCCAAACCGATGGTCAGACCGAAAGAATAAATCAGATCGTGGAGGATATGTTGAGAGCATGTGTTCTTACCTATGGTAAAGATTGGGAGAAAAGTTTAACCTATGCGGAATTCTCCTATAATAACAGTTATCAGGCCAGCTTAGGAATGTCACCATTTGAAGCTCTCTACGGGAGAAAGTGCAGAACTCCTTTGATGTGGTCAGAAGTAGGAGAGCGTACCCTGACTAAACTCTCTCTCATCAAAGAAGTAGAAGACCGTGTTGCAGAAATTAGAGAGAAATTAAGGGCAGCTCAGTCTCGCCAGAAAAGTTACTCAGATAAGAGAAGACAGGAATTGAGTTTTGAAGTTGGAGATTATGTATACCTTAAGGTGTCCCCAATTCGAGGTACCCGGAGATTTTAGGTTCGGGGAAAGTTAGCACTCCGCTACATAGGCCCCTATCAGGTTTTGAAAAGAGTAGGAGCTGTGGCATACCGTATCCAGTTACCTGAAGAAATGTCAGATATACACCCGGTATTCCATGTTTCCCAGTTAAAGAAGTGTTTAAGAGTCCCAGAAGAACAGATACAAAATGATGAAATAGACTTGCAAGCCGATCTCAGATATCAGGAAGTACCAATCAAGATCTTAGACACCGTTACTAAGCAGACTAGAAGTTCAACTGTCCGAATGTGTCGAGTGCAGTGGAGTCGACACAGTGAAGCGGAAGCTACTTGGGAGCGAGAAGATGCTTTGAAAAAGGAGTTCCCTCATCTCTTTAGGAGTCAGCCGAATCTCGAGGACGAGATTCCTTTTAAGTGGGGTAGGTTTGTAACGACCCGAAAATTCAAAATCCGAAATCTTAAGCTAACGAGTTTTCAAAACCTTTAACGATGAGTTTCCGAGTTCCTGATCTATCCCAATCTTTTCCGTTGATCCAAATTCCAAAGTCCAATCACCCGAAAACCCTTCCCGCCGTTCCTTCTTTTCTCTCGATCCGCGCGTCGTGCCGACAGGCCGACCGCCGCTCGTGCGTCCTCGCGTCGCCGCGAATCCCGGCCCGGCTCCCCCTTTTTGCCTTTTCCCTTTTTCCTAATTTATTTTCTTTTCCTTTTTCCTATTTTTCCTTTCTTTCTTTTCTTTCCTTTTTCTTCTTTTTCTTTTCTCTTTTCTTTTTCTCCTCCTTCCTTCCTCCCTTCTCTTCCTCCTCGGGCGCCGCCGTGGCCTGAGGGCCGGCGACCGCCGGCGCCGCCGCCGCCCGAGGGCGCCCTCCCCTCCCCCTCCCCGTCTCTGTTCGGGCCGAGGAAAGGAAGAAGGCCGGCCGGTTTCCAAATAACCCCCTCCCTTTATTCAAAATCACAGAAGAGCCCTTCCCCTTTAGGAAAACTTCCAAGAATAGCCCTGGTCTTTATAAATAATCCCAAATAGGTCCCTGACCAATTACCAAAACCCCAAACACTTTCCCAATATTATAGACAGGTCCTTCCACCTTACAAAGATCCTTACAGAAAGGTCCTTAGCCCTTTTAACCTTCACAAATCAGTCCTAAAACCCCCCAATGAGCCCTAATACCCCCCTAATCTCGTCATTTTATGCGCCAAACTTCTCCAAAATTCCACCAAACTTGAACACGTCTTTCTTACATCTATTCCGGCCGAGCTATACACAAATCACTCAAAAATAATCCTTCTTTCTATTTTATTTTATTATTTCCTGTTTCCAACTCATCGGTAAAGGATTGTTGTTTTCTTATTGTGTGTTGTTGTTGCGTGCCCTAGACGACGGAGTGAACGAGGAAGGACAGTACCGCGAGCCGGAATACGAAGGAGAGTACCGCGAGCCCGAGCCCGAAGAATTGTACCGCGAGCAGGAACTCCCGGAAGCTTTTGGAGACGGCAAGTCCAATTCCACCCTTTGATGCATGTTTATCCCATGATTTATAAAACAACCTATTAAGCCCTTGTTATTGCATTCTGTTTTATTATCAAAACCCGTTTGGATAGCCACCCTTGATTGCTATGACATTCCTTGACAACCTAGTTATCACTAAATATGATATGCTCTGTTTAGATGATAACCAATTTTAGAATGCTTAGGAACTACTGCTCATTACTCAATTAATCATGACTATACACTTGTTTTATCAAAGAATAAATGTGTGAGTGTGGAAAATGGGTTTTGGGCCTTAAAAGAAAGAAAGTGTGTGGATAAAATGGATAGGTATTTCTTGGTGAAATACTTTTAGTAGGCTTGTACCTATGTGGTTAAGCAAGTGGGGAGATATCCATTTTGTCCAGTTTTAAACCGAGGTGATGTGTCATCTTGCCTAACCCAACTTATCTCGTACAACCACTCGACTCTTGTATGGTGCAAGGGCTTAGTCTAAATCCCACTAGCCAGGTTGTTAGTTGTCTGGAGGCAGGTGGGCAGCGGGAAGCCAAGTTCCAACTTTGTGTCATGGGTGCCGACTTAGTGTCATAAACCCCCTTGGTTCTTTTCTCGTAGATGGCTATGCAGTTTTGGCTATGGTGGGTAATGGCTTCGATAGGATCCGCACTGGCACTAAGGTGATCGTGTTGCGGTACCCTACTTGTGGTGAAAGTGTACACCTCTGCAGAGTTTCCAAACTATTCGAATAGCCGTGCCCACGGTTATGGGCGAGTTATGGCTTGGTCACAATACTAAGGTTTTGGGATGGATTGGAGTGTGTTGGTTTTGGAATTGAGTTCGGCTTTGTGCTGAAGGCTACGGCGGATGGGAAATCCGGTAGCACTAAAAGATTGGATCCTTTGTGGATCAACCCCACTTAACGACTTGTTACTAAATACTTGCTTTGCTAAAATGCTCCTTGATAAACCCATGCATGTGAAAAACTATAGCTTTATGGCAAAATAAAACCTAGCCTTATCCTTGATTATCCATATGCATAATTCTGTGTTAACCCCTCCGTGGGTGTAGTTGGACTTGCTGAGTACTTTTGTACTCACCCTTGTATTTGTTGCTTCAGAAGAAGACCCGGACTTTGTTGTTGAGGACGCTGAATAGGTGGTCGCTTCCACCCAACTTTGCATGTGGTGTTGCCCGTCGCCAGGATGCCTCCGCTGTCGCATAGCTCTGATCCCTTGTTTGAGCCCGGCTGGTTTCTAGTTTGGCTCATTACCGTTATCTACCTTTTAGTTATCCTAGCTTGTATTAAGTGCCTGCTCCCTCGGGAGTTGTAAGTTTCTGAACTATCTGTTGAATAAATGTGTATCAGCCTCCTGGGACTGGTAATTTGTATCACATTTAGTCTCTGCTTAGGCAGGGGCGCTTCAATTCATCACATTTTTCTAGCGGGGAGCCTAGGAGAAGATCAAGATCGAGGACATCAAAGATGTGAAAGTCTAGGTTCACCTCGATCTTGTCTATAGTGAATGGCACGGCACTTGCAACCCCCCAACATTCAAGGATGTGTCCAAAGGGACAACTCTTGAGGAGCTTGTCGGATGGTCTTAGCGTAACATTGCCCAAAAGAGTGTACGCTAAGTGCCATGGCATAACATTAACCTCCATGATGGGGTTAATATGGGCTTCTATGGTAATTCCTCTTATAGAGCAAGGAAGGATCGTAGAGGGGGATCTATCCCAAATTGCTTCAGAATAGTGTCCCACTCCATGTAACCACTCTCTCTCTAAGGCCTCCATGAGGATTGCTTCGTTAGGAGGATCTGGAGGCGAAGGAGGTACCGTAGGCCTAGGGGAAGGTTCTATCAAAGGATTTTTGAAATGATCGGTGTGGTGTCGGGGGTAGACCCCCAGGGGTACCCAGAAGGCGGATTGGCCCAACCAGCAAGGGGCGGCCCAATCCGAGTACATCTGGATC
>CM014277.1:10563470-10574325 GCA_004135705.1 Alloteropsis semialata
GGCCGCGGGCGGGCGAGCGCGGGCGAGCAGCGTCGGCGTGGCGTCCGGGTGTGTGTTTCTGTGTGGCGCGTGGGCGTGAGAGGGGGATAATACCCCCGGTATGCCGAGTGCCCCCGATCCGGCACTCGGCATATCGCCCGTTTGCCGAGTGCCCTCTGATCCGGCACTCGGCATATTCCGTGTTTGCCGAGTGCCGGACCAGGGGGCACTCGGCAAACGTTTTTTTTTTCAAATTTCATGTATATTTTCAAATCTGATGTATATTTTCAAATTTGTTCCAATATGATTTGAAAAAAAGGTTTAATCCACTCTACAATGTATATCTCATGATTATACCGACAAAAATCCATTATTTCATGTGATATTCGTCAGAATCAATTTATATGCATAACAATTTTGTAAGTGCAAAAAATAATTTAAAAATTATAAAATAGATCCAAAAAATTACCAAAACTTAAATTGAAACTATCTATGTTGGTTATTGCCTATAGAAAAAGTTGTGAAGTAAAACTCCAATTAGACTGTCACATTGACTCCAAATCTTAAAGATCACTTCTCGACTCTACGAATCTTCTTCGGAGATGTTCTGGTTTATAAGCATCGTACGAGATGACTTGTGCAAAACCTTCCCTACTTTTTACCATAGCCTCCACGTATGATATCATAAGCTCTAGACAAATCTCATGATTTTTAGACTTTATTTGTTTTTTCTACAATTTTAAAACAATACAAACACACGTAAATCGGCATGTTTCTTGTCCAAAAAGTTCCAAATTTACTTTTATTACACATATAAGACCTCACAATAGACTCAATAACATGAATATCATTTTTCAACTTACTCTGTTGCTCAATTTGAATGACTTGCAGTTCAAATTTGACATAAAACAAAACAATTCATTTAAATGAAATTAATTAACAGAATATAGCAAATGGATCGAAAAAAATACCCAATTTAGACATGGGGCAACTCATATTGTAAGTGGAGGAAAGAAAAAGTTTGAAAAGCATGAAATATTGATTGACAGTTTGCCGAGTGTCAGGAAAAGCACTCGGCGAATGCCCAGGTATAGCACTCGGCATATTCCGTGTTTGCCGAGTGCTGGACCAGGGGGCACTCGGCAAACGTTTTTTTTTCAAATTTCATGTATATTTTCAAATCTGATGTATATTTTCAAATTTGTTCCAATATGATTTGAAAAAAAAGGTTTAATCCACTCTACAATGTATATCTCATGATTATACCGACAAAAATCCATTATTTCATGTGATATTCGTCAGAATCAATTTATATGCATAACAATTTTGTAAGTGCAGAAAATAATTTAAAAATTATAAAATAGATCCAAAAAATTACCAAAACTTAAAATGAAACTATCTATGTTGGTTATTGCCTATAGAAAAAGTTGTGAAGTAAAACTCCAATTAGACTGTCACATTGACTCCAAATCTTAAAGATCACTTCTCGACTCTACGAATCTTCTTCGGAGATGTTCTGGTTTATAAGCATCGTACGAGATGACTTGTGCAAAACCTTCCCTACTTTTTACCACAGCCTCCACGTATGATATCATAAGCTCTAGACAAATCTCATGATTTTCAGACTTTATTTGTTTTTTCTACAATTTTAAAACAATACAAACACACGTAAATTGGCATGTTTCTTGTCCAAAAAGTTCCAAATTTACTTTTATTACACATATAAGGCCTCACAATAGACTCAATAACATGAATATCATTTTTCAACTTACTCTGTTGCTCAATTTGAATGACTTGCAGTTCAAATTTGACATAAAACAAAACAATTCATTTAAATGAAATTAATTAACAGAATATAGCAAATGGATCGAAAAAATACCCAATTTAGACATGGAGCAACTCATATTGTAAGTGGAGGAAAGAAAAAGTTTGAAAAGCGTAGCATGAAATATTGATTGACAGTTTGCCGAGTGTCAGGAAAAGCACTCGGCAAACATGGGTGTTTGCCGAGTGCCCAGGTATAGCACTCGGCAAATTAATGATATGCCGAGTGCCTCACGGCGGGCACTCGGCAAACTCTGACGCCGTCCACCGGCGCGCGCAAGGGGGTCTGCCGGCCGGTGCCAGGTGGGGGCTATGCCGAGTGCCCCACAGAACGGCACTCGGCAACTATCTCTATGCCGAGTGGGCCTGGGAGGCACTCGGCAAAAGTGTTGTATGCCGAGTGTCATCCTGGAGGCACTCGGCATACACTATTTTTGCCGAGTGCCTTTTGTTTGCCGAGTGTAATACTGGAGGCACTCGGCATACCTCTTTTTTGCCGAGTGCCCGATGAAAAACACTCGGCAAACTCTTGGGCACTCGGCAATTATGGGTTTTCCGGTAGTGTTGGGGCCATCTTCTACTTTGAAAATAGGGGCCTGGAGATGCTATAATAAAGTGAAATTGCTAGTTATATTATTTCTATATATTTCCCAAACTTGTTTAGCACTCGTAATAAAATCCAAATCTTCCTACAGAATCCTAGTCCAATTCGTCAATGAAAGCTTTATTCAGAAGAAAATGAAATAAATCTCTGGAGGCAACTGGAATCAACGGGGACATCTGCATCTGCACATGACCTGAGACAAGTGGTCGAACAAAAGCGACGACAGCGCCCACGGAAGTCCAAGGTACTCAACCACCCACCTCCAGTTCGTCGGCGGCCGCCTACCCTAGTTGGGTGCTCCTATCGTCGAGTGGCAACTGCGAGGCCGATGGCTCGTACTCCACCGCCGACGCCAAGACAGTGGCGACCGCTTTCACCTCAACCGGCCAACCCGTCGGCGTCTCCCTCCGCCTGGAGGCGCCACCGGCGGAGTCGCGCGTTTGCGTCCACTTCCCCATCGGCGCCGAGCGTAACTACGCAACCGTCATCGCTACCCACGGTAACTCCTTGCTCATCCGTGTCGTTTTCGAGCAAAGGTCACGGAACAAAACAGCCGACCTGTTCGTCTACAATTCCGGCGCCGCCAACCCACCACGTCTGCCGTCCTTATCTCTGCTCCCACATCACCATGACGTCGATCTGGAGGAGCTTCCCTCAGGTCGCGCGCAGCGCTGGCAGCACGGCGGCGCCACTGGCCTTGTGAGCCGCGGCGAGGATGAGCTCGTGGTGGCGGTGCTCCGGACGGTGTACGTGGGCAACTGCACGCAGCCGCTAAAAGACGGGCGCTGGGTGGCGCCCCACTCCAAGGAGGCCGAGCTCCTCGTGCTCCGCTCCGGCGAGTGGAGCGTCAGGCGGGCGACGATCAGCCACTGCGACGAGGGAGACAAGGAGAAGCTGCTGTGTTACTGGAAAGCCGACAACGTCCTCCCCGCCGGCGACGGCCTGCTGTGCTGGGTCGACCTGTGCCGCGGCCTCCTGTTCTGCGACGTATTGGGCGGCGACGGCGAGAGCCCCGTACTGCGCTACGTGCCGCTTCCGATCGACCAGAGCCGCTTCCAATTCCAAGACGTCCGGTACGCGGACCTGGACGGTGCCGGCGGCCGGGGAGATAAAGTGCGTCGCCACTCGCCACCACCTTCGAAAACTGCAGCGCCGCCGCCGACGAACGCTGCTGCTGATGCCACGCCTACAGGATACACATCTGGACTCTGAGGATGGACGACATGACATGGGTGATGGAGGACGACGTGGTCTACGGTGCCGATCTCTGGGCCCTCGACGCGTACCAGGGCCTCCCTCGCGTCCCACTGGAATACCCAGTTCTGAGCATGGACGACCCCAATATCATCTGTTTTCTGGTGTGCGAGGACTTGGGCAAAGCCGACATGACGAAGAGCATTGTCATGGTCGACACGAGGAGCAACGCGCTGGTATCGGTCTTCCCCTACCCCCCAGGACGGTGGAACCTCCGTGGAAGCAGTCTCCTGGCGAGTACGGTCTCTGGCTACTTGAACTCTTATCCGAGTTGTAACCATGGCACATCGTCAGTTCAGAGAACTTCTGGGGCTTCCCATCAGGCTGAGGAAGGATTGGCTGCTGATGGAGATCATGGACAATGAAGCATGTTGTTCCACCTGCTCTGCGTGCACCGCGCACTGGCAACATGGATCTAAGATTTTAAGTTAGTTCTTTTTTTCACATGCAAAATGCTATCTAATTAAGTTCCAATTAGGGTTGTGCGATGACTATTATGAGTCGTTGTTGAATTTTTCGCTATATATAGAGACACAAATTACAGGTTTTCGTGTATACACTACTACACAAACGGCCAATAGTCCTGGTTGGATACCTGCATTAGTCCCGGTTACTAAATCCTTTTGGCATTTGTCCCGGCAAGAATGCACCTGGGACTAATACCATTTTTCCAAAAATAAAAGAAACAAATCCATCGTTCCGCTTGCCACCAGACCCGGGCCCCATGCTGCTCGCCTGCGCCGCTCGCCGGCCCCGTGCTGACCGGCTGCTCCGCTCCCCGGCCCTGCCGCAGGAGTTCCAAATCCAAAGTTTCTCAATCATAGAATTATTCACAACATCGATCACAATCACAAAACACAAACAAATCATTCACAGAATCAATCCTAGCTTCCAAGTATCCATATTTGGTGAATCAATCCTAGAATCATTCACAGAAAAAGTATGGAAAAAAGAAAAAAGATCGATCCTGAAGGAGGAGCTTGCCCCCTGGGGGGGGGAGGGAGGTGCCCGCGCCAGGCCGGGGCCACCACTGAAAGGTCTTTGATGTCGCCTAGAGGGGAGTGAACAGGTGTTTCTAAAAATTCAATCTAAAACAGCGGATTAAAGTACATGATCTAGCTCAGCCAGCTCAGCTCAAGTCACATGGGTGCCACCGAGGTCACCTGGCCTGGACCTGGCTCAACTGGGTCAGGAAGTTTGACTTGAATTAAATTAAAAAAACTAGCCAATAAAATTTGAATCTACGAGTTACCACCGCCTTGGGCTGATGTATGCTTCCAGATCCGTGGAGCACCTACACTCAAATAGCTCTAAACAAGTAGATCGAGTGAAAAACACAAGAGTCAACTATGAATACAAGTATGAACACGAAGAACACAAGTATTACTCCCGAAGTTCACTCCCACTAAGGAAGCTACATCTCCATTGAGGTGCCCACAAAGTGCCGGGTTGTCCACTAACCCTTTCCTCTCCCAACCAACCACAAAGGCCAAGTTGAGTTACTTACTATGAAATCCTCCATGAGGTTGGGCAAAACAAATGTCCGGGAACAACCACACAATGTTTTTTGCTCCATGGAGGCGCCTAACCATCTAGAAGCAAGCTCCAAGAGTAACCAATCTGAGGAAGATGCTTGAAGGTGCCACCAAAGCTCAAGAGATGGAAATGAAGCTCACTCAAGGCTCTCACCAAGAACTCTCGCAATCCCCATTTCAAATCTTGCAAGATTAGCTCTAGAGTGGAGAGGGAGAGGAGCAAAGGATGTAGGAAGAAGCTTTGTCTCAGGTTTGGTGAGGAAGAGCCAAGAGAAGTGAGAGAGAGGGAGTGAAGGGGTATTTATATCCCATTCCAAAAATATAGTGGTTGCTGCTTTTCACAAGTAAACCCAGGTGACCTGGCTGCAACCTAGGTGACCTGGGTGGAATTTCAGCTTCAAGACAGAGACGTCGACCTGGCTGAGCCAGGTCCAAGCCAGGTGACCTGGTACTACCAGAAAATGCTCTATCCGTCCACACACATTGGCCACGGGTGGACTGGACCCGGTACCAATGCTTGCATTGGTACCGGGTCCAACGGTCACAAATTTTTCACGCTCATAGGTACCAGTTGGTGGCACCAACCGGTAGCTATGAGCCCACATTGGTACCGGTTGGTGTCACCAACCGGTACCAAAGGCCTGTGAGCCCCTTTGGTACGGGTTGGTGTCACCAACCGGTACCAAAGGGGCTCTGCGTATAAAGGCCCTTTTTCCTCCCCAGCCGAGCCATGGCTCATTTCTTCATCCTTCATTGAGCTCGGGTTGGGGGAGGTCATGCCCAAATTTATCATAACTTTTGGAGATTTTGCAAACCAAGTCCGCTAGAAGGTTAGCAACTTCATCCTCTCTCTTTTGACGGTTAGTATGGTCTATTTCATGCTCTATGTTTTGAGTAATTTGTATTTTGTGGAATGGATTGAAATAAGAGATTTTAGATTTAATCTTCATTTTTATTATGAATTTGTAATAGAGAATCACTATATAGTTAGTTGTTGCATGTGTACAGATGATGCACATATTTTTAGACATTGTTTAGATTTTTGGATTATTTGTAGAAACTTTAAATGATTTTCATATTTATGTTTATTATGATTTTTAGATATTATAAATGATATTCATATTTAGGGTTATTAGGATTTTTAGAGATTATAAATGATATTCTTATTTAGGCTTATTACGAACTTTAGAAATATATTTTTTTAGAGGCTTCAAATGATGTTGATATTTAGGGTTATTAGGATTTTTAGAGATTATAAAAGATATTCTTATTAAGGCTTATTACGAACTTTAGAAATACATATTTTTGGTGGCATCAAATGATGTTGATATTTAGGGTTATTAGGATTTTTAGAGATTATAAAAGATATTCTTATTAAGGCTTATTACGAACTTTAGAAATACATCTTTTTGGTGGCATCAAATGATGTTGATATTTAGGGTTATTAGAATTTTTAGAGATTATAAATGATATTCTTATTTAGGTTTATTACAATCTTTAAAAATTCATATTGGGGGCTGAATTTTTCATTGTATTTTGTGGATAGATGAATCAGCAATGGATGTACAACGCAGATAGACGCTCATCTAACTTCATATTTATCAATTCCTCGACGCGGCAGAGGCTAACTCGACCTCGGGTTTTAAATGTTGTCCATGCAAGGTCTATGATAATGAGAAGGATTATCATATCTTGAAGAAGGTGGTTCACACACACTTGCTTAGGAGTGGTTTCATGCCTAACTATATCTGTTGGACCAAACACGGTGAAGCGGGGATATTCTTAGAAGAAGGTGACGACAACATCCCGGACTTTGCACAATACGGTGCCTTTGCAGATGATATAGCAATGGGCGAGGGTGAAGCAGTTGCAGAAGATAAGGATGATGATGCCTTAGGTGGCATGATCCGTGATGAAGAGAAAGACTGCGAAAGTGCGAAAGAGCGGGAGAAGATGAAGCGTTTGTTGGAGGACCACAAAATATTGTTGTACCCAGATTGCAAAGAGGACCAGAAAAAGTTGGGTACCACACTGGAACTGTTACAATGGAAGACAACTAATGGCTTGTCAAACAAAGGTTTTGGAGAGATGTTGAAAATAATAAAGAAGATGCTTCCAGAGGGCAACACATTGCCCGAAACAACATACGAAGCAAGAAAAATTATTTGCCCTCTAGGACTGGAAGTACAAAAGATACACGCATGTCTCAATGATTGTATCCTTTATCGGGGCAACGTGTATGAATCTTTGAATGTCTGTCCGGTTTGCAATTGTTCGCGGTATAAAATCATGCGAGACGAACCTGGTGATGTTGAGGGAGAGCCCCCCAAGAAGCGAGTCCCTGCCAAGGTGATGTGGTATTTTCCTATAATACAACGTCTGAAGCGCTTGTTCAGAAACAAAGAGCATGCTAAATTGATGCGGTGGCACAAAGAGGAACGGAGGGAAGACAATATGTTGAGACACCCCGCTGATGGGTACCAATGGAGAAAAATCGACAGAGCATTCCCAAACAACGTAGAAGATGCAAGGAACATAAGATTTGGTTTGAGTACGGATGACATGAATCCTTTCGGGGATATGAGCAGTAGCCACAGCACTTGGCCCGTGACTCTTTGTATGTACAACCTTCCTCCGTGGATGTGCATGAAGCGGAAGTTCATTATGACGCCAGTGCTAATCCAAGGGCCAAAGCAGCCTGGCAACAACATTGATGTGTATCTAAAGCCACTGATTGAGGTCCTTTTGTTGTTGTGGGGCAAAGATGGTGTAAAGGCTTGGGATGAGCACAAACAAGAGGAATTTAACCTACGAGTATTACTATTCGTGACCATCAATGATTGGCCTGCACTTGGTAACCTGTCGGGATAGTCAAACAAGGGATACAAAGCATGCACACATTACCTAGAACACATCGACTGCATTTACCTGAAACATTATAGAAAGTGTGTGTATATGGGCCATCGTCGATTCCTTTCTGAGAAACATCCGATAAGAAAGAAAGGAAAGCATTTTGAGGCGGAAATTCATAGCAAACCAAGGCATCGGGATGGAAAATATGTATTTGCTATGATAAAAGATGTGAAGGCGGTATTTGGGAAGGGACCTGGCAGCCAGCCAGCGGCAAGTGAAAATGGAAAGGCACCCATGTGAAAGAAAAAGTCAATATTCTGGGACCTACCATATTGGGAGGTCTTAGATGTCCGCCACGCAATTGATGTGATGCACCTGACCAAAAATCTTTGCGTAAACGTGCTAGGGTTCCTTGGTACTTACGAAAAGTCAAAAGATATGCTAGAAGCACGACAGGACCTGAAACGTATGAAACAACGAGATCCCCTGCATCCTGAGAAAAGAGAAAAAGGGCGTTGGAACTTACATCCTGCTAGCTACACTCTAAGCAAGGAGGAGAAGACCAGCATGTTTGATTACTTGAACAGTATTAAGGTCCCATCCAGCTACTCATCGAATGTAAAGAGTCTAATAAATATGAAAGAGAAGAAATTCGTACACCTCAAGTCTCATGACTGCCATGTGCTGCTCACACAATTGCTTCCGGTGGCGCTAAGGGAAATTCTACCCGTTAATGTCCGAACAACTATTGTGAAGCTATGTGCCTTCCTCAATGCAGTCGACCAGAAGGCAATCGATCCCAGTAATCTAACAAGGCTGCAGGATGATGTGGCCCAAAGCCTTGTCAGCCTTGAGATGATATTTCCTCTATCTTTCTTTAATATTATGATGCATCTTCTGGTTCATGTTGTCAAAGAGATTGGTATTCTCGGTCCTGTATTCCTACACAATATATATCCTTTTGAGAGGCTCATGGCTATTCTAAAGAAATATGTTCGTAACCATTCTCTTCTAGAAGGATGCATCGCCAAGGGATACAGAACAGAGGAGGTCATTGAATTCTGTATTGACTATATCCCCGAACTGAAATCGATTGGGCTACCTGAGTCACGCCATGAGGGGAGACTACTTGGAAAGGGCACGTTAGGAAGGAAACAAACAAGGTGTAGCGACTACGATTTATTCATGAAAGCCCATTACACTGTATTGCAGTCATCAACCATGGTGGCTCCTTACATCGAGGAGCATAAGACTATAATATGCTACCAAAATCCAAGAAAGTCTGACAAGTGGATTACACGCCATCACATAGAAACTTTCGCTGGTTGGTTGCGACAAAAGCTCATGGGTAACGAGACAATACATACACAGCTGGCGTATTTGGCAAGGGGACCATCATCCTCATTCTTGATGTTCCAAGGCTATGACATAAATGGGTATACATTTTACACGAGAGCCCAAGACAACAAAAGCACCAACCAAAATATTGGTGTCTGTATAGATGCCTATGACAACAAAGGGAACAGGGACTCATATTATGGCCAGGTAGAGGAGATCTGGGAACTAGATTATGGACCTTTGAAAATACCTCTTTTTCGGTGCAAATGGGTGAAACTTACAAGTGGAGGTGTTAATATAGACCGCTACGACATGACAACTGTGGATCTCAACAAAATTGGGAATGTAGACGAACCATTCGTGCTCGCCAAGTATGTGCATCAAGTGTTTTATGTGAAGGACATGTCTACCAAACCCAAGACGGGGAGTCTGCAAACAAACAACTCTAAACTTAATCCAAAATGACAGATTGTTCTCACGAGGAAAAGAAAAATCGTGGGTGTCGAAGATGTCACCGATGAAGATGATTATAATAGGTGTGACGAGGTGTCTCCGTTCAGTGTGGAGGTTGACACAAGCATCCTATTGGCCAATGAAGATGCTCCTTACGCTCGCAACGATCATAACGAAGGCACTCTTGTAAAGAAAACATTTATTGCCGTTCAAGCATAATGTTGTACTTATGTTGAAGCATGATGCTATGTAATTCTAATTATGATGAACAATTATGGTATGTAATGTAATACTTATGTTGAAGCATAATGCTATGTAATTCAAATTATGTTGAAGCGTTATGGTATGTAATGTAAAGGAGTTAATATATATTACTAAATAGTGATATGAATCTAGAAGAGTAAAGGAGTTAATATATATTACTAAATAGTAATATGAATCTAGAATAGCAAAGGAGTTAATATATATTACTAATACCAAATAAAATATACATAGAAATATGAATCTAGATTTACATTATTTCATATATCATTATAAGAAAAATAATACTTGTTAGTTGATGTATACTTTGTTATATCATGTAAAGGAAATTCATAGATTATTATAAAAAAAATAATATACCAAAGATAAATAGAAAAAACAATTTAGGAACTGGGATGGCGGGAAAGAAAATTGGGACCCCTTTGGTACCGGGTGATTACACCACCCGGCACCTAAGGGCTGTGAATTGGCGCCTGCATTCACAGCCCTTGGTACCGGGTGGTGTCATCACCCGGTACCAAAGGGCCTTTGGTACTGGGTGGTGTAATCACCCAGTACCAAAGGGTGAAAGATTTTGTACCGGGTGATGTCACCACCCGGTACCAAAGGGCCTTTGGTACCGGGTGATGTCAGGGGCATATAAAGGGTCGGGCGCCCCCGCCCTTCTTCTTCTTCCCGATCTGAACTCAGCCACACCCCGCCCCGCGTCCTCTCCCTCGTCGCCGTCGCCGCCCCGCGCCATCGCCGTCGCCAT
>CM014277.1:10581393-10594464 GCA_004135705.1 Alloteropsis semialata
CGCCAACACACACGCGCCCCCACTGCGTGGCCTCCAGATCCAGACGGGGGCGGGCCGGATCTAAGGCCCTTTGCCTCCGCCGCCGCCGCAGAGGCCGCCGGCGCCGGTGAACTCCATCGGGCCGGGGCAGCTGTGCCCACCACGAACACCTAGTGGAAGGGGAGAAGGCTATGCCGCCACCTTCTTTGGGGGCCTCACGAGCATCCAGAGACCCCCTCAGGCAGCGGCGCGACGGCGGAAGGCAGCGGGGAGAGGGCGGCGGCGCTAGGGTTCACTCGCCCGAGTCGCCGCGCGGGGGCGACGACGCAAGCAGTGGTTGGAAGCCTCCTGATGCATGCATCTGTGCAATGCATTTCTTCCATCTACTCAATGTCAGGGGCCCAATGAAACACGACTGATTGAAGTTGAATGGTATTCGGCTAGTGTCATAGCGCGAGCTAAAGGTGCATGTTTCTCTGGTTTGATAGTCAGTACACAACATATGCTGCCAGACTATTAGTTCTGCCCTAGTCTGTGCTCTATAAGCTGAAATATCTCACGTGCAGTGGTTGTTTAGGGCATGTTTGGTTGCCCTAACGTAACTTCCCTGCAGTGCAGGCACTCATGTGCGTAGAATTGCAGTGGGTAGGGCGGTTGGTAGCCCGCATGCACAGTACCTACCTGCCTAGCCTAGCAAGCATAGGCATGCGCCTTCAACCCAAAAATCATATGTTGAGCTCAGCTCGTGTCTATAGTTGGCCAGCCCGTGGCCCATGGGCCGGCACGTGGCCCGGCTATTCGGCCCGGTCCGAGCACGGCCCAGCACAGTGTATTCTGTGCTTGTGTGGACCCGGCCCGTGCCCCGTGCTGTGCCTGGGCCGCGCCCCAGGCACATAGTGCCGGCACGGCATGGCACGGGTAGGGGCGGCCCGTTGGAGCACGGTGGACCGTCCCGAGCATGTGAGGCCCGCCTGGCACACTGCCCTGGCGTATATAGCCGGGCGCGGCCGGCTCTCCCAAACCCTAGCTCCTCAACGGCTCCGCTCCGCCACCTCGTCTCGCATCGCCCATTCGCCCTCCTCAACGGCTCCACTCCCCCTCTCGCTCTCCCACCTCTGCCGCTCCTCCGCCGCCTCATCGTCTTCACCTCCTAGATCCGCCGCTCCTCCACCGCCTCCTCGCTCTCACCTCCAGATTCACCACTCCTCCGCCGCCTCCTCGCCCTCTCCCAAATCTGCCACTCCACCGCCTGCTCGCCCTCTCCTCCCACTTCAGTCGCCGGATCTATGGCTCCGGTCGCTGGCCACGGTCGGGGTCTCCTCCAAACCCTAGCTCCTCGCCTCTCTTCTCCGCTGCGGGCTGCGGACACTCGCATCGCCCTCTCCGCTTCTAGATCCATCGCTCCGCAGCCCTCTTCTCCATCTCCGGCAGATGGATCTATGCCACCACACGCCGGCACGCTGCTCGTTTGGCCATCTAACCTGAATGGTAATGACTACTCCTGCTACTTAGCTGAGGTAAGGGCTGAGTTATCTGTTATTTTTTCTAAATATGATACTAAGTTTGGTAATGTGAGATTGCAGAGGCCTCCACAACCAGGCCGTTTAGGTAAGAGAAAGACTCAATGGGTATGATATTTAGTAATGATGCTACTGATTCTAGTTCTGCTTCTGGTTGTGCTACTACTGGGTTTGGATCTGGTTTTAGTGCTTCATCTTCCTTGTCTAGGAGAACATCTACCAGTGCTTTGTTGCAGGCTGCTACCTCTGGTGCATCTCTTGCTGCTTCTACTGAAGTGTCTGCCTATCTAGACTGTGACACCATCAACCAGTATGACGATGATTTCAACATCTTGACCCGGTGGCATGAACATAAGCGATCATATCATGTTCTTTCAATATTAGCAAGAGATGTTTTCACTGTGCCTATTTCTACAATATCATCAGAGTCTGCTTTTAGTATGACTAGCAGGATCATTGAGGTGCGGCGACGTCGCTTGGGCCCTGACATGGTGGAGATGCTGGCACTGATGAAGGATTGGGAGCAAGGTGATGCCAGACTTCAGCATGACATTGAGGATGCTGAACTTGAAGAGTCTTCTGAGAATCTGTATCTTGATGATGAAATTGTAGTCCCTTAGACCTTAATGATTGTGATGTATGAACATTGAACAATAGAGCTGGCTGTACTCTTTTTCCTTTGCAGGGTTTCTCACGAGGTGTGAGTTTTACCTGCAAAGGTTTTTAATGAGGCAGCATACAAACAGCTCAAATAAATATTTAAACTTCTTTTGAATTGCTTGTCTGAGTATGCATGTGATCTGTGATTTGATCTGTGAATGTGTTTTAGTGTTTTAGTGTTGAAGAGTTTATCATGTATGTTGAAGATTTGATCTATGAATGTGTTGAAGATTTGATCATGTATGTGATTTGTCAATGTCATCTGTGATCTGTTGAAGATTTTGATTTCATATGTATTTCTTGATGAATTGATCTTTGCAAATTTTTTGACCGGTGAAGGTGTTATGAGCTGCACTTGCTATGGGCCGGCACGGGCACGATGGGCGTTGACGTGCTCGTCGGGCCGGCTAACAGCCGTCGTGCCCGTGCCCGTGCTAGAGGACAGGCACGTGCGCTGGCACGGCACGGCACGGCACGAAGGATTTATCGTTCCTCATCGTGCCATGCCATTTCGTGCCCGTGCCGTGTCGTGCCGGGCGGCACGTTTGACCATCTATACTCGTGTCTACAGATCCCACCAACTGCACATGTTTCTTTTTGAAAACACCAGCATTCTTAACCTGTTTCTGCTCACTAAGAATATAGGACACAGCCGTCGTCAAGGACAACATAGAGAGAGGGATGCAAGTCTGTCTTGAAATGAAATAATCTTGATTACAAAGCAAGAAAAGTGAGCTAAAAATTGATTAACTAGCTTACCTACTATTACCCAATGATATCGATTAACTAGCCTTAGCCTTGTATTTACTTGGTCAGCCAGGACGATCAGAGCATATTTGAATGATTCCGGTACGTCCCCTCTCAGTCGCAAATTGCGGCAGGATAAGGGCCTAGCAACCAATCATGATGACGGTTGCTTTTCCATCGTTGATTTAATTGGCGTCTTAAAATTTCAACACTTTTACAGCACAATGAAAAGAAAACCGGCAGCAAAGAAGAAAAATTCAGCCATTTCTGGTTTGTGTAATTGGTGGTCCCATTCTATGGCCGGGAAGACTAATTCACGCTAGCTTATACCTTTCCAAGGCTAATGCTCTCGAGGCCGGCGACAAAGACAATAGACAACAACATGTGGCTGAAGGGTCCCCAACCCCAAACGTGACCAAAAAAGCATAATGGATACTCGCCAAAAAAAAAAATGCAAGCACAATAATAATCTGCCAAGATTTTTCTTCTGCAGAACGGGAAATCACAACAGCATAATACTGGCTCGCTGTGTTGCTTTGGCATTGAGGATGACATGCATACCATAACACATACGACTAATAACTTGTTGTGCAGCCAGTGGCTGATAAATCGAATCAACTAGTGGGAAACTAATAAGGAAAGAAGAGTAAACAAACAGGTTATCTGAAAACAGTGCAAGTATTGTTTTGTACGTATAGCAAGTAGATAAAAGGTACAAGTCTGCACACCTTGTATCAAAATCATTTCTGTTTTCTGACGTGAAAGGGGCATGCAGCCAAATTTGGAAGAAAAAAACTGCTACGCGTTCAAAAATAACATTGTCATTAAATTACACTCTTGGTGTTTCCTTTTGTTTTTGCAGCCTCCAATATCTGGTCACACAAACTAAACCAGCCCCATATATACAGCGGTGGTTCGATCCATTGATCCAACATGGAGGCGATGCCGGCCACTTCATTGCACATTGCAGTGCAGGCACGCATGACACAACAAGAGGAATCGACCGAAGGAGCCTAAAGAAGCAGAGCAACAAGAACCGGTGGAAACAGAGTAAGTCATGTGTTTGTATACATGCAGTTGCCAGAAGCTGCAATCTACACTCAACTCCAGGTATCAAATGGATGGATTTGCACCGACCACTTCCTTTTGTTGCTGCAGATCCCCATATCTGGTCACATAACTAATATACACGCTGCATCCCCTGCCCCTTCGATCCATTGATCCTAGGCATTGCCTATTGGATTTATTTGGGCTTGGTCTTTTTATTTCCAATTAAATCTAAAATATTAAGGCCCATAACTAATGCAAGGGAGTTAAAAGTGGTTACAACCAAATTGGTACCTAGATTGCGAAGATGGACTGAAAAACCTGGGGAGCACACTGGATTTGCTACAATGGAAGACAAAAAATGGTATATCCGACGAGGGGTTTGAGGAGTTACTGAAACTCATAAAGAAGATGCTTCCTAACGATAACAAATTGCCCGCCACAACATACGAAGCAAAAAAGCTTGTTTGCCTGCTAGGGTTGGAGGTGCAGAAGATACACGCATGTCCTAATGACTACATCCTCTACCGCGGTAAGGAGTACGAGAATTTGGATACATATCTAGTTTGTGGTGCATTGTGGTATAACATCAAGAGAGATGACCCTGGCGATGTCGAGGGAGAGTTTCTCAAGAAGAGAGTTCCTACCAAGGTGGTTGGTATTCCCCTATAATACCATGTTTGAAGCGTTATTTTAGAAACAAAGAGCACACTAAGATAATGCGATGGCACAAAGAAGAACGCAGGCAAGACGCGAAGCTGAGGCATCTCGCCGATGGGGCGCAATAGAGGAAAATCGACAGAACTTACGAAGACTTTGCAAAGGATGCGTGGAACATAAGTTTTCGTTTGAGTACGGACGGCATGAATCCTTTCAGTGAAATGAGCTATAGCCATAGCACTTGGCCCGTGACTCTATGTATGTACAATCTTCCTCCATGGCTCTATATGAAGTGGGAATTCATTATTATGCTGGTGCTTATCCAAGGCCCAAAGCAACCTGGCAATGACATTGACATGTACCTCAGGCCATTGGTTGAAGAACTTTTACTGTTGTGGCACGAAAAATGTGTATGTGTGTGGGATGAGCACAAACAGGAGGAATTTGATCTACGAGCACTGCTATTCATAACCATCAATGATTGGCCTACTCTTAGTAATCTGTTAGGACAGACAAACAAGGGATATAGGGCATGCACACATTGTTTAGATAATACCGAGAGCATTTATTTGAAACATTGCAGGAAGTTTGTGTACATGGGCCATCGTCGATTTCTTCCTGCCAAACATCCGCTAAAAAGAAAGGCAAACATTTCAAAGGGCAGGCAGACCACTGTACCAAGTCTTTAGATCACGATGGCAAGTACATATTTGCTATGGTAAAGGATCTTAAAGTAGTTTTTAGAAAGGGGCCTAGTAGCCAATCTATACCGAACAATAACAACATGGCACCCATGTGAAAGAAGATGTCTATATTTTGGGAGCTACCATATTGGGAAGTCTTAGAGGTCCACAACGCAATTAATGTCATGCACTTGACGAAGAATCTTTGCGTCAACCTGATAAGATTCCTAGGTACATATGGGAAGACAAAAGATACGCTGGAGGCACGGTAGATCTGAAACATATGGTAGAACGGGATGGCCTACATCCAGAAGAGAGAGATAATGGGCGACATTACTTAAGTCCTGCCAGCTACACTCTTAGCAAAGAATAGAAGGAAAGCATGTTTGAATGTCTAAATAGTGTCAAGGTCCCCTCCGGATACTCATCGAATATAAAGGGAATAATAAATGTGGCAGAGAAGAAATTCACAAACCTGAAGTCTCATGACTGCCATGTGCTTATGACACAGCTGCTTCTGGTTGCATTGAGGGGGATTCTGCCAGAGAATGTCCAATTAGCCATCATAAAGCTATGTGCATTCTTGAACGCAATTTCTTAGAAGGTAATCGATCCAGTCAATCTACAAGTTCCACAATCATTCTTCAATATTATGACGCATCTACTAGTTCACCTTGTCAAAGAGATTGAAATTCTCAGTCCTGTCTTCCTGCACAATATATTCCCTTTTGAGAGATTCATGGCAGTCCTTAAGAAATATGTCCATAACCATGCTCGGCCAGAAGGATGCATATCCAAGGGCTACGAAACAGAAGAGGTCATCGAGTTTTGTGTTGACTTTATTGATGACCTTAAACCGATTGGGGTTCCTGAATCGCAATATGAGGGTAGATTCAGTGGAAAGGGCACACTAGGAAAGAAAGCAGTTGTTACTAAGGATGATGATTCGTTCAAAAAAGCACACTACACGGTTCTACATCAGTCCTCCTTGGTGACTCCATATATCGAGGAACACAAGAAGACTTTATGCTCTGAATTTCCAAGAAAGTCTGAGGCCCTGATTACGCGTGAACACATGGATACTTTTGCCGGTTGGTTGCGGAAACATCTAATGCGCAAAATGGACATCCATGAACAGCTGGCATGGTTGGCTAGGGGTCCATCATTTATAGTCTTGACATTCCAAGGGTACAAGATTAATGTGAATACATTCTACACAGTAGACCAAGATAAAAAGAGCATCAACAAAAATAGTGGTGCCCGTATAGATGACCTAGACAACAATGGTAATAAAGATACATATTATGGTCACATAGAGGAGGTATGAGAACTCAACTATAGACCGTTGTTGAAGGTGCCTCTGTTTCAGTGGAAATGGGTGAAACTCACTGGAGGAGGGGCAACAAAAGACGAGTACGAAATGACACTAGTGGACCTTAATAATCTTGGGTACAGAGACAAACCATTCGTCCTAGCCAAGGACGTGGCTCAGGTTTTCTATGTGAAGGACATATCTAGAAAACCAAAGAAGGGTGTAAACAAGCAAACAGACAAGTCCAATGATAAACCAAAGCGGCACATAGTTCTTTTAGAAAAAAGAAACATCATGGGAGTCGAGGGCAAAATAGACATGTTAGACGACTATAATAAGTTTGACGAGATTTCGCCCTTCGCAGTGAATGTTGACCCAAGCATCCTTTTAGCCAATGAAGATGCTCCATACTTACGCGGTGATCATAACCAAGGGACATTCGTGAAGAAGAAGACTATTACCGTTGTAAATTGTGATCTTTAATGTATTGTTACAACCATTATGTAAGACATTGAGCAGTCTCATTATTATTTTGTGTTCATGTCATGGGAAAAACTCATGTACTACGCAAGACATGCATTGAGCAGTCTCATATATTCGGTTTATTACTCAATAAACAAATTCCAGGAGAAAGTTCCAATTTTCCTAGTTGTATTTGGTTTATTACTCAATTTTCAGGACAATTACAAAAAGAAGTATTTAATATTACATAAAACATATAAATAACGTGGATTTAATACTTTTCATGTGTACATAAAAGCAATAATGAACCAACATAATTTTTGCTGCAATTTTCAGACTTATAATTGATATACTGCACAATAAATAAACATCAGCTGATTTAGTACATGAAAGAAAAGAAAACAAATAAAGGGTTCCGTTTGCGCAGGAAGTGAAAACGCATGCCCTCATTAGTCCCGGGTAGATCTAGCACCCGGGACTAAAGGGGGCTGCATTTTTAGTCCCCGCAGAAAGTGACATTTAGTCCCGGGTGGTGGTACCACTCGGACTAAAGGACCTTTAGTCCTGAGTGGTACCACCACCCGGGACTAATGCCCTCTACTCCCGGCTGGAGTTACGACCCGAGACTAAAGGGGCGGCATACATCTGCGCCCGGCCCTTCTTCCCTCTCACTTCTCTTCTTCCTCCACCACGCGCGTGCCTCTACCGCCGCGCCGCCCTGCTCTCTAGCTTCCCCGGTTGGCTCCACCATCCCTGTCGCCGCGCCCCCTATCTCTCTGTCGTCCCTAGCCGCGCCGCTGGCTCTTTCCGTCCTACCCCGTCGCAACCGTGCGCCCCCTCTATCCATCGCGTTGTCGTCCCCAAGCCACGTCGTCGCCGCACCGCCGCCTCTCCATCCCCGTCGCCGGCGCGCCTCTCTGCCCTCGTGTCCTCCCCGTCCGAGCTGCGCACCGCCTCTCCGTCTCGGCCTCATCGCCGGCGCTCGGCGACCCCGCGCATCTCTCCATCCCCATCGTCGCCTGGCGACCCCGCACCGCCTCTCTCCGTCCCCATCATCCTCGACGGCAGGCAGCGCCTGCCTCGTCATCGTCGATCCGCCGCCCACACCCGCGTACGTGGTGTTTGTGTACCCTGTGCGTGTATGCGTTGTTGGGCCAGCCCAAGTGTGTGTGTTGGGCTGTGTGCGTGTGTGTGTTGGGATGAGCCCGCGTGTGTTGTGTTGGGCTGTGTGCATGTGTGTTGGGCCGGGTCTGTACGTTGGGCCCGGCCTGTGCGTGCGTTTTTGTTTTTTAGATTTGATTTTTAATATATATTTTTTAATGTTTTTGTTAGGTAGTTTCATATATAATGGGTAGTATTATTTCATAAATATTGACTTTGTTTGCACAATAATTTGTATTATTGTTTCATAGATAATTGTATTATTTGTTAGTGAATTACTTTATCATTTTTCTTTTACAAAGCTAACCTTATAGTCTATAGTTAATTATGTTTAAGTCCCTAGAAAATTAATAATGCCTTGGAAATTAGTACTTAATAGATAATTCCTTGAAAATTTCCTAGATAAATTAATAATGCCTTGCTTCTAGCATTCTAGTAAATTTGTTAGTGAATTACTTTGTCATTTATCTTTTACAAAGCTAACCCTATAGTCTATAGTTAATTATGTTTAAGTCCCTAGAAAATTAATAATGCCTTGGAAATTAGTACTTAGTAGAGAATTCCTAGAAAAAATTCCTATACAAATTAGTGAATTACTTTGTCATTTTTCTACCAGTTATACCATAAAGACGCCCTTGATGCCGCTATCATCAACTGTTGGGTGCTATAAGTGTTTTACTTCTATTATTAACGTTAATGTCACCCTACATATCCTCAGTAGATCTACTAAACATTTCTTTTAAATTGTATCATGTAGAATGGAGATTGAAGAGTGTAGAAAAAATTCATACTTCCACTTGGGCTTCATCAACCCAAACGTTGTGAACGAAACATGTTTACGAGATCATTATCAAGATACAATGAAGAACATTGACAGGTTCTTACATATACAACATTACAAGACAATGATACTTTTTCATTACCACTATCTGTGAGTGTTTACTATCTTGTATCCCTTTCATTTTTCCTAACAGCATGTTATTTCTAATGATGTTTTCCTGCTTCTAAAACACACAGGTTCCACTGGTTACTATTTGTGATAATTCCGGACAAAAGCATGGTAATCATTATGGACTCAATGAGGGAACAACAAGAACAGTACCAAAGCATCATTGACACGCTAAAAAAGTAATTTTCATCATGTCACTACCTCTTTTAGATCATCCAAGAATTCCATTTATTCGTTCTCATACGCAGGGGTTGGACAAAGTTCCATAAAAATCACAGAGGTGATTTCAAGGAAGAACTCTACTTCAAGAGAGATTTTCGGTACGTACTTGGCATATCTCGTCTCATTTGTTTCATTTTCATGAATATCTAATGACTTGATCATTTCTCCTAAAGTCTTTGAGGCAGGAACAGGGCACCAATTTACGCGGATACTATGTTTGTGAGTTCATGCGCAGTCTAGTAGGTGACAGAACGACCATCAGTAATTGGGAGCTCCAAGTATGTTTCATTTCCATGAATATCAAATGACTTGATCATATTTTTATGTTATTCATATTAATATTATTCATATCTTCTAGTTATTTAGGAATTCATATTATTTATATATTAACATATTTTCAGGTTATGCAAATGCAGGATGAGATCATACCAACGGCGCAATTCAAGAGGCCCTTGCAGGATTTATTTTTGATTAGGTCGTAAGCGAGCGTGGTACATTCCACTTGGATGGAAAGGCATACAATAAAATAAGTAAATATTAGAGAAATTGTAAATATACATATGTTGCTTTCATACATTTTCTAAATACATTTATATATGTATGTTAGTTTATTATTAGTTTCATACATTTTGTAATATATGTCAATTTGTATATGTTAGTGTGTTTCATACTTGAATGTATGTATATGGACATATAGCAGCAGCGTAGAATGCATATATTAGTATATGAAAATATAATTGAATTGAATAACAATTGAATGTAAAAGAAAATAGGAAAGGAAAAAGAAAAAAGAAGCCGTTTTTTAGTCCCGGGAGCCCTTTTAGTCCCGGTTGCTGTTACCACCCGGGGCTAGAGGCTGGGGCCTTTAGTCCCGGATACGTAGTCCCGATTGGGAAACCGGCACTAACGCCGGTTTCCAACTGGGATTATTCAGGGTTTTTCTACTAGTGTCTCATATGATTTACATGAAGCTCCGGTCTTTAATCGGTGTGTGCAGGAACCTTAAACACAAGAGGTTTCTTTACATCACCTTTTTCACTCTAGAACTAATCAACATGTATTAATATTTTACTATCTGCTCTAATCTTTTGTAATAATGTGAATGCTAAGATCTCTTTTGGATCCACCAAGTTATTTCACTAGCTGGCTAGCTGCAAGCAGCTAGGTTGGACCACCTAGCTCGATAGTAACACTGTCCAGCTAGCGAGAAGGGGTTTGGCTTGTCCCATTTGGATCCACTTCAGCTAAAGTTAGCTAGCTAACAATTAGCCGATGGATCCAATTCAATCAAATTCAAGTCCCAGCTTCAATGGCTTTAGTCTCCTGATGTCTTGAGCATTGAATTGACCTTCTTATTAAGGTCTTGAACATGTCCTTAGGTGTTTACTCGATCACCTAATCCATCACTTGCATTCATAAGATGAAAACCTTAATTATATACTAGTAAATAATGTTAATTGATATTGAAATAGTGCTTCCAATGCATTGTTTTATTTTTGCTGTTCCCAAGGCAATATATTTGTGTTGGAAATAAGAATTACCAAAAGTATTACCACTTCCTTCTCTCTCTTTGATATTTCTTTGGTACACACTGTTATCCTAAACATTAAGCGGCCAACCGTGTGAACTGTATTGTACTGTAGCACAAAAAAGGTCGATATTCTTGCATATAAAAATCAATTATTCTGGCAAGTGCACACGTTTATGCATGTAAAAAAACCAACTATACATATTTACGGATGTAAAAAATCAAGTAAATATTTATCTATGTTCTGTTTAGGCCGTTTATTCCCCTTTTTTAAGGTGGTTTACAGCACAAACAATATAGTTGGTCTTTGTTTACAGTTTGGACCACAACTGTTTATGTCCCTTTTAACACGTTGCATTTTGGACATTATGGATAATCCCAATCATTTGAAATTTCCCTCTCGTGATGTGAAGCCATGAAAGTAATGGTTATAAATACCGAAAAATGGTGGAGTACATCAAAACATTTGTTATGCATACCAGGCAACCGGCATCCTCACCCCTATAAATAGGTGCCAAGCTAGCTGAGCTCCTCAACCTTCTTCATCCACTCATTTGTCTGATCTGAGCCTGTACGAACTCCATCCCTAGCTATCTTTAACTTGAAAAGTTCCCATGGAAGGCAAAGTGCTTAAGAGTCTCATTGTCGTTGTGCTCATCCTGGGTCTAGTTCTTGAACAGACCCAGGTGGAAGCTGAAGGCTATTGTTGCGACTCCTACCAGCATAGAGATGATTTTATTAACTGTGTTTCACGATATCCCACTCAAAAGGTATATTGTTCGGCCCCGGGTACAGGTTGCCGATATTTGGACAAATGCACGAGCCACTATTATCTGCCTACCGGTAAATAAAAACAGTGGACTCTTTTCATTCTATTCCTTATGTGTTGCAATGGATATGAAACACGCATAGCCTTAATTAATCTGCAGGTATCAGTGATGCAGTTATTGCAGATGTCATATAAGCAACTACATGCGAGGGGATTCCACGTCCATGTGAAGGCCAAACTGTTCTTGTGTTTGCCAATTCAATGGCCGTTCCTGTGTTGAATGAGGTTATCATAATCAAAGTTAGTGTGCCGCATATGTCATTTTCTGCCTTCTTGGCTTGTTTCCTTATTACTTTTTAAGAAGGGGCCCTTCGTCGTTATACTACCTTATCTTCAAAGTCTGTCCCCTCGCAAGTATTGTATGATAAATAAAGTCAGCCACCATTTGCATGAAACTACCTTGTCTTTAAAGTCTGTACCTTCGTATGATAAATAAAGTCTCCACCATTTGTGACACTGTTTTTCGTATGATAAATAAAGTCTCCACCATATGTCTATTTATCTATTATATACACACTAATAAAATTGCATGACGAAATTTTCATATTGGCACTCATCATTGGAATATTTGCTGCACTGAAAACTAAAAATAGTAAATGTAAAGATGCAACTGATGTTTATCATGCCAAATTCTGACCTTGTGAGGCCTCCACCATCGACCAACTAGCAGATCTAGTCGTTTCACACATGTTGTTACAAAGTTAGCCCTTGCAGCGGTATACTAGTGGTCTCCAATCTCCATCCGACAGAAGCAACTCAGATCTACAAAGGAATAATGCAAGACCACATACGACATCAGATTACCATATGCATGGTTGGCTAAGGCTAGACTATGGGCACTATTCAATAAAATAACACTTATCACTTTAAGGTCTCAGCAAGATGCGGTCCTTCCCTCGTATTTATGAGGGGGCCGACTCTACTCTACCGCTAATACAACTTGAATAACCGTGTAACTAAACTCACCATGTATTTTGGCACTGAGGCATAATAGTTGACTAAAGCATCCAATTGCTACATCTGGCTATTGTACTGTTAGAACAGCACTGCATCCAATCTCAACTCGCGAGGGAGATTTATATGCACCTGAATTCGCAGAGGTTTGTTGTATACCTCCAGATCTTTGCTGGGTACTCGCGAGGGAGATGTATATGCACCTGAATTCGCAGAGTCCTTAGATGCTTCCAAAAATGAATATTATTGAAGACAGTGTTTGTTTGTTTGTTTGGCTCTCTTCTATATTAGAACCTCTAAATGTCAGACAGGCATGCATATGCATCCATTGGTACCCACCCGTGGTTGTTGTATCAGA
>CM014277.1:10596347-10618635 GCA_004135705.1 Alloteropsis semialata
GCTGGCAGCTCGTTACCTGCTGCGCGAACTAGCGCTCTCGTGTGTTGACCTAATTCTGCGTCAACATACTTTTGGCGACTCCGCTGGGGATTGGAGATCTGGTTTTGCAGCCGATCTATCTAATTTTATCCAGATGGGTTCCACCGCTGATTTGGATCTTGAAAACGTCATCACCGTGAAGGATGATGAACTTTCTGCTGAAGATCGCCATGGGCTCGAGGAATACATGAAGAAGAAGACAGAAGAAGATCACCTCTACTACCTCTCGCACTTCAAGAAGGACCGCAAGGGCGTGGTCTCCAAGATCAAGGAGGTAGATCCAACTGCTACATCTTCAGCAGCAATTCCCCAGGTACAATCTGATGAAAACTCTCATGAAGTTTTTCTAAAGTACATGGCGGATATGATGGTTGCGAATAATGTCAAATTAGTTAACTGGATGATGAACAAAAAGTTAGAATCGGAAGGTAAACAGCCCATGGCTGAGCAACCCGTCGCCGATCCTAATATTTTGATTCCTAAAGTTCCTATTGCGCCTGATTTTAAAACACCGGCAGCAAAACCCATAGAACAACCTACGTTTGGTATGCCGTTGAATTATTTTGAAGGCCAATCTGTTACACCATCCAACCCAATGCTTACTCGGCCTACTGCACCTCAGCTGTTTGCAACTTTACCTAATTCGGCTAGTTATGGCCGTATTAACAATGAAGTTATGAATTTTACCCCGCAAAATCCAAACTATGGATATACTGTACCCCCGCAAACGCAAAATTTATTTTCACAAGACCCAGTACCTTACGAACTCTTCGGAAGGTTCGGCTAACAGATGCAAGGGCAGGTGTCGGCCAATCAATCTGGCCTGCATCAACTGGTCAGACCGGTCTACGGGACCGGTCAGACTGGCCTTGGAGGGTCGGATGCAGCCAACCAGCTTGTGCTGCACCAACCGGTCAGACCGGTCACTGGAACCGGTCCTACCGGTCCTGCGGGGACAGATTCGGGGAATTTGTTTTCTTCTCCCGTTCAAAATACTCAACAGCCAAATTCACAGGATAATTCATTGGAGTATTTAGATAAGATATTTTCTATGTACAAACTTGATTTGGCTTCTGCTCTTAAGGAGAATTTGGGAGTAGATGTAAGGGATAAGGCTAGGTTATACCAAAAGCCTTATGTTTCTCGATTTGATTTGGTTCCTTTCCCTACTGGTTTTAGACTTCCTGATTTTGTCAAGTTTAATGGGGAGGACAACAAAAGCACTCTTGAACATATAAGTCAATACATGGCACAACTAGGTGATTCTAGCTCTAGTGAGACTTTAACAGTGCATTTGTTTTCTTTGTCTCTAACTGGTACTGCTTTCTCATGGTTTGCATCATTGCCTGCTAATTCTATTACTTCATGGAACAGTTAGAGCAAAAGTTTCATGATCACTTTTTTTCAGGCAACAATGAGTTTAAATTGTCACATCTTACATCAGTTAGGCAATCATGTGATGAAACTGTTAATGATTATATTAAACGTTTCCGTGATACTAAAAACCATTGCTTTGGTGTTAACATTGCCGAAAAGGATCTTGCTGATTTGGCTTTGAATGGTTTACGGTCTCACATCAAGGAGAAATTGGAGGGCTTTGAGTTCTTTAGTGTAAACCAAGTGCATCAAAGAACTTTGGCTGCTGAAAGCCGAAGCAAAGATTCAAAAGAGAGCCATAGAACTCATCGGGCTAATGTGCATAATTTAGAATGTGAATCTAGTAGTTCCGATGATGAATCTCATGATGTGTTGGCTGCTGAATTTGTATGGCCAACATCTGATAAAACTTTTACTTGCACATCTCTAAAGTCGACTCATAGGAATCGGCAAGAAGAGATGAAGTTTACTTTTGATGTATCCAAGTGTGATAAAATTTTTGATGAATTGCATAAGAATGGATATATCAAATGCTCTTTTGCTATTCCATCACCTGAGGAGTTAAAGCGGCGTGCTTATTGCAAGTTTCATAATTCTTTTTCTCATGCAACTAACGATTGCAATTTCTTTCGTTGACAGATTCAATCGGCTGTAAATGATGGACGATTGATCTTGAATGAGATGCAAGTTGATAAGCGTCCGTTTCCAGTCAACAACATGGTGGTCAATACCATGGATCTGCAGGATGCCAAGATGTTGGTTCGGCCAGACAATGCCGATACAACAGGAGGCAAGAATGTTGTGATTGGAGAACCAAAGAGGGTGATGGAACATGACAAAGTGCTTGGGAGAGAAGTGGTGCTTAAGCAAGCTCCTGATGGAAAGAAGACCTTGACTATTACAGTGAAGACTTCTGAAGTTGGGGGCAATCAAGCTCTCAAGCGCGGGATCAAAGGCCAGTTGTTCCTGCTGCCCAGGACAGACCGGTCAGACCGGTTCGCTCGACCGGTCAGACCAGTCCTGCCCAGAGGTCGGTCCTAACTTTTGTGCCTAAATGTCCCGAAGTTGGCACTTGGAAGACCAATCAGAATAAAGATCAGGGGAAGACTTTCAAGCCGAAAGCGACCTTTGATCAAGTCATGGCTAAGCATATGCAAAACGCGGCCGTTCAACAAGATCGGCCACTAAAAAAGAGACCCAGGTCACCACCAAGGGATTCTGGTGTGAAAGAGGCACCAAAAAGACAGTAGGGTCAAGGCCCAAGTTCATTCAACGGTGCTGGTCCTTCTAGGCCATGGAGGGCGTTTCAACCTCCCTCTCCACAACCTATTTGGAGAGATGGTATAATGTACGTGCCTTACTGTCCTGCACCAAATCAACCACGGCCTGGGGCTTCTGCACATACCAGAATGCCTATTTCACAGCCTAGGCCCGCAAATTTCCAACAAAGTCCGAAGTTTGTGCCTCAGCAGCACAGACCGGTCAGACCGGTTCCTACGACCGGTCAGACCGGTGCGGCTGTACCTCAGCAGCACAGACCGGTCGAACCGGTGCCTCCGACCGGTCAGACCGGTTTCCAGAGAAGGCCGGGCAAAGAGCCGGCCAAACAGGAATATCGTCCCATTCAGAAGAAGGAAGAGCCTGCACCTGTTGCCCAAAGCTAGTTGTGAAGAGTACAATTCAAATTAGTTCTATGGCAGTTGATACATCGATGGCTGATAGACCCAATGTTATTGGCGCATCGGTCGTAAAAAAGGTGCCATTGCCTCAATACACGCAGCCAAAGTGGTGTCCTCCTGGCTTGACTCATTCTCAGAAGAGGAGATTGCAGCGGTTGCGTACTCAAAAGCAAAGAGAGGAAGAATCGGCTAAGAAGAGGGAGGAGTGGTTCAATGAGGCCAAGCCGATGATTCCACCAGCTGGTCAGAGTTTCAAGGATGGTTTTGGTGCTCAAGATGTTCAAGCTAAAGAACCTGAAAAGGCCGAGCCGTCTGCAGCAAAATTGGCTGACATGGCCGAGACCGGTCAAACCGGTGTCCCTGACCGGTCAGACCGGTTATCTTCTGTTCCAGTTCCGGCAACTGGAACCGGTCAGACCGGTCAGGAGGAACCGGTCAGACCGGTTGCGCCTGAAGAGTCGATAGCCGATGCATTTTCTTCTTCGGCTAAGGTTTCGATTCCGCCCACTGCTGTTTCAGATGTTCAGATGGGTGATGGTGATGATGATGATGCTGTTGATTTTGAGCCTTCGCCCAGTAGAACAAACATGGATATTAATGTTATTTATATGAACGCCGATTATTGCTTTATCGGAGATGATGAAAGGGTGGCTCAAGTCGATTTTGCTCCCAAGAATGCTGTGTTTCAGAGACCCTCAGAATCGAACAACCATCTGAAAGCCCTTTATGTGAAGGGTCATATTAAAGGGAGGCCGATTTCTAGGATGCTCATTGATGGTGGTGCTATTGTAAACCTCATGCCATATTCCATGTACAAGAAATTGGGAGGATTGGACAGCGAGCTCATCAAGACAAGCATGACGATCAGCGGCGTTGGAGGAGGAGAGCCGATGAGTGCCAAAGGAGTTGCATCATTGGCGCTTACTATTGGGAGCAAGACATTGGCGACCGCTTTCTTCGTCACGGAGGTGCAAGGTAACTTTAGTGTGATCTTGGAGCGCGATTGGATTCATGCAAATCAATGTGTGCCTTCTACCTTGCATCAATGCTTAATTCAATGGGTTGGTGACGAAGTTGAGGTTGTTCATGCGGATACTTCGGCATGTGTTGCTATGGCCGATACATCCATATTGGGGACTCATGATAATGTCAAGTGCTTGACCGGGATTGATATTTCGGACTTTGAGTTCCTTGCTTGTACTAAGGATGGCTTCGTGTCCGCTGCTCTAAGGCCGGTTCAAAAATCGGTTGATTCAGATGATGAAGAGTAGATGAATGCAAGCGAGAAGTGGTTGAAGGAAAGGGTGGAGCATTATCGATCAAACAAGAACGATGCATGTGAAGCCATTAATGATTTTGAAGAAGTAGAGAAGTTAGGACAAGGATTTACGTCGGCTAATCCTTTAGAAAAGATAGACATAGGTGATGGTTCTATACCAAGGCCGACTTTTGTAAATCAAAGATTGAAAGCCGATTATAAAGCTGAATTAATCGAGTTATTGAAAGAATATTCTGATTGCTTTGCTTGGGAGTATCATGAGATGCCTGGTTTAAGCCCTGAGTTAGTTGAACATCGGTTGCCAATTAACCTGGTTTTAGGCCATATAAACAAGGCAATAGACAATTTAATCCTTTGTTTTATGATCGAATAAAAGAAGAGGTTAATCGTTTGCTTGAAGCTAAGTTTATTCGGCCATGTCGTTATGCTGAATGGATCTCTAATATTGTGCCTGTTGAGAAGAAAGGTTCTAATAAAATTAGAGTGTGCATTGATTTTAGAGATCTTAATAGAGCAACTCCCAAAGATGAATATCCTATGCCTATAGCCGATATGCTTATTAATGATGCTTCTGGACACAAAGTTATTAGCTTTCTTGATGGCAATGCGGGATATAATCAAATCTTTATGGCCGAGGAAGACATATACAAAACGGCCTTTAAATGTCCTGGCTTTGTTGGTTTATTTGAATGGGTTGTGATGACTTTTGGTTTAAAGAATGCCGGCGCAACTTATCAAACAGCGATGAATTTGATTTTTCATGACTTGCTTGGTGTTATCCTAGAAGTCTATATTGATGATATTGTTGTCAAATCGGCTGGATTAAATTCTCACTTGGCCGATTTGCGTCTTGCTTTTGAAAGAATGCGTCGGTATGGTTTGAAGATGAACCCATTGAAATGTGCTTTTGGTGTATCGGCTGGAAGATTTTTAGGCTTCATGGTTCATGAAAGGGGCATAGAGACAGATCCTAAGAAAATAGGAGTTATTGAGAAGATTAAAGCGCCTACTTGCAAGCATGATTTGCAAAAATTCTTGGGCAAAGTTAATTACTTGAGGAGATTTATTTCTAACTTGTCCGGGAAAGTTAGTGCTTTTACTCCTATACTTCGGTTAAAAAATGAAGCCGATTTTACTTGGGGGGCAAAGCAGCAAGAGGCCGTTGATGAGATCAAAAGATATTTATCTTCGCCGCCTGTGCTCAAAGCGCCTAAGAATGGGGTGCCATTTAGGCTTTATATTGCGGCCGAAGATAATGTTATTGGAGCTGTTTTGACTCAAGAAACAAGTGGCAAGGAGCATATTATTACTTATTTGAGTCGACGGCTTTTGGATGCGGAAACAAGGTACAAACCTATTGGGAAATTATGCTTATCTTTGTATTGTGCTTGTACAAAATTGAGGCATTATTTGTTATCTAGTACTTGCATTGTAGCATATCAAGCCGATGTTATCAAGTATATGTTACAAGACCGATTTTGAGTGGTAGGATCGGTAAGTGGGCATATGCTCTTATTGAATATGATTTGGCTTATGAACCTTTGAAATCTATGAAAGGCCAAATTGTAGCTGATTTTATTGTTGAACATCGAATTAATGATGAGCATAATTTAGAAGTTGATTACATGACTTTTACTCCATGAAAATTGCATTTTGATGGATCGGTTTGCAAGAACGGATGTGGCATTAGAATAGTTCTTGTTTCTCCTAATGGGGCTGTTTTTGAAGCTCTTAGCCGATTAGAAGATGAGTGCACAAATAATCAAGCCGAATATGAAGCTTTATTATTCGGATTAGAAATTTTGTATGACATGGGAGTAAAACATGTTGAAGCTTTTGGTGATTCATTACTGGTAATACAGCAAATATCTAAGGTGTGTCAATGCTTAGAATGTTCATTGAATATTTATCTTGACAAGTGCCTTGATATTATACCTTATTTTGATGAGTTCACCATATATCATGTACCAAGGTGTGAAAATCCTAGAGCTAACGCTTTGGCACAGCAAGCATCAGGCTATAATGTTCAGAAAAGATATTTCATAGAAAAAGGCCGTTGTTTGCTACGGTCAATGGTGAAGTTCTAACTTTTGCAGCAGGACAGAACCGAACCGGTCAAACCGATTCCCAGACCGGTCCGACCGGTCCAGCGTTCAGTATAGAGACCGGTCAGACCGATCCGGGAACCGGTCAGACCGGTGCGCCGCCTTCTGATCCAATTTCGGCCACTGAAAATCCTCACAATAAAAAGGCTGAGGTGGATGATTAGAGAACACCCATTATTAGATATTTGAGAAATCCCAGTTCTGGAACAGACAGGAAAATTCGGCGTTTGGCTTTCAAATATACTTTAGTTGACGATGAGTTGCATCGTCGCACCGCCGATGATTTGTTGCTTAAATGTTTGGGTGCTGATCAAGCTAGAGTGGCCATGGGTGAAGTTCATGAAGGAATTTGTGGAACGCATCAATCGGCTCCTAAGATGAAGTGGTTGCTTAGGAGAGCTGCATTCTATTGGCTTACTATGATGGCCGATTGTTTTCGTTACTACAAGGGATGTGAAGAATGTCAGAAATTTGGTAATATTTAGATTGTACCTGTTGCATTACTTCATCCTATTATTAAACCATGGCCTTTTCGTGGATGGGGATTGGATTTCATTGGAGAAATACATCCTTCTTCTTCAAAGGGACATCGCTTCGTGTTGGTTGCCACGGATTACTTCACTAAATGGACCGAAACTGTTCCTCTCAAGAATATGACTCATAAGGAGGTAATTGAGTTTATTACTGAGCATACTGTTCATAGATTTGACATTCCACAAACTTTAACTATGGATCAAGGTACATCCTTTATGTCTAAGGAAGTGTGAGCTTTTGCCGATATGTATAAGATCAATTTGCTCAATTCATCTCCATACTATGCTCAGGCCAATGGTCAGGCCGAGTCTAGTAACAAGACTTTGATAAAGCTGATCAAGAAGAAGATAGAGGAACATCCCCGAAGGTGGCATGAAGTGTTGTCTGAAGCTTTATGGGCTCATCGCATATCTAGACATGGTGCCACCAAAGTTACTCCTTTTGAGCTTGTTTATGGTCAAGAGGCCGTTTTGCCCGTTGAGGTAAATCTGGACGCTTATAGACTTGCTAAGCAAAATAAGCTTTCGGTTGGTGAATATTATGACTTGATGATGGACAACATTGATGAAGTGACCGATAAGCGTTTGCAAGCTCTCAAGAAAATTGAAAAGGACAAGGTCCGAGTTGCTAGAGCATACAACAAGAAGGTTAAAGAGAAGACTTTTTAGGATGGTAATCTAGTATGGAAGACAATATTACCACTTGGTACTAGAGATAATAAGTTCGGCAAGTGGTCTCCAAGTTGGGAAGGTCCATATCGAGTATTCAAGATCAATGGCGGGAATTCCTATGTGGTGGAGACGCTGCAAGGAGGACGTTTGCCTAAAGCATTGAACGGGAGGTACTTGAAAAGGTACTAACAAGTGTTTGGCACGAGGCATAAAGTGGCACATTGCCGATATTTGGATATCGTCCTTAGAAAATTATAATGGCCGATGGATTCTGTTAAAACATCGCCCTTAGGTGACAATTTTGATACTAATATGTTTTATGGTACGCAAGCTTTACCAAAAAACAGGGGGGGTATATGTTGACAACCAAAATTGGCACGAGCCAAGGTGAACCGGTCAGACCGGTTAGTCTGACCGGTCTGACTGGTCCAGGACAGAAAGTTGCGGTGGTGAAGCCTGGAGGACCGCAACAATTGGATTGAGTGCAAGAAGGGCGAGGTCATCTCTGGAATGACCGACTATTGCGGTGCTAGAGGCTCAGGAGGACCGCAAGAATTGGTGCAAGAAGCAAAAGGATGACATGGTCTCTGGAATGATCGGATGTTGCGGTGCTTGGAAGTCTGGACGACCGCAACAGTCGGTGCTAGGAGCAAGACAGCAAATTAAGGCGCAAGAAGGAGAAGTCTGACCCAGACCGGTCTAACCGGTGTGGGGGACCGGTCAGACCGGTTACCCATTATGTAATCCGACTAGGACTCTTAATTTGGGATTCCGAGGTTGTAACGAGTTGTAACTTGGTTTCCTTGCGGGACAAGACCTATCCTCCCTATAAATATAAGGGGATTCGGCCGATTGAAAAACATCCAATCGAATCAAACATATCTACTTTTTTTACCTCTACTTTTTTGCATCTCCAAACCCTAGCTTTTCCAACCCTACCTGCTGTTCTTCCTACGTCTCCGCGACGTTTGAAGGCGTCCTAGGTGGCCTGCTGACCCTAGGGCACCCTTGATCACGTTCTCCCTGACGGATCCTTCCGGGAAGCGTGTTTAGGGTTTGCTCCCGATCTCCCTGCAGGAACCGGTCTGACCGGTGCCCCTGACCGGTCTGCGCAGGGAAGCTGCGAGCAGCTCGTTACCTGCTGCGCGAACTAGCGCTCTCGTGTGTTGACCTAATTCTGCGTCAACAGAGTCATATCATGATTTATAGAGAACTTATAATTGACAAATTACAGATTTACACATGCAAGTCCAGTTACAGATTTATATGAGGAGATCAGGATGTTTTCCTTAATAGTGTATAAGTTCTTTTCCTCGTAAAAATCTGTAATTGGACTTGCGTAAATCTTTAATTGATTTACACAAATCTAGCACGGGAGGCAGCTCCAAAGCCAAATGAGAATCCGAGCTGCAGCCTTCAGAACACAAGCATGTGCCTGCTCCGTTTTGTCTATTTTCCAGAGAGCCTCTCCAACAATAGTCCCTATTTCTTCCAGTAGGGGCCATCTCCAGCAACAGCCCTTAGATTTGAGCCCCTACTTTCACATGACAGGTGGGACCCACTTGTGACTTGGTATTTTTTTCTTTTATCTTCTTCTTTTTCTCTCTCCTGTGCGCCATCTCTTATCTCTCTACGCTATCTCATCCAGTGAGTGAGCCATCCGCCGCCGCCTACGGCATTGTCCGCTCCTTCAAGCTCCGCCCCATGCTCGCCATTGCCAAGATCGTCGCCCCACAACCGGGCCGGCCACGAGCTCTCCGCCTCCCACCGCAGCCTGACCAAGCTCGCAAGCCCCATACGCCGCGGCCCCGAGCTCGCCGCCCCATGTGACCAAGCCTCCGTCCCTGCAACCACCGAATCATCAAATCAAGATCGAGATCAACCAAATTAGCGTCGTTCGTCCCAAAGTCAATTCATCTCCCTAGCGTGCTCACTGTGGCTGGACGAACATGCAGAGATTGCAGCGCCGCCATCGATCGCTCGGGCTAAGCAGTGGCGTCCAGCTCGCGGCGCATCTAGCCTTGGCTTGGTCGCCTGCTTCCACTTGTGTTGACACCACCGAGCTCAGATGGATTTTCTCCGTGTGGGGGTGCTCGAGGTCAGGCCGATCTGCGTCTCGGCCTGGCCGATTCACTGGGCGTTCGAGTGTGGAGGAGTCCGATGGCCAGCCTGATGCAGAGCGGGTGGCTGCTCTGGTGTGAATAGGTGGCTGAGCAATAGAGGCGATGCGAGATCATGCGCACAGAGAAGCCACAATGGTTGCGGGTGAAAAAACAGAAGAAACGGCCGAGTAGGGGCCTCCGTTCCCACCCGTGGGAGAAGGGGTCAGGAGAGGAAAAGTAGGGTCCGCTCTACTGTAGGGACTTGAGTAGGGTCCCTGCTGAAGTGAGTTTTTTGTTCTTGGTCTCTACTTTTTTTAGTAGGTGCATGAGTAAGGGTCTTGCTGGAGTTGCTCTGATGGTTTCAATCCGTCATGCAAATTCCCATTTTCTAGTAGTGTTTGTAGGGACTGTGCTTAGATCGGCGCTGTCAAAATGGAAATCCAAGTAATGTGACATGGGCTACGGTCTTAATTATGATTTTGGTGATGTTAATTTTTGTGTTTTAGATCAGCTTATCAGCACAAGGAAATGTCAAGAGGAGAGCTTCTGATGATCACAGTCGGTGACTACAAACAGTTTCAACTATGGGACTTCTGAATATTTACCAAATGAAATCATCAAGCAGCTAATAGTTTTATTCAATAAGACCAAATTGATACAATACTGCCGTCACCAGCATCTTATATTTCTCACAAAGCACTCGTAGGGCGAAAAGAAAGTACTAAATGAACTGGGGTGGTCATCAATACAAGAGAGAGGATCCCCATCTTATTTGTAGCGGCGCATTCACGGACAGAGGACTGCTGGTAAGTTAAATGGGACATCATCATGGACACACGAGGATGCCCAAAGAATCAATACATCCTCCAGATCTTCCGAAGAAGCCCACAACGTTTCCATTTTCCTTCTCAGGAAGGCTGAAAGGGGTACCTGTTTCTGTGCCATATGGCCCGTATGTCTTTATATTTGTTATAATCCTTAGTGATGTCACAACAGTATATTGCGCATATTGTCCAACTGTTCCTGAAATTTCTTTCACAAATTCTGTAGGGCCAAAGTTGACCTACAAAATAAAATGAATAAATAAACATAAAGATCAATTTAATTAACTCCATCTTCATGGATACTAACATATCTATGTATTAATAGATATCTGGTATATAAATTAAATACTAACTTTAGTTGGATGTCTGTGTGCAATAACAGCATTGAGCACATCTAGGTAAAACTGTTCCAAAAGTTCGGCCCCTAATAATAACAATGGTCTCCACATTTTCAATTGATAATTTCTGTAACAAGCTAACAATAGATGAAAATATTCCCTATGTTGTTTTTCATGATAATACAGGTGCTCCCCGCTCAATGCAGATAGTTAAAATTGTTTTATCATGTGGTACGGTGTCATATACTGTCCTACAAAATAAGATTTTTAAATTGTACTTTCGCAAACAGCATGTTTAAGGAATTGATTATCCTAGCTAGTAGTTGAGAGGCTAAGTGAACCCATATAATAGCTTAATTATAGGTTGTCCGGACAACTAGCCATCATTCAGAATACTAGATAGGAAATTCCATATCAATATATACATATATATGATCCTTAATTATATATGTACGTGAAGAGGCAGTGAAATTCACTCACTTCATCATACTTCCAAATACCTCTCCCACCCCAGGGACCTTCAGTGTGCCGGACGCCATCTTTATCAACGTAGGAAAATTCAAATGACAATGTCCATGGTTAAGTTTGACTCTTTCAAGACGCCATGGTTCATGTTGGGGTTCATTATTGGACTCCCCTCCTTGTCCACCCTTGGGTCCATCCTTGTATGGTTGAACAAGCTGTAGCTGAATGATGGAATAATTCTTATTAGCAATGTTTTTAGAAGTGCAAGGTGCTTAATAGTTGTTTCAACTAGCGACGTGTCAACAAAGACATTACATTGACCATAGAATAATAGTATCGAACAAATTAAAAATATATCAATTATATAATATTTTTGAAACTACAATTGAAGATGAATTTAGGCATACCATTTTCAAAGTTAATTTGAAGTATTAAAAAGATATTAATGGTCAAACTCAATGTGTTGATTACACATATCCCATAATAACAGTTATTTGGACTCTGGAGTAAGTAGGTGGCCAGTGTCGGCCTAGCAATAATTAATAGGCATATAAATACAGGAAAAACATAATTACCGATACAATCAACAAAGGGTTTTTACGACTCCAACAACGAGGGAAAGTGGCATAGAAATCGTAGAATGACATATAGTTATAAAAAATGTAAGACACACATTTGTGGTTGCTGACTGAGTATTTCACACAATCTCATCAAAACCCAGCAAAAACTAAAATCGGATTAGCAGGAAGAACACCATGCACCCACGATAAGGCGACTTTCCTGTTGTCCTACAACCCCTATTAGAAATGGGCACGGCCTACCGTACACAATTTGATTTAATCCTTATATTTTGTATTGCCTGTTGTTAACAAATATGAATATTATGGGTTATATGCAATCCAACTTTATTTTGTTCTACTAGGGTTAGATATTCGTAGATAATTCGATTGGATAATAAAAATAGTATAAGTATATTTGTCTTCAAAAACATTGTTTATAAGCACGTAATGTGACAACAAACAATTAGTTACTATATTTGTTTAGGCTCAGTAGAAATTTGTTTTTCATGATGTAAAAATCACAAGGTAATGAGCCTAGCTCATTTGGTGAGAGGTATGAATCATCTTCTAATTGAATTTGGGTGTCTATTAGTTTTCTTATTTATAATGTCATCAAGTTCCTCCTGGGTTACTCGACTTTTTTCATAGTTCAAAACTTGAACTTTTTTGTTTATGACAACAAGGGCAAGTGAGAGTCATGGAACTACATTCATATTTCGAAACAAATTCAATATTCATAACCTTTTTCATGATGTCGAACAAATTAAATGAGTTATCATGATGGAATATTTTATAACCACAATTAAATATAGCACAAATTGCTCATTTTGCCTTGAGGATCACCTCTGTCAAGCGGAAGGTTGCATAGATATCAAGCTCTATCACTTTCCCTGTATGAACATCTTTGTAGTCTTTTTTGTTGATATAGCCTTGTGCCATGGTGAAGTGTCCAGTTCCACCAACAATAGCCCACTGACCCTCAGACACGCCTACTCCCATCACTACAAGTGTAGAGCCCTTGAGCCTATAATACAAGAATATATTTGTCATTAAAAATAGTGAGAACAAGTATACTACATCGCCAAATAAATCTTAAAACTTAACAAAGTGTGCATAAAAGAAGAAAAAAACAACAATATTGTCCTTGATGACCACACTGACCTGTCAATCTCGAACACCAAGGTAAATGAATTGTGCCAGTTACCACAATGGATGTGAGTGCCTTGTGCACGAGCGATGACATTACTTGCCAAAGGGTCAAGACCATCATGTACTGTCCAGTTGTTAGCGACGGTCTCACCCAAACCTTGGAAACCGTTAGGCTTCAGGATGGTTAAATGCGTCTGGCTTGGCGGATGGAATGCATGGTGCAGATATACATTGCTAATCCTAAGCTCCTTATAACCTCTCTCAGTGATTTTCTCAGCAGGGTTGATTTGAATAATGTCGGAAGAAGCCATATGAGCGAATAGATGATTCTATGTGAGTTCTAAGTGGGGATTATGTAGAATGAGCAGAGCGAACTCAACACTATTTATAGAAGAACGGGATGGACAAGCTAAAGCATCTTGCGTAATATTTTGCACTTAACTCCTCGTGTCATTTGCTTTGAAAAATGATTTGTGGATCTCAAGAAGCATCTGTTGGACCAATAGATTAACAATATAATAGTTCATACTTGACTTTGAAGGTACTAACAAATAATTAAGAAATGGGACAAAAATCTTTTTCTACAAATCAACTTGTTGTAAGATCATGAAGTAACTAGTTCAAGATCAGATCAGACATGTGCAAACCGTCCCATCTTCTACAATTCAGCTTTTGATAATCCATACTATAAGCTACCTTACACGATATAAAGTCCACGAACAAAGCCTAAGAAGGTTATAAAAAGACTCTCGGTACACAAAACCTAAAAACAAATCCATGCCACTTCCACTTGTAGGTGGCGTATTACAGTCACCGAGGGCAGGGCAGCACATGAGAATGGCAGTCAAGGTGAATTAATAAGGACGATGGACAGATCGATCTCGGAGTCTCCTGTAGTCGCTTAGCAAGTTAGTAAAGGATGGCTGACAGATCTGTGAGTCTCCCATAGTCGCTTAGGAGGTTAGTAAAGGATGATGTACAGATCTGAGAAACTTCTCACGTGACTGGCAATGGCAGACTGAGCTCGGGAGATGACGACTAGAAGAAAAAAAAAGTCTCAGCAGATGGGTAATACCGTTGGTAGTTCAAGCAGGGAAAAACGATTAGTCTTTCGTCTGGGTTACAGCAATCTCACCCATACTTGAACATCATCTCAATTAGCAGAATCATGCCCACTATACTATCCGCTCCTTGGTAATTTTTTGTAGCATGTATATCGGTAGCTATTGGTTCATGTGGAAGGAACTAACTTATTTGTACGTATGCTGAGTCACCATGCCCTGCTACAGCCTTTTTGTTTCCTCTTTCCAGGTAAAAAATATGGTTGCTGCTTCTTCACTCAAAAGGCATTGAGTGGAATTTTTTGATCGCAGCCAAAAGGAAGGTGCCAAACCAACAATAGCACAATACTGCGACAAAAGGCAGAACAAGAGGGGTTTTTTGACCTCACCGTCCATACAAAACCAACATGTCCAGGATCAGTAAAGATGGACGTTGCACAAACAGGCGAGTGAAATGGCCTTTTAAGACAGATTGAATCAGCTATGAACTACCGAAAGAAGAGTAAGCAAACGGAGCACTGAAAACAGAGCAAATCTTATATTGTACAGGCAGTTGGCAAAAGGTGCAAATGCATTTCTGTCCTCTCGCATGAAAGAGGCAAGCAACCAAGATTGCATCAATTATATTGCTATTACAAACGCCGGTCGTCCTGCGGCCGAAATGAATATTGACATTACACTGTTTGATGTTTGGTTTTGTTGCTGCTACCTCCCATCTCATGTCTGAATATTTCTTGTACATGCTGGATACGCTGGCGCTTCGATCCATTGATCAGACGAGGATGCAAGACCTATGGCTTCACTGCAGTGCAAGCACGCTTGACGAAACCAGAGAACCAAATGATGGCCGTAGTAAAGCCACCTGCACCCATTGCCCAAACATGTTATACTAGACAAAACATAGAGCATCTTGGAATGTACGAGCAATCAAGTGTCGAGGATGGGCTAGTCATGCACATTTGATCCACAGTAATCATTTGAAATAGCAAATGCAGTCAACTGAAATCAATGGAACAGCATGAGGTGTTCTCAGCTTGGAGCCAAGCAGTCCTCGACTCCTTGTGTAAGCAAATTTACCTGAAGCGCATGCAGAGGGGCAGACGTTTGTATGCAGATGCAGGGCGGATGATAAATTGAACATAGCTTTCCCTGTTGAATAAACCAGAGGAAACTAAGAAAACGAAGAGCAAAACAGAGTATATGGAATAAAGCTGTTGACGCTTTTTCTGGTCAACACACGAGTACGCTAGATCACGCGGTCATCCAATCACACCTCGCCAGAGCTCCTACCCTCGGCCGGTCAGACTGGTCGGGGAAGCCGGTCAAACCGGTCTGCACAGGGACGCCGTGAAAACCTATGTTCACCACCCTGGGAGGGACCCCGTCAGGGATGATATGCCTAGGGTTGCTCTGAGATCTCCAGGCCACTCAGAACGGCGTCAACGCCGTAGAGGCGAAGTACGAACAGCAAAGCAGGTTGGAAAAGTTAGGATTTGAGAGATAAAAAGTAAAGGTACTTGTATTTGATCGGTTGGATAACCCTCAATCGGCCGTGGCCCTTTATATTTATAGGATGGGGAGGTCTTGCCCCACAAGAAAACTCTGTTACAAGTCTAAATCTATCAGGACTCCTTGATTCTACTCAGATTCGGGGGTGCCTGGTCTGACCGGTCGGTCAGACCGGTCGGCCTTGCCAGACCGGCTACAGGACCCAGAATGGTCAAACCGCCTATAGGGATCGGTCTGACTGGCCAACCCAGCCTGATCTGGCTTGTTGCCATTTTTAGTCGTCAACATATGCCCCCCTGTTTTTTGGTAAAGCTTGCGTACTAGAAAACATATAAGGTCAAAATTATACTACTCAGGGCGATGTTTAACACAAAATCACCGGCTGTTACTCTAAAGACGATATTAAAAGATATCGGCTACACTTTGTTAAGTTTTGTCCAGTGACTTTACACATATCGTTCTCATGCCCGATTGTGTCCAACTCTTTGCTGCAACCACTCTATATTCATAATCATTAAAATCATACAAAGTGGTTTAACCGATTTTCAATCGGTTTTATTATAGCAAAAAGTGAAGTTATAAACTCATAATCTGAAATATCCATACTGGTCAAGCATTTAATATCACCATGCATGCTCATGATAGAACTATCAGCTACAGCATAAGCGTATGTATCACAGTGCACAATCTCTATTTCATCGCCTACCCATTGAGTCAAAAATTGATGCAAACTAGAAGGCACACACTGATTTGCATGTATCCAATCACGACCCAAAATCAAACTAAAATTACCTCAGGCCTCGGCGACGAAGATGGCGGTAACCAATGTTTTGCTTCCAATGGTGAAATCCATAGAAACATCTCCTTTAGCACTCATAGGATCATCTCCCCCAACACACTGAAAGTCATATTGGTCTTGATCAACTCATCATCTGAATACTCCAATTTCTTGAATAAAGTGTAAGGCATCAAGTTGACTATTGCCCCATTATCAACCAACATCTGAGAAATAGGCCACCCATTGATATGACCCTTCATGTACAGAGCTTTCAGATGATTATCATCATCCTTGGGCTTATGAAAAATAGCTTCTTGTCGCCCAAAATCAAAATAAGCCATCTCCTCCTTCGGAATAATGTGATAATCTGAAGACAAACGCGCCACGTTAAGATCAATGTTCATGTGCTCAGGCGACGACTCATAATCAACAAGCAATTCATCGTCCATGTTCTAAGGATCCGATGACAACTTTTCATCAAACAAAGGATGGACGAAAATCTCAGAAACAGGGCAAACTTGCACTGTGTCGACGAAACCGGTCCGACCACTTCTGGAACTGGTCTGATTGCTTCAGGCGCTGAAGAAACCGGTCTGACCACTTCTGGATCTGGTCTAACCGCTTTTGCCTATGAGTCTTCACCAATCTTGAGTTTCCATTCCTTGCGTTGAGGGATCATAGGCCTGTATTTGTTGAATTGCTCATCCTTTTGTTTTTCCAGCTCCTTCTCCTTCTGTTCCTGGAAAGAAGTCACCGCACCTTCCTTTTCTGTGTACGAGTTACACCTGGAGGACACCATCTAGGCAAGAAGTACTTAGAAGTATCAGCATTAGTCTTGCTACTCTGATGCATTTCAATAATAATATTTTTCTGGACGGACATCTTGACCTCCTTGTCAACAACAACCGGTCTTTTTCCATCGTCCTTTGAAATCTCATTGATGCCATCAATCTGTATAACGTCATTGCCAGTTGTTCTGTCTTGGTCGACATCAATCTTCTGCACAACCTTCTCCTTCTTCTTGGGGCGATAAACCTGCTTGAGAGGAGAAGCTGGCCTTTTCTGCAGAAACCGGTCAGAGCGGTTAGGGGATCCGGACAGACCGGTTTTTCCCAGCTGATCCCAACTAGATTAGCGATGCGCCAAACGGTTGTGTGAGATTCGCTCCTGCACTGGCTTCCTGGCATTATCCTATCCTGGATGAAAAGGAGGATATGGCATAGGAGAATACGGCATACACATTCCATTAAAATCCCATGCCGGATATGTATAATCCGACGGCGGTGGAACCCATGGCATAGCTGGATATGGGTGCTGTGGAGGATGCAATGTAACAACATCACCTTTCTGAGTTGTAGCTGCCATTGGAGGTGAAGCCCGCCTCTCTCGACGCTTTGGTGACATTGTTCTCTTTTTTGATGGCCAATCGCTTTCAATTGGTCTTTGATTCACATACTTGGCAAGCAACTAGTCAAAGGTCGGCTTCTTTTTTGCAACCTTGCCCTGATCTTTTGCCACGTTAACCTTCCAAGTACCAATCTTCGGGTGCTTCGGTTTTAGCATTCTTGGGCACCCCTGACCAGGACCGGTCTGTCCGGATGCAGGGACCGGTTTGACCGATTTGTCCTGCGCAGTAGGCTGACCAGGATCGGTCTGACCGAATATAGGGGCCGGTCTGACCGGTTTGTCCTGTGCAGCAGGCTCAAACGGTCTCTTGGACGATCCTTGCCCCCCCTGAGTTCTAAAGCCCTTGCAGTGATTTTGAAAGTTTCTCTACCATCAGAGGTCTTCTCAGACACCACCTCTCTAATCACATGTTTGCCATTCAAATTTTCAGGCTTCTCTTCATCGATGATAACATTTTTTCCTTTGGTTGCTTCAGCTTGTTGCAGCTGAACCAATACCTTGGGTTGTTGTACATCAACAGTGTTGGTAGGGAAAGAAACTTTGTCTGCTGGCATCTCATGATAGGTCAACCGTCCTTGATTTATGGCCGATTGTACCTGCCGACGGAACGTATTGCAATCAATAGTGGCTTGAAAAAACGAATTATAAAACTTGCAATGTGCATGCCCCTTCAATTCTTCAGGTGGAGGTATAATGTGAGACATCTTGATGTTCCCACGTCTTAACAATTTATCAAATATACGATCGCATTTAGTAACATCAAAACTAAATTGCATTTGTTCTTACCGATTCTTAGGAATCCGCTTAAGAGATGGACATGTATATACTTTGTCTTCTGAATGCCAGACTAATTTAGCAACATAAACATTTTCCCCTCATCATCTGAACTATTATGTTTCATCACATGTAAACTAGACTGGTGAGTTTTATAAGCATTTTTGTTAATTTGTAATTCTACGCCTATTGCACTTACTAGGACTTGGTTAACTGAACGAAGATCATAGTCTTCCATTTTCTCTTTGATAAAAAATCTCAAGCCATCAAAAACAATATCAGCAAGATCTTTATCAGAAATTGACAAATCACAACAATGGTTTCTTGTCTCTTTGAATCTTTTGACATATTCATAAACAGGTTTACCTTCTCGCTGCCTAACCAATGTTAAATCTATCAATTGTAATTCTTGATCCTCTAGTATAGCCGATGAACTAGTTTGAATTTTCTCATGTTGCTCAATATGAAGAATGTCATAAGAAATAAAATTACTAACACAATCCTCTCTTTCTAATTGATCCAACCTTTCTGTCAATCTAGACAAAACAATAGTTCTTTTCCTATGTCTGTATTCAAAAGTAGCTGCAAATTGATCAGGTTGGACGATGAATTGCTTAGAGTGGGTATTACCTCAACCTTCCAATTGTCAATCTTGAATGCGGGCGTCACAAATTCTTGTGTTCTTGATAATGTGCCCTGCCGATCCTTCTTCAGCCCCATCAGGAATTGGTTCTTGATGTACTCCTGGGCTGCTTCAAGCTTCTGATGCTCCTCCTCGCCGAGTTCTTCAACGGAAGGCATCATGAAATTTTCCTTATCGGATTCCATCTGGCTAGGGTTAGCTAGACCGATTAATGCAACCAAGGTCTCCAATGTCCCCAGCAGAGTCACCAAAATGTGTTGACGCTTTTTCTGGTCAACACACGAGTGCGCTAGATCGCGCGGTCATCGAATCGCACCTCGCCAGAACTCCTACCCTCGGCCGGTCAGACCGGCCGGGGAAGCCGGTCAAACCGGTCTGCACAGGGGCGAAGTCAAAACCTACGTTCACCACCTCGGGAGGGACCCCTTCAGGGATGGTGTGCCTAGGGTTGCTCTGAGACCGACAGGCCACTCAGAACGCCGTCAACACCATAGAGATGAAGTAGGAACAGCAAAGGGGTTGAAAAAATTAGGGTTTGAGAGATAAAAAGTAAAAGTACTTGTATTTGATCGATTAGATAACCCTCAATTGGCTGTGGCCCTTTATATGTATAGGGTGGGGAGATCTTGCCCCACAAGAAAACCCTGTTACAAGTCTAAATCTATCCAGACTCCTTGATTCTACTCGGATTTAGGGGTACTCAGTCTGACCGGTCGAGCCCACCGGTCAGACCAGTCGGCCTTGCCAGATGGGCTACAAGACCCAGACCGGTCAGACCGCCTATAGGGATCAGTCTGACCGGCAGGCCCAGCTTGATCTGGGTTGCTGCCAGTTTTAGTCGTCAACAAAAGCGTATTAGATGTGGCAACTACAGTGATAATTTACCTTGGGCAACGGTAGAGCGGCTAATATTTATCTCGAAATGGAAAGGATCTATAAAGCTTGTGCTAACTCAAAAGTTGAAATTAAGAACCCTCTAAGATGAGGCTCATGGTTTGCAACTAGCGGAGACAGAATCTTATACACCCCACGGTTCCAAATAAGATACTTAAGAGATATATTATCTCATCCTTCGAGACAAAAACTGAGTGAGATAGCTAGTTTTTCCCCCATTATTGTTCAAAATAAAAGTTACAAATGTTAACATCTTCATAAATAAATATTTTATTCAAAAAATTTTAAATTTTATAATGTCCAAAAAGTATTTTTACAGCTAAAAATAGTATGATTATTATTTAAAAAAATATCTGTATGGCATCCATCAGAATAGGGTATCTAGAAAAGTGGAACAATAATATTTAAAGTATGGTTAGGTAGGATCAACTGTAGTTGTAGAAAAAACAAAACAAAATGATGATATATGAAGTAGTTGATTATACATTATGTAGTTAAGTAATTCTTACTGCAGTGTAGTACAGTAATGATATGTAAAGTGGTTAACTAGTATCGGCAGAACGAAATAATATAGTATTGACACAATGTACATAGGTTAGATATAAGATATGAACTGAAATGATAATATATGCAATGAGCAATGTACCAGCATACTAAATGCCTTGACTTTACATGCTACAGGCACAGAAAGAGGGAGGGAGTAGTGCAAAAGGCAACAAAAAAAAGCCTCAAGCTAGAATACAATTTGATAGTAAGTGGCAAACAATCATAAATTTTATACTATTGTCATCCCAATATCCTTTCAATGTCTAGGACCAATTGCAAGAGTAAATTGCATCCATCATACAACAACTTGGCGGGTGGGTGCAGTTTGGACCAACAACTTGTAAAATGCTCTATTTAGTGCTACAACTTGGCATGTGGGTGCAGATTAGTCCAACAACTTGTAAAATGCTCAACTTTGTACAACAACTTGGTAAAATGGTGCATAAACAGTCTCAAATGTTACAACGATAATGTATTTGGTCACATCGGATAGCAAAGAAATGATATATTGGGGTCATAATAAATAATTGAGCGTTATGTGGCCATTGATATTTGTGTTGCAACAGTGATATACTTGTCCAAGACAAGAACCTTTATTTCAAAAATTTAAAGAACAATATATTAACATTTGGAAATAAGAGCATATAAAATTAGTTTCTTCTAATTCTAACATAACAAATAATTTCTATGATACATTAAAAGCTTAGTTTATCTATATTCTTTCATTACATAAGTTCATTTTTTCTTTAACTTGAGCTTAATGTTTATGTTATAATAATAATAGGCATTTTATATCTTAGTAAGTAAAAAGATGTTAGTTAATTCATTATACCTATGTTTATACTATTTATTATTGATCAGTTATAAGTAGAATGTTGCATTAGAACAATTATTATTTGTTTCAAGCTATTTAGTTTTTGTCTTAACCTTCAAAAAAATCCACAATGTTAAGATGGAAAAAAGAAAGTGTGGAAAAATTATAAAAGAATATTGGAGCATCAATTTAAAAGAGTCGGTAGAAACTGGAAAATATTTGGTCATGGTATTGAGAAACAAAAACCTAGAATAGCACATTACAAACCGTGTACCCTCCGCATCCAAATTGTGTGTAGCCAAATACATCGCCGTCATATTATTTTGACTGTGGATGCACCAATTTGTCAAGTTCTCGTACTAAATCGAATATTTTATAAGTTGGTGTACCAATTTGCACCCACCTGCCAAGTTATTAGACTGCATTGAGCATTTTACAAGTTGTTGGACCAATTTGCACCTACTTGCCAAGTTGCTGTATCGTGTGTGCAATTTACCCCCAATTGCAAAGATAATCCAATGGTAACCCGTAAGATAATATTTGGGATGCCAATTTTTACATTTGTTCTTCTAATCCCATTTGGAAAAAGAAAATGGTTGTGATCGATACCATTGCACAGATACCCATATTGGAAAAGAAAACAAATTAAGGTGCAAGTTTCATGTGATTCACTTATAATGACTCCTAAGGTATAGCTCGTACTGTTTCCTTAGCGTGCAATGTCTTTTGGAGGAGCTCCT
>CM014277.1:10619635-10650651 GCA_004135705.1 Alloteropsis semialata
AAAGTGGTGGGGCTTCTTTTTCTGAGGTGCCATTTGTGGGCACTCAAGGGCAAGGTGGTTCTTCTAATATGCCACAGATTGATCCTCATGCAGCTGGGGGTTCAGGATCTGCTCAAGGTGACATTTTTGGAGGGATTTTTGGCCATGTCAATCCATATGTTGGTACATTTCCTCCAACTCAATTTGCATCTCAACCTCCACCAACTCAAGCCCAAGCACAAGATGATGATGAGGAAGATGATGAGTAGGGACAGCAGGAGATCCCCCAGGACCTTTGTTGGTGATGGATGACAAAGGGGGAGAAAATGGAGCGATTAAAGCAATGCCGATCAGTTCTGTCTGCTGGCTGTCTGGCAAAACCGGTGGAACCGGTTTTCCAAAACCGGTGGAACCGGTTTTGGCTGTTGAATGCAACAGGCCGTGTAATAAATCTATCTTAGCTCTTTTGGACTTGAGAACATTTGTAATGAGTGCTATTCTGTGTGTTGAACTCATTTATGTGTGTGGAACTTGTTTAAATTCTATTTAGACTCTTTTGCTTAATAATATGCTATGTTTGTGGGAATTTCTGGTTGGGCCGGAAATTTCTGGCTGGGAAGTTCCGGTGGCCTCGGTTTTGAGACGGAATTTCTGATCCGCCGTGTCGGAAATTCCGGATGGGTCACTTTGTTTGGTGACTGTTTGTGCTGACCAGTAAATTTCCGGTGGCACCGGTTTTCCAAAACCGGTGGCACCGGTTTTTGTCTGGGAAGCACACTTTCTTTATTCTATTGTTTAATGCTGCATGCATCACATTTTAATTGTTCACACACATGTTTTGCACCCCACGGATGTTGAGATTTAGGGGGAGCTCCATGGTTTCTTGAATTTGTGCAAATTGGCATTTTAGGCCAAGTTATTGAATTTCATTCAAAGCACATATTGAGGGGGAGCTCAAACTAAATCTGAACATTCAAAAGCTTTATTGATATATCTATTGTGAGCTTTAATCGAATTGTCATCAATCACCAAAAAGGGGGAGATTGAAAGTGCATCTAGGCTCCCTTGTGGGTTTTGGTGAATTGAATGACAAAACGATTAAAGAACTAACGTGTTTGTCAAAGATAATTTGCAGGGATTAAAAATGTATAATTGATGATTCACTATTGGTCATTGGTTGAATTCAATGTGAATGGCTCATGTTGACATAAATAAATTAAGTGGTTGTTCCCATTATATATGAATATGAAAGATGGCAAGCTATGGTGCAATAAAGAAAGAGACATAATGACATATGTGATATATTGGTCTCTTAATTGATGAAAGCTTGTTTATATTGATATGGGATATCTTAGATCATGTTAGATTAAAATGTTGCATAAAGCAAGTTTGGTTGAATGGACAAGAGACATGGTGATATGATTTATTCTTGGTCTATATTTGAAGAATGACTTGCAAACAAGACATGATGACTTTGATAGAAATGAAAGGTCAAATTGAAGTGGATATATTGCATATCAAGAAATGACCAACAAGACAAGATGACTTTGATAGAAACAAAGGGTCAAAGTGAAGTGAATATATTGCATACCAAGAATTGGTTTTTATTGTTGATACAAACTAGTGTGAAGCTATATATGATGCAAGGATGAAGAGGTGGAATTCGGGATAGTGTTTCTAGGTACTAAGCAATGTGTGATCAAGTTGCGGGCTTGAGTCATGTATCTTTGCTAGGGTGACGAAACTTTCCTTGGATTTCAACTTGATGAATCTTGGTCACATGTGGTGTTCATATTGGGAAGTATCAATCTTTCTAGGAGTAAGTTGTGAAAAGGTGAATTGAACTAGAAGTGGATTTCATTCAAAGACAATGGTTCAAGTCACTAGCTCAAGGTTGAAGTGCTCAATTAAAAGAGACAAGGTTGGATACAACTCTCAAGTAGATATGTTGATCAAGTATGGCATGACTCAAAGTGAAGAAGCTCAAGTGCATCATTTGTATTTATATTTGATCTTGAGTTTAGGTATGCCGTACTATCAAGAGGGATGCATCACAAGAAGCCTTGAAATAGTCTAAGTGCTCAAGGAACCCATGTGAGTTGTTGAGAGACACAAAACCCTCACGTACACACTTATAGGTTTTGCCAGGGCAAAACCGGTGGCACCGGTTTTGGAAACCGGTGTAACCGGTTTTGTGTCAGAATTCTCCAACGGCTAGTTGGTTTGAATTCCGGTGGCACCGGTTTTAGAAACCGGTGGCACCGGTTTTCACTGGGTCTGTAACGGCTAGTTTTTGAGGAGTGGAGTATTTATACCCCACGACCTCCACAGTGGCAAGCTGCTGTTCCTGAGGTTGCTATAGTGCTTCCCTGCTCTTCCTTGCCAAGCCAAAGCCATATTTGCTCTCCCCAACCCCTCTTTGTGAGGTAGCTTGCAATTGTGATATCCTTTGTGTTGGGTAGTAGAGAGAGCAGCCATTGTGTGAAGTTTGAGAGCACCAAAAGCACCTTGAGCACTGTTGGACTTCATCAAGCTTGTGTGATTCATTTGTTACTCTTGGAGCTCCGCTCCTAGACGGCTAGGTGTTGCCCGTGAGCTACCAAGGTGTGGTGAGCTGCGGGAAGTTTGTGCAGGTCGTGTTTCGCCTCCGAAAGGGAAGAAGCAAACTAGTGGAAGGAGGAAATAGCTTGACCTAGTGTGGTCGTATGAGCTTCCTCAACGGAGAGTAGGATTCGCCGTGCCGTGGTGGCTGCTTAGTGCAAGCGGTGAATCCGAACTTCGGGAAACAAATCTTGTGTCTCCCCGCTGGTTTGAGCCTCTTTGTGTTTATATTGCAAATTGGAGAAATTGCTCGATATCGTTGTATTTGTGTTTTTGAGTGCAGGGACTTGGAGATACACATTAGAAAGACATTTCAATCATCATCTCCAAGTTTGGTTTGATTTCGAGCTTCCTAACATATTCTATCTAATTTGGGGGTTCACTGCCCGGGCAAAACCGGTGGAACCGGTTTTGCAAAACCGGTGGTACCGGTTTTGGTGGCAGTGCTCTATATCCGCTGCGTTAGGCGTGCTATTCTTTGGAGATTCTAAAGATCCTTTTAGAAGTTTATTTACTGAACTTCTAAAAGTGGTATTTAGAATACCCAATTGTCACTAATAAATTTGTTTTAAGTGGCAATATTTTTAGGTCTCGCCTATTCACCCCCCCCCCTCTAGGCGACATCAAGGTCCTTTCAATTTCCAACAGCAAAAAAAGTGGAGGAATTGGCTTTTTTCCTGGGATGTGTATGGGAACCATTCCTGGGGTTACTTTCAAGGTCCAGAAGTGGAATGCTAATGTAGGAGCAAAAGGCAAGTTGGAGGAAGCTTGGTTCAGGATCTTTGGAATCCCTATGGAAAAAAGAACTGAAAAAAGGGCATGCATGATAGCATCTTTAGTGGGATTGCCTTTGGAAGTTGATAAAAACAACATGAAAAGATGGGATTACATCAGAGTGAGAATTGGCTGTAGGGACATAACCAAAATTCCTGCTGAAGTGGAAGGGCTAATTGACCAACATTTTTTTGATTTCACTCTGCAAAGGGAGGTGGTGCAGGAAGTGAATTCTAGCACTGCTTGGAATAAGTGGATAAGGAACACTGACAGACCTGAAGGTGATAATCCATCCCCTAAAAAACCAAAATGGGGTGGAGGAGTTGAAAAACAGGGGGGAAATGAGCCAAAAAGAGATGGGCCCTCTGAGCCATCAGGAGGAAAGGGGAAGCAGAAATGTAATACTGGAACATATGAAGATGCAAGCAATGGGAACAGAGCAGAACAAGTTAGTGAGGGAAAGGAAATTAATAGTGATTCAGTTATTGGAAGTCAGCTGGCAAGGGAGGAGGACAACATGCAGGTGGATGAAGAAAATCAGCAAACTACAGTAGTTTCCAGCCAAGATAGTGAAGATCAGGGGTTAACTTTTGGGGACATAATTTCACCTGGTGGGCAACATTTCAGCTTTGGTACTTTTCAAAATGTGGAAATCAGGAGACTTTTGACCTTGAACCTGGGGCAATCATCTGTTGTGTTAAATGAACTAGGATGGTGCCCGTGCGTTGCTACGGGACAAATAAAAAAAATAGAAGTGCTAAAATTTAATAAAGGAAAAATCATGTTTACATTGAGCACCAAATAAGAATGCAAATCATTGAAAACCATGTTCTTTCGGGTTAACTGGACAATCCAAAATTATTGACAGCCGGCGACACGCAGGAACACAACGAACGAGAGAGAGACAGGCAACTGGCGCACCCTCAGCCATGGCTTCTACGCTAGTAGACCTGGCCGATCATAACAACGACAAAAAAAATCACGCTTATTTAGATTACCAAATATACAAAACTCATTAGACGTGCACTAATTCCACAACACAATGGGAGCAGTTTGGTAGACATGCAGAGACCAGAACTGACAGAGACAATTGACAAAATTTGCATCACGTCCTTTTACAAGTCATTGTAATTCCAACACCACAGACGGCAGCCAAGGAAAAAGAACAAGTTTAAGTGTAATAGGTTCGTGCCTGTGTGTTGCTAAGGGGCAAAACCAAAATATGAACAATATAAATTTGGCACAAAAACACATATTGAGATCACCAAATAAAAGTGACAGAGCACACGGAGAGCCACAAATATTTATATAATTCAAATCAATACAAAATAATATGAATGTGTTGGATATATGATTCAAACAATTACAATACTTTGATCAAACCGGCTAGTTATCTCCAAATCAAAAGTGTGTTGCTACGGGACAAATACAAAAATTAGAAGCGATAAAATTTTGTCGAGGAAAAAACCATGTTTATCGAGAGCACCCAATGTATCTGCAGCATGGCGGATTGATAAATAAACTATTCATATCATGCATATTTTGGATACAAGTGTATGTAAGTGCACTAAATACGTACGTACCCATCCGTGTCATTTGCAATTCGCTCTGCACGCTTGAAAGGCCAATCATAGATATCATGGTTCCAGCTAGGGATAAGTTCCTTCATTGTAAACATATACTTTATGGAAAAATGCACGATAGCACGGCCATAGGCTTTGAATGGATTATCTTCAACTTTTTTTTGGAACCGAACCATGCTTAACAGCAATTTATCAGTTTGTATTTTTAGAATTGAACAATTAAATTCTACAAAAAAAGGATAATAGGTGCATACATATGGAAGTTTGCCCAAATGCCCATAACTGCTATTCTTCTTGTCCTATATCTTGTCAGGAGCCATCAAACTTCAAAACTTGAAATTGTTGAGTTATCTGGCCATCCACAAAGGGATCAGAAATTTGAAACTGATAGGCAAAGTCAATGTATAATTAGTAACAACATTCACCGATGTGCTCCTGACCCTGTGCCTACCAAGCATCTGAAATAGAAACAGCATATATACCATTCAAAGAGAAGGCAATATATGCAATTTCATCATGGCAGGGAACACCAAATGTAAAGAAAACTTGAGGCCTAATGAAATCAATGATAAAAAAAATGCTCAAAGTAAATTTAGCTCACATATTGAACTCAGTAGTTGAAGGTTTGAAGCGATCTCGCACTCTTGACAAGTTCTTTTTCTTCTTGTTTAAGAAATTCTGCACAAAGAACACTGTACATTAGGTTAAAGTAGACTCATACCAAGCACATTATATGAGTCATTTCTATTTTGTAAACACCGCAACCACTACAAATTTTTGCTATAAATTTAATCTCCTCTAAGGTACGATTTTGTTAAAAAAAAACAAAAGTTTTGTGCAAGCTGCTTGTCAAGGTATCAAAGGCAAGTTAAGAAGGTAAAAAACCGTAAGCAAAGTATGCAGAACCACATTTCCGTATTATACGTACAAACATAATGCACACATACTTGTAACCAAGCTCTGAACAAGATTAGACAAACCTTTTATGGAGACACGACTCCCGTGGGCTCTGCTTCTTAGTTGCTGGCTTCCCTTTACACTTGCTGCATCATCCGTCTTCCAGCCCTTTAGCTAAAGAAAGGTTTATCATTTATCCTACAGAAGGAACTAATCAATTATCAGTGCTCAGAGATAAACAAAAATGGCTCAGAATAATCTGAATTTGCCTAACTGTTAGGGATCGTAACCAATGTTTAGCGAGGAATTATTGAAAAGCATCACATGGTTGCAGCTCCAAGATCAATATAGCATGTTTCTTGAATTATATTTCCTTCTCACCCTTAGCATGATACCATCTGGTTCAAGCATGTGATTAACATTTTGGCATCAATATTTGGAGAAAATCCCAAAAGAACAAAACACATAAAGAGATACTCGGTGTAAAGAAACCTCATTTCAAGAGTTGCAAAATTATCCTAGTTCACAAATAATGTTTTGTAATTTGGTATTAAAATTTTCAGAAATATCGTTGATAGTTATGCCAAAGTGATCATTGTTCCATGGTTATCCTAACAATTTTTATTCAAAATCCAAATTATACCCATCAGAATTGCTTTTGCCTTCAGAGAAACGTAAGTGTTAGTAAGTAAAAATCAAATGTTAGATAAACCTCTCTTGATTGGTTTACATAGATGCACTGCAGCTGTGTGCTCTCTATTTCGTTCAGAGCTACATCAGATAACTGCACCTGAAGTCAAGAATGAATGCAGGGTTTGATTTCTAAGAACCACTGGCAGTTAGAAAATTGCATTAGCACGTGCCGCAACAGAACTTTCAGAAAAATTAACAGGGCTACAGTGAATTAGTGGAATCAACTACTAAACTGCTAAGTAATTAAAGTAACAATCTGTCAAATGTTGAACACAATATTGTGTCTTGCAATACCTTGCTCCTTAATTTCGGTGAAACATTTGTGACAGTGTTGAGTGGGGAATGGAACAGTACCTCACCTTATAAATTTCTCAATATTACATCCTTGAATCCAGTTTAGCCGTTTTAGGTATGGATGATCTCTTGGAAGAAAAGCTGCTCGTACTCTTCCAGCATGTCCATGACATCCCTGACAGGCCAAAACATCGTAGAGAAGACATGCAAAGATTCCAAATATAAGGTTCAAGCAACTGAGCATGTATATATTGATATTTCCATATAACGAAAAAAAATCTTGTATGCTGAACTTGTTTAAGAATTATTGGCTGACATTTTATACTTCATGATATTCAAGACATATTTGACCCGAGGCTATTGGCACAATGCCACCATCACAACACCATAGGTTGCTCACTGCAAGCATTGTATCCGAAGAAAATTGGAACAAAATTTAGTATAACAGGAAAATCCAGTGTCATATGCAAGGCAATGACTGCTACCCAAATGTTTTATTTCCAACTCTGTGATCAAACATATTGTGGCATGAGCCTCCACATAGTATTTTAGGCAAATTGTGTGTAGTCCAGCCTGCCAAGCAAGTGTGTCAAAAATCCAAAATTTTAGCATGGAATCCAAAATTGTAGCATGGAAGCTAAGTTGACTCCAAAATTTAGTAAAGGGATGGACTACTACGACCTACTACTACGACCTATTCTTAGAATGAGTAGCATCTTTGGTCAATTGCCATACAAAGAAAAATTCTAGTAAAAGAACTGTCTTAAAAAATTACACTGAAGTGTGAGAAACAAAGAAACACCAGCTTCTGTTAAAAAAAAGTATATCACTTGTGCATGAGCAGGCATTGATTATTGGCACCGATACAATTTTTCTAGTAGAATAAATGATCTGGTCCCAACTTGATAACAAAAAACTGTAGCTATCCATTACCTAAAAAATCGAAGTCAATTGTCATCATATAACATTATATACTGAAATTTATTAAAATGAAAATCGACAGCCAATGGAAGAAAAAACTGTACACTGCCACAAAGCTGCAGTAACACAGCTGAGGAGCATCTCCATAGGCAGATTTGCTTGTACAATATTCTTCAGAAGAATGTCACGTGTCTAGTAGATCAAAGAAAAAAACAATAGCACCTCACTAAATGGATCAAAAACCACATTCATCGGCAATACAGAAGACACGGGGCAGGCCATACCTTGCATTGTCGAGATTGAGATTGAGCTTGAGCTGGGTGTAGCACTCGTCAGAGTACTATCAAATGAACTCCTCGACAAGGTGCTCAGCTTTTCAATCTCCTCCTCATGGACCTCCCCATCCTGAGAGAGCAGTGGGAGCCTCAACCTCTGTGCTGCCTCCGCCACAACCAATCGGTGCTCCAAAGACTCATACACCTGGAGTCACAACTTGACAGAATAAGCTCGGTTTGTGTCAGATAATTTGTTCATTACTGTGCCAAATAAATGGAATCGACACTGAGGAATTTCCACCATCTATTAATCAGTTATTGGACACCCAGCTCACATTTCAGTCTCTATTTGCACCAGTCAATGAAAATGGGGACTCCTTGTGCGCGTGAGAGGATGCCGAACCTGCGGGGAGCAGTTGAGCTTCTTGCCGGCGCCAGCACCGCCAGCCGCGTGGTACTCCTCCACCATGGCGACCGCCTCAGCGTACACCGCCTGCCACATCGCGTCCAGATCTGATCAGAACCCGAGGCAACCCTAAATGCAGATCCAACAAGCGAGACAGGGGGTGACTCACCAGTGCCTCGAGGTAGAGCGCGTGCTCAGCCGCGACCTCCTCGCGCGCCTGCAGCGGCACAGGTTCAGATAAGCAGCGGCAAGCGCGGTAGGCAGGGGAAGCGGAGAGAGCGAGGAGTGTGGCATACCTGGAGGAGGTCGGAGTGGGCGGACAAGCGCGGTAGGCAGGGGAAGCGGAGAGAGCGAGGAGTGTGGCGTACCTGGAGGAGGTCGGAGTGGGCGGAGTTGGAGAGGAGGGACGTGTCGGGGGCGAGGTGGTGCCGCTGGAGCTGCTCCACCAGGTGCGCCACCTCCGGCGGCGGCGGCGGGAGGGACGCTGCCGAGGCCTTCGACATCGTGGGCGTCGCCGGCGGGAGGGACGCTGCCGAGGCCTTCGACATCGCGGGCGTCGCCGGCGAAGGTCACGACGGGGTGAGGCCCACCTGCCGGCGCCGAGCGAGAAATCTCCGATCTTGCACCTCTCCCGACGCCGTCGCCGGTGGATGAATGCGAGGGGGCGGCGGCGCGGACGGAATTGCGGGTCGCGAGGGGGCGGCGGTGCGGATGGCGTGGGGGCGGCGCCATCCTAGAAAGTCGAGGGAGAGAGGGGGGCGAGGATTGCGGCGGCGCCATCCTGGAAACGCAGGTGGGGAAGGGGGGCCGCGGGCGTCGATCCATCGTAGAGGAAACGATGACGACATGACCCCACATGTCGGCGCCAAAAAAAAGACCGAGAAGGAGGGGCGCGCGGGTGGGGGAACCGTGGTGTCGAAAGCACCTACGACGGACAGGAAACGACGACAAAAAGTTCTTTATAGGAGTAGAGATATTAGAAACATGCATAGCTCATTCGTTGAGACATTTCCTAAAATGAAAACTGATGTTTCCTTCCCCAGAAAGAGAGAAACAATACTCCACAAATAAAATCAAGAAATTTTCAGTGTGTTAACTTCTAGAAATCACGTGGTACAACACAAAAAAAAGCAAAAAAGATATAGAAGGTTCTCATCTGACAATTTAGTTACTGAAACTTTGGAGCAGTTAGTATCATGAGATTGTTTACAAATTCTTGGTTTGTTGTTTTCAATATTAGTTTTACAGAATAAATAGGTCACAGATCTCGTAGCAGAAAGTGAGACAAAGACGAGTATTTACTAAAAATCCAGGAAAATTAGTTTTTCTCCTTACCCTGTGATGCGGGCACACCTCTCAAGAGAGGGAAAATAGTTAGCTGAATCTCACATCAATCAGAGGCATATATAAGTATCCATATGCATGTAGGTCAAGATCCTCAATGATCCATTTTTGTTCTCATCAATAATCATGAGCAAGTACTCACCAGCGAGAAGTTTCTTTTATGACAGGAAACAAAACCATGGAGGGCATGAATTGGTGCAGCGCCTTCGGCATTGGCGCCAACGCCATGATGTGTTCCACTGTCACTACGACCTGGTCCACGTCTTGCCGTGGTGAAGCACCAGACGACAGATTCCTATACAACACAATCCAAAACATGTATACAATATTGACAGGAAATATTGTTAGCTGATTGCCTCCATAAAAGAAATGTAGTGGGAAATGCTCCTTAGTAAAAAAAAAGAGAGAAAGATCTGACCTCCTCTTCATCCAACCACATAAACTAACTGCATACAACCAAATCAGTGATTCGTGAGCAAGATGCAAGTGGTATGTTTGGAAATTAATTCTGCATTCTATAGGACATAAGTTTGCCAAATTTCCAGGTCACCAATCCATGAAAGCTAGTTAAAACAACAAATCAGGCGGGCACATTCAGAATTAACCCGTTCCATGGACCATGGCATTACACCAAATCCTTGATTAACCCCCAAAGCAAGGCCCCAAGATCACAAGAAGGATTTAGGGGTCATGTCGTTAGAGGAAGCACCGAGCATCCACATCGGCGATGTCCCCGCTGCTCCTCCACGGTGGGCTCTTGCATCTCCTCCACAGGCATGGACCGCCACACTGCCGGTGTCAGATCGAGACCACAGCCTTGCACCAAAATCAAAACGAAGGAGCGAATCAGACTTACTTCCGTCACCCGCGGCGCCAAGTTTGCCTCGGTCGCCGGTACCGCGACCATCCGCCTGACGACCACGTCTCCTCCTGGCAGGCTAAACCAAGAAATTGAGGATTTGAGATTCCACCAGTGTGATAATCCAAGAAATTGAGATTCCACCAGTGTGGATTTGTAATCACCTGGTTTTTCCTCCAGCAGGGAGGGATAGGTCATCACCTGGAGAGGCCGTGACGGCCGCCGTCGCCGCAACCAAAGGAGCCAATTTTAATTCTCTACTACAGGAGTCACTAAATCAGGCACATGACACAACCAGAGGGGAATCAAATCTCTCCCATACACCAAATCATCAATACAACAACAGGATCGCCGTCGTTGGCCTCGAGCTGGCATGCTATGTTCATCAACCAATCACAATTTCAGTCGAGGGAGAGAGAGGGGTGCTAGCAAGCCCTGACCTGGCTCCGTCTGGCTCTCGCCCTCCACAGCCTCGCCGCCCAGCCAATCGCGCCGACGAAGCTCCTCTTCATGGGAGCAAAACACTGGATCCAGGCAAACAGATCCCTTCCGCGGTGCGAGCGATGCAGCTCCTTTCCGCGGGCGCGGGGGCGGCATCCCCGACCGCGGGGAGGCCGTGACGGACGCCATCACCGCACACGGGCACCCTGCAGCGCCGGGCACAACTCCACCACAGCCGCCGCTCTTAGGTAAGGACCCTGCAGCGCCGCCGCCGTGGGTGCCGCTGTTCTTACTTGCCCCAAGGCCAAGCTCCCTTGCAGGCGAGGCGGTGGTGGAAGAGAGGCGCCACGCGAGATAGCAAGGAGGCGACGGGCGGCGTGCGAGCTTGGAAGGAGGCGGCGGGCGAGACGAAGCGAAAACCGAAGCGCCGGCACAAATTGAAGCCTGGGAGGCAGGGGAATCGGCGGGCGGCGCGCGTGGGAAGGGGCGGCGAGTGGGAAGGGGGGATCGGCGCGGGGGCGGACTGGTTCCAGATACATTGAAGCGCGTCCGTCGGATGTGGTAGGCGAAGGAGAGAGAGTGGTTGAGAAGTGATCTGGGCCGTCGTTTGTGTAGGCTGTTGCATTGTTGGGTACGTTTGTTGGGTGCACAAAGTCGAAGCCTCTCTGTGGGAAGCAAATTCGGGGTGCACCAAGTAATGAAGCAACTGGCTAATTATTTAGGGGTAGAGATATGGTTCCAATATGACAAACTCCAAATTCGATTCTCTAGCAGTTATTGAGGCAAAGTTAGCCATAAGAAATAAAGGGGCTGATCAGAACTCAATCTCCAAAGAGTTAGCTGGTGAAGAGAATGGGAGACTTACATTAATCCCAGAAGAAGATAACAATACTGGTCTGGGGAACAGTCAACCAAGTCCTTATCTGGGCTCTCAGTTGGCTCCTGAGGAGGAATGGTCTAGTCAAGAGGACAAAGAAGCTACAGCTCAAGATGATCAACTGGAACAAGTGACAGAAAATCCACAAAATGAAGAGGAAGTTGAAAACAGTTTAAATAGTTCACCTGTGTGGGCTACTCTGATTGGGGAGGAGGTAGTTGATGGGGGAAATCAAAACAATCCTATTATTAAAGAACAAGCAGAAGAGATCAAGAACAAGGAGGAGGAGGTGGTCTTGGAGAAGGAGGATGATGGAGCATTGACACAAGGGGTATACAATGACCCAGTGCAGCCAATGAGACAGAGTCAGAGAATCATGAAGCAAGGATTAGCCCATGTTAAAGCTGCTGAAAAAGCTGAGGCACTCACAAAGAAGAAGAACCTTGAAGGTAAACAATTCTCTAACAAGAACTCCTTTGCAGTTCTAGATAACAATGATCTTTTAATTAGAGCTTCTAAAATGGGGATTAATACTGAATCTATGGAGTTAGAACAATTTGATATTTTGAAGGATTTGGAAGAAGCTAGGAATAACCTCTCCAAAAGAAATGAGGATTTTGGAAAAGAAATACCAATTATGGCTGAGAATTCAGATCTCCCCTTTGAGGAGATCAAACTGATAGAATGGCACTCTGAGGAATCTGATAATGAGGGTTTTCAATTGGTTTCTAGTCTGAGGAAAAAGAAAAAAAACAGGAAAGGAAAGAAGATGCAAAGTACCAGTAAGAGAGCCTATTCTCCTGTTGAGAAGGGGACTCTTGCTGATGGAGATGTATCTATGATTAGCTCTGGATACAATCTCAGAAAAGGGGTTAAACAAAAGAAAAAAAGTGCATCATGATAGGAATTTTTTGGAATTGTAGAGGGGTGGGGAAGAAGGGTATGAGTACTTGTATTAAGGATGTACTTCGAGATCATCAAGTTGACTTCATTGGTTTACAAGAAACGATAAAAAAAATATTTTGATGAATTTTTCAGAAAAGTGGATCCCAATAAATCGCTTCAGTGGCACTGGATCCCGTCTAGGGGATGGGCTGGTGGCATTTTATGTGGGGTCAGATCTGATTCCTTTGAAATCAGCTCTTTTGAAGAAGGAAAGTACCATATTTTGGCTAACATTCTTGAGAAAAAAACCAAAAAGTTAATGAGAGTGGTCTTGGTTTATGGACCGGATCAGGAGGAAGGAAAAGAGGAGTTTATTTTAGAACTATCACAATTGTGTGCTACCAATAATAACCCCACCCTCATTGGTGGGGATTTTAACCTGCTAAGATTCAGTGATGAGAAGAATAAAAATTTTCAGGGAAATAAATACACAGACTTATTCAACTTTGTGATAAATACCTATGAATTGCGTGATTTGGGTATGAATGGGGGTAAATTTACTTGGAGTAACAATAAACCAGAACCAACTCTGGAAAGACTTGATAGGGTTTTGATGAACAAAGAATGGGAAGCTTACTTCCCCTTAACCAGTGTAAGGAAAATACCAAGGTACATGTCTGATCACAACCCTCTGCTGTTGTGTACAGAACAAGGAAATATGGTTAAGAAAAGAGCTTTCTGTTTTGAGACAAATTGGTGCAAACATCCTGATTTTATATCTAAGGTAGCTGAGATCTGGGAAAAAGAAGTTTCTTTAAAAAGTAATATTGAGACCTGGCACATAAAAACCAAGAGGGTGAAAAAGTTCTTGAAAGGCTGGGTTAGAACTTGAGAGGTCACACTAAAAAGTATAAAAGAATTTTAGAAGAGGAGCTAAGTAAATTAGAGGGTATGGAAGAAGAGGGATGTCTACCAGCCAACTTACTGGCAAGAAAGACTTTCATTCAAAAAGAGTTGCTATCAATTTTAGCTGAGGAGGAGATGTACTGGCACAAAAGATCCAATTCAAAATGGATCCTGGAAGGGGACAATAATACTGAATTCTTTCACAAAGTAGCAAATGGAAAAAAAGGAAGAATAAAATCTGTAGTTTGGAACACAATGGTGGGATTGTGGAGAATGAGAAAGAACTTCTGGAAATTGCAACTAACTATTACGCAGATTTGTTTGGGCCCTCAGAAAACCCAAAAATCGGTATGGATGCTAATTGTTGGGATGAGGAGGAAAAGGTGTCGGTGGATGAAAACATGTTGCTAAAGAGAAAGTTCTCTGAGCAGGAAATTAGGACGGTTATTTTTGACATGGAGTGCAATACTGCTCCTGGTCCTGACCAACTCCCAATAGAGTTCTTCCAATGCTGTTGGGATGTTATCAAACATGATATTTTGGCAATGTTTGAGGACTTTTACTCAAACTCTTTGGACATTGGCAGACTTAATTATGGTACTATAACTTTGTTACCTAAGACAAAAGAAGCCAACAAAATTCAGCAGTACAGGCCCATTTGTCTACTGAATGTGATTTACAAGATTTTTACAAAAGCATTGATGATGAGATTAGAACCAGTGATGGGAAGAATTATCAACAAGTCACAGAATGCGTTTATTAAAGGAAGAAACATCATGGATGGAGTAATGTGCTTACATGAAATTCTTCATGATACAAAGCAAAAGAAGAAAGATGGGATTATTTTGAAATTAGATTTCGAAAAGGCTTATGATAAAATTAGCTGGAATTTCTTGATGGACTGCATGAAGCAAAGAGGTTTTAATGATCAATGGTGTAGTTGGATATGGCAGGTTATGACTTGTGGCACTCTATCTGTTAAAGTGAATGATGAGTTGGGAAAATATTTTAAGTGTGGCAAAGGTGTAAGGCAAGGGGATCCTCTGTCTCCTCTTCTGTTCAACATTGCTGCAGATGCTTTGGCAAAAATGATAAACATGAGCCAACAGAACAGTTTAGTGACTAGGTTAATACCTGAGTATGTTGAAACCGGGGTAGCTATCCTGCAGTATGCAGATGATACTATCTTATGCATAAAGGATGATGTGGAAGTAGCAAGAAATATGAAATTACTTCTTTATATGTTTGAGCAAATGTCTGGGCTAAAAATTAATTTCAACAAAAGCGAGGTGGTTATGGTGAGTGAAGATGTGGAAAAAACTGACTTGTTCTCTGAAATGTTTAATTGTGCAAGTGGGTCTTGGCCAATTAAATACCTTGGAGTACCTGTTTCTAGGTCCAGACTGCATGTTTTGGACTGGCTAAGTTTGGATGAAAAATTATTGAAAAGGCTTGATGGTTGGAAAGGTGGTATATTGTCAATTGGAGGGAGACTAACTCTCATTAATGCTTGTTTAAGTAGTATTCCAATCTATTGCATGTCAATGTACTTATTCCCTAAAACAATTATCAAAAGAATGGACAGAACCAGGAAAAGATTCTTTTGGCAAGGAGGTGGAACTAAAAAGAAATATCATCTGGTTAAATGGTGTAAGATTTGTTTACCAAAGAGAAAGGGTGGTTTAGGTATGAAGGATATCAGAAAAATGAATCTGAGCCTTCTTTGTAAATGGTGGTGGAAGTTAGAATTTGGTGTTGGTATATGGCAAGACATTGTGAGGAAAAAGTATGTAAAGAACTCTAGGCTGGCTGAATTGAAAGTTAAACAATCCAATTCTCCTATATGGAATGATCTCCTCAAAGTGAAAGATATTTATACAAGAGGCAGAATCTTAGTAGTAGGAAATGGTGAGAACACTGATTTCTGGAGGGATGCTTGGTGTGGGAAATTGCCCTTGAAGGAGAAATACCCTGATCTGTTTGAGATTTGCCAAGAACAGAGATGCTCAGTTAATGCCATGGGTGCACGAGGTTGGAGAATCTCCTTCAGGAGATGGTTAAATGAGGAAAATCAAGATAGCTTAAGAAAATTAAGAGATGAGTTGAATTCCTTTGCTCTAAATGATAGCAGAGATACCCCTAGATGGATCTGGGAAAGTAAAGGGTGCTTTTCTGTCAAATCTGTTTATAATCACTTGTGCAATGATGACACTGAGATTTATCACAAAAAAATTTGGGAAGCTAAACTTCCCCTCAAGATTAAGATTTTCATGTGGCTCTTGAACAGAGATGCAATCTTGACTAAGGATAATCTGATTAAAAGGAAGTGGTATGGCTGTGAGAAGTGTATGTTTTGCTTAGATAAAGAAACAATGGAACATTTGATGTTTAGTTGTACAATGGCTAGATATGTCTGGAGTCTTGTGGCTTATACGGTGGGGGCTAACTGTCGCCCTGGTTCTCTTAATCAATTCTGGGTGTGGTCTAAGTTTCTCCCAGCTGGGGGAAAGCTGGTTATGGTTGGGCTGGCAAGCATTTGCTGGGCTCTTTGGCGTGCAAGATATAAAATGTGCTTTGAACAAAAACAAGTTAGATCTCCTATTGAGATCGTGTGCCAAGCCTCATCTTTTCTCTTGTATTGGGCAGAGCTACAGAAGGAAGACAACAAGGTGATACTGGAGAAAGGAGCTGCGGCTTTGCAGGAGGTGGCGCTGGCCTTCCATTCACAAGGGCAACCAGAAGGAGATACTGGAATAGTGCTTCTTAACTAATTCAGCTTGTTAGCAGTATCGCGTTGGCTTGGTTCAGTTTGTTCAGTTCTGAATCCCTTCTTAGCTTTTGTTTAGAGTTTGTCGTCGCGGGGTGCTGTTGAGACCTGGTAGTCAGTCTTGTTGCTGGTGTGTGGCCGCCCTTGGTTGCGGTGCTGGTTGGCTGTTAAATCGTGGTTGATTTAGTTTTATTTTCAGTTTAGAACTTTGAGAACTTCTGTAATTTCGTTATCCTGATAATGAAATTCGGGCAAAGCCCTGGTGGAAAAAGAAAAAAAATTGATACCCGTTACCAATTAAACCTCCAGACCGCAACCCAACCTCGATAACAATGATGTGCCTTACCAATAAATACATTGGTAACGGGCGTACTGGTTTCAACTAGTAACGGACATTACTAACGGACATTGACAAAGGCCCGTTACTTGCACTGAAGCCCGGACCCGAAAAAATCATCAAAATCGCTTAATTTCCCTCGCGTCCGCCTCCCAGCCTTATCCTCTCGCTCGGCCGGCCTCCTCCCATCCCCGCCCGGCCGCCTCCCAGATCCTGCCGCCGCGCGCGTCTCGCCCCCTCCGCCCATCCCCGCCCGGCCTCCCAGATCCTGTCGACGCGCGCGTCTCGTCCTCGCCCTCTCCCTCCTGCTCGCGGGGCGACCGGCCTACTGCTTCTGCCGGGACGGCGCGTAGGTGGCGGCAGTAGTGCGCATGGGGCTCGACGACTCTCGCCTGCTGAGCCTAGCGCCGGCAGACGCTGGGGCTGTGCGACACAAGCCGGCTCCACGCGCGGCCGCGCCTGCCTCTCGCGCCGTCGGATCTGGGGCCCCTCCTTGCGGCGAGGGCGTGTGGCGGTGACGGCCAGATCCGGCAAGCGCCCCTCGCGGGAGCGTTGAGTGGCCGGGGCTGAGCTCGTCGGCTGCTGCTCCGACATTGACGAGTACGAGGAGTCCACCAACGTCGCCTTCGATCCCCTCCATCTGACCACCCTTCCCTGCCCTCTCCCCGGCCTCCAACTCCGACGACGCCAGCCTCGTGCGCTCGCGCATGGACCGGCCGTCGACGCCCGCTTCCTCCCATGCTCCTTCGCTAGTGCCTCCTCGACCCGCATGAGCCGCTGCCCGCCGAGTCTGCGATGAGCCACCTGCTTCCTCGTGAATCTATGAAGGTTCGCCTGTAAGTCCATGATTGATTTGTTTCTTTCCCCTCTAATCCACGTATATCAATACCTCTCCTTCTCAATTCCTTTCCTGATTTGTTCCTTCCACTTAACAATTTTGTCTTGAATTTTTTCAGGTCGCATGTACACCGGCAATGAAGTCCAGCGGACCACAGGACCCTTCTCCCACCGAGCCCCTACAGGTCTGACTCTCTCAGTTCTTAAATTGTTGCATTTTTTACTTAGATTTTGGCTGGTCCATCTAAGAGTCACAAGAATTGGTCTCTGGGCTGTATTTATCATAGGATACATGACGGGTTACAAACATTTTCCATTCTTGTTTCAGGAGCAAACAGGGATTGAACCTGTAGTAGTTTTTTTGGTTCAATAGAGTAATTGTAGTTCTTTTTGGATCATCCATATGTGTAGATTAGTCCTTTTAGTTTCCCTGCTCAAACTGCTATTTATTTTTAGTGTGCTTCATGCTATCATTGGGATAATCCACGTAGATAGATGTTGTGTGTAATATTTGTTATTTGATTCAAAGGTTTGTGATGTTCTTCTAGTTTCTTGGTTATCCGCTTTGTCGATGTTACTAGAGAATGGTGCACTGGTCGTGTTCAATTTTGCACTTAATTTATACAGTAGAGATTATTCCTTTTTGACTAGGTTCTGTAGTACTTGGTGAACTGAATTGAATATAGTGACAAATGGTATGGTGGGTTAACTGACAATATCTTGTTCATCATGTACTTTGATCCATGCATGAAAGTATAGTCTTATCCTTTTTCCTTACTTGTTACTATGAATTGTTACCATAGTGATCAGATGCTTCTTTTTGGTTCATGGCTGCAGGATTTTGTAAAGATTAGCACGGGGACAATACAGTAAGAGCTTATTCTTGTCTAGGATCATCATTAGTTCTAGAAGTACATTGCAGACTTGCAAAAAAGCTCAGGTGATTTCCATCCAGATTTTTTAAGGATATTGTTGTTATCAATCACCCCAATGTTATTTGTGAGAACCACTGCCTGGCCATCTTTAGGATGAGTTCTGATGATTGTTACAAAATAGCACATTGCATATATGTTTCTATTAGCCTAAACAAGAACTATCGATATTGTTGCTGATTAATGATTGTGGGTTTTAAAAAAGATATGACATATTAGAATGCTTCTGTTTGGTTGATGGGTGCTAGATCATCTACATGGAGCCCTCATTTTGTTAGTCTCTTTTGCTTGAACATTTTCCCCTCTTATCAGTATTAACTCATGTTTATTATCAGCCCTCATTTTGTTCCCCTCTTTTGCTTGAACATTTTCCATTCTTGTTCCAGGGAGGAAATGAGGACTGAACCTGTAGCAGTAGCTTTTTTGGTTCTGTATTTCTTGTTTCAGGGAGGAAATGAGGACTGAACCTGTAGCAGTAGCTTTTTTGATTCTGTAGATTAGTTAGTTTCAATGCTCAATCTGCCTGTGTATCCATGTTGTGTATGGACACCTTTGAATTGAGTATACTGTGCATGTAAAATAAGGAAAAATACCATTTGTAATTTTTTTTTTATTTTTTAATTCCACATTGGTAACGGGCATAGACCGTTACCAACTATGCCTGTTACCAATGACTATGTTATTGGTAACGTGCATCAGATGCCCGTTACCAATAATGAGTCATTGGTAACGGGCATCAGTCTATGCCCGTTACCATTGACTCGGTCTTGGTAACGGGCAAATGCCCATTACATTTAACCTATTATTAGTAATCCAAAAAGGGTAACGGGTGCTATGCCCATTACCAATGTCGATCTATGCCCGTTATCTATCTGCTGTTCTCATGTAGTGTAAATTAGAAAAAAAAAAGATTAATCATCAACATAATAACGGCAGAAGCAAAGATACACGTGGGAGCGGGTCCATCATCTCCACGCAAAACTCGTCTTCAAAAACTCCAAATTCCATGGACTCCTCCTAGGGCCTGTAAATACGGCGAGGAAAAAAAATGCATAGACGGTGGAAGGTGAACACGGCAGGATCTGCAGCGAATCTAGCGACGCAGACACTGTAGTGGCTTTTCATCGCATCAGGGTGGCAACACAACTGCGGAACAGGGATGGGGCAAGGGTCAGACTCATAGTTATTAGGACCATATCAGGCATCAAAACGGTGAGGCTTACAGTTACTCCCTCCGTTCTTAAATATATGATACTGTTAACTTTTTATTTCGACTTTGACCAACAATATTTCATTAGTTAGTTTGTTAAATAAAGTAAAATAGGTACCAATACATCCAATATCAATAATACTTTAGATTTAACTTATATTTTTGTATAAATATTTGTAGAGAAGACGAATAGTCAAATGAAGAAAAAAAATCAATGGTGTCATATATTTAAAAACGGATGTAATATTATAATTTGATTGGTTTGACCGGTTAAACTGCTGACTCGAAGCTGTTTAAATAAGATATATATTTAAACAAAACACAAGTGAATGTTTTGGTGGTGCGTTCACAGCCCAGAAGGAATCCCTTTCTCTCGATTTAGGCCGCGCATAACTGAACTTGGGACCAATTTCTACGTTGCCAGCGCATAACTCAACCTAGGACCAATTTTGTCGTTGCTAGCTGCACCGGACAGCTTCTGACCGGTCTGCACGGGTTTTATATCTGCTTTTCCACCGCCAGCGGTTCAACAAGGGTACTAAGGCCATTTTAAATGGGAGTTTTATTCTCATTAAATGAGGTGGCATGTCGGTATTTTTGATGACGTGGCAACATATTAATAAAGAGAGATAAAATGTGTTTCATGGTGATAAAACTCTGTATACACTGATTCCAAGACTTGTAAGTCTTGCATGTAGTCTAGGAAACAACAAATGATGAAATTATATGCATTGTGTGAAGTAGTTTCATCTATAAATTAAATATACTATTCTTATGTGGCATTTTTCGAAACATTAATGTGAAACCCTCTGTTGAGAATGGCCTAAAGAAAGCCTTTCTTACTCGATTCACTACAAGAAACTATTTATTCTGTGACGATCTCCTGGCGACAGTTTCAGAAAACGTCACTATTTTGTCTTGAGCCTAGAAAGCCCAGAGAAGCCCAGAAAATTGCGACGAAATCGTTGCGACGGTTTCAGAAACGTTAGCATTTTGCTCTAAACCCAGATAACTGTAACAGTTCTTCATTTATGTCACGGTTCGGCCCAAAATGCTGCAACGTTTATATAAATTTGTCGTGAACGTAAATTAAAAAATTGTCATTTCCCATATGAAAAAATAAAAAAATTTGTACCATGTGAGGTTGGAACCGTGGTGTCTTGTACTAGTAACAAATTTTTATTTATTGCAAACTATCTTTTTTCCCCTAAAAAAATTATTTACTGCAACCAAAACACAGTCCTAGAAATGTTGTTTGGTCAAAAGTTCGCTTTTGGTCCTCCAACTCTCTCTCTCTCCGCCCAGGTTTCCTCCCTCCTCTCTTGCGGCCCGGCCTCTCTCTCCCGCTTGGGCCAACCCCGCGGCCCACTCCCCTCAGCACTCGGCCCACTCAGGGCGTGATTGGGCCCAGTCGCGCAACAGGCAACCGCGTCCGATTAATCCCGCGGGCAAAAAAAAGGGCGGCCGGGGGACTCGAACCCACGACCTGGAGGTTTGGAGCGCCGGTGACATACCATTGAGATACAAGTGTGTTTGCATCACGCTTGAGAACTTTATTAATATATACTTTTAAAATTGTTGGTTAGTACACAAAGGCAGGCACTTGGATGTTTCCTCGATTCAGACTTCAGATCTCAGCAGCGCCGCCCGACGGCCATTGTCGCCGCCGTACCCCCAGCACCCATGCCCGCACCACCGTCGGCATCCTTACCCCTCGATCCGTGCCCGCCACGCCGTCGCCCCCGCGTGCTCCCTCACGGCTGCCGCCGCTTCGTCCCGCAGGTCCGCCGCCCACCTTTGCCGCCGGTCGTTCCCGAGCGAGGGTCGCGGCTCCACGGAGTACACGAGGCTTGAGAGAGCATCGCGCCAGGTACACCACGCTTCTCCTCTGCTGCTTGCTCAGTGCGTCCTCTGCTGCACTCCTCTGCCGCCCACCATTGTTCTCTGTTCTTTTTTTTCTATCAGTGAGCCGTCCTCTGCTGCACCACGGAGAACCGGTCCAAGTACTAGATTAGAGGGGAGGGCTGAGGGCAAGGTAGAAGAGTGGAGAGGGTCTCTGATTCAAAATAAATAGACGCACCACAAACAAATGAACAACACTACATGTTTTACATGGCAGTGTGTGCATTTGCATGAATCTCAGTGTGTGCACGATCTCAGTGTGTCTCTGATTGGTCACTTACAATCTCAGTGTGTGCATTTGCAAAGTCCACATGTTTTACATGACTGTATTTGAAACTTAAATGGCAGGACATTGTGCTAAAACTTGATTTATGGTTGTTTTCAGGACCTCTCAAGACCAACAGAGTCTCAATCCGCTAGCTGTGTGATGGATCGAAGCTGGGTTAATGGCAGAATGTTTACCCCTGAGCACATGAATGGTGTCAAAGAATTTATGAGATTTGTTAAAGAAAATTTTGGTGAGAATGTTGAAATCCGGTGCCCGTGTGCTAGATGCCTAAATCATAAGTACCATCCTCAGTCTCTTGTCCGAAAGCACATTTTGGGGCATGGCATGGATAGTACCTATACTCAGTGGATTCATCATGTTGAACAGCCTATTCATGGTTCCAGCTATGGGGAAAATGTGAGAGAGGATGGCAGTGTTGATCTTGCTGGTTCCATACATGGTGAAGATAATGCTGTCAGGGAGGATGATAGTGTTGATCGTTTGGAAGGGCTTTTAGGAGAGCTACATGCTGCAGCAGAAGAAGCAAGACAGAATGCAGAAAATGAAGATGGTGATGCAGAACCTCATGACAAAGATTCATTTCTCAAAAAAGTGATGGAAGAGGCAAAGCGTCAGCTTTATCCCGGTTGTACCAAATTTTCAAGTTTCTCATTTGTGGTCAAGCTTCTTCATATGAAGTCACTATATAGGATAAGCAATTCTGCCTTCTCTGCAATTTTGAAGATTTTGGCTGATGCTTTCCCGGAACACAACACACTCCCAAAATCGTATGACCAAGCAAAGAGTTTTTTAAAGGGGTTAGGTCTTGGATATGAATCTATACATGTGTGCTTCAACAACTGTGTTTTGTTTAGAAAGAGATATGCCCACCTTCACAATTGCCCCGTTTGTGGTGTTTCAAGATGGAAAGATGCAGAAAGAAAGAAAATTCCACAGAAGGTGTTGCGGCATTTTCCACTGGCACCAAGGCTAAAGAGGATGTTTGCCACCAAAAAAGCCTCAGAAGAAGCACAATGGCACAAGCTAAAGCGGCAGCCCACTGAGAAAGAAATGACCCACCCAGCTGATGGTGAGGCGTGGCAAGATTTTGACAGAGAATATCCGGATTTTGCCAAAGATGCAAGAAACATTAGGCTTGGCCTTGCAACTGATGGGTTTAATCCATTTTCTGAAAAGAACACAAAATACAGCATGTGGCCTGTGCTTGTGGTGCCATACAACCTTCCACCTTGGGCTTGCACAGAGGAGTCGAATTTCATGATGGCTTTACTGATTCCAGGTCCTAAATGCCCCGGAAAAGATTTTGATGTTTTTTTGGAGCCTCTTGTGGAAGATTTGCTTGAGCTTTGGACTGGTGTGCGTGCTTATGATGCTCTTAGTGGCAAAATGTTTAACCTTCGTGCTGCAGTTTTGTGGTGCATCCATGATTATCCTGCTTTGAGCACTCTTTCAGGACGTACCACAAAAGGGTATTTTGCATGTACTCATTGTGACAAGAACCCTCTTTCCTACAGCCTGAGGAGCAAGATTGGGTATATTGGACACTTCCGTTTCCTCCCAAATGGACATCTCTTGCGGAGGAACAATGAATTTGCTGGCCTTCATGAAAGCAATGATCCACCAGGTGAATTCTCTATAGAGGAGCTGTTGGCTGAGTTGGCGAAAGTTGCACATGTTAGACCGGGTGTGAAGAGGAAGCGGTCTGAAGGTGGCCGTGTGAAAATTTGGAGCCGGATGGTTAGTTTATGGAACTTGCCATATTGGCATAAGTTGAAGCTAAGGCACAATCTCGATGTCATGCACATTGAGAAGAACATATGCGAGGCACTGATTGCTACAATTCTCAATATAATTGGGAAGACCAAGGATACAGCTAAAGCTAGGCTTGATCTCAGTGATTTGGGAATTAAAGAGGAGCTGCAATTTAAAGATGATGGAGATTCATGCGAGATGCCTCATGCTCGATATACCTTGAATGATGATCAGAAGACGGCCTTTTGTAAATTTCTACGAGAGCTAAAATTTCCTGATGGATTTGCTTCCAACATCTCAAGATGTCTAAATGATGAGGGGACCAAGGTACAAGGGTTAAAAACTCATGATTGTCATATTCTTTTGCAAAGAATCTTACCTGCTGCTATGAGAGGAATTTTGGACAAAGATATCTATGAAGTAATAGCAGAATTAGGGAGATTTTTTAGGGAGCTGTGCAGCAAAACCCTTAACAAGGATGTGTTGGCTGAATTGAAGCAAGAGATTCCTGTAATTTTGGTGAAGCTTGAGAAAATTTTCCCCCCAGCCTTCTTTGATGTGATGATGCACCTTGCGGTACATTTACCTGATGAGGCTTTGTTGAGAGGACCTGTGCAATATGGGTGGATGTACCCAATTGAGAGGCGGTTGTATACTTTGAAGCGCTATGTGAGGAACAGGGCACGGCCAGAAGGTTCTATTGCTGAGGCATATGTTGCTGATGAATGTTTGACATTTTGCTCTAAGTACATGGATGGTGTTGAAACAAGATTTAATCGGGAACCAAGAAATGTAGGTTTTTCTAATGAAGGGGCCTATGGTGTTGACGTCTTTGGTCATGGAGTTCATTTTACTTCGGCGCCTCAATATGTTTATGGTGACAGTAACTTTGATCAAATGGTGTGGTATGTGCTGAACAACTGTGATCAAGCTGAGAAATATATTCAGTAAGTTCTAATAGTCATTGCCTTCTATATACATATGTGCTCCTGTATGACTCCTTTGAATTGTATGCACATGCTAACTTATGCTTTGTTGATTTTTTCAGAATGTTCAGAGAAGAACTGGAGACTGCAAGGGTGCCTAACATTGAAAAAACACTTTAGACAGGATTCCAGACTTGGTTCAGGAACCATGTTAGTTCAAACTCACATTATTTTACTAGCCATAGTTTTGAATTGTGTTACTGTAGATTCTAATATATATATATATGTGTGTGTGTGTTGCACGTTGACAGGTCATGAAAAAGAGGGATTCTGATGAAGAAGAGGTGGATGATGATCTCTTTGCCTTGGCAAATGGTCCTGATTTTAGAGTCAAGAAATACTCGTCATGCATCATGAATGGTGTGCGGTTTAACACTGTTGATCGTGACAAGAATAAGAAGACACAAAATTGTGGAGTAATGGCACAAGGTGTCTCAGATGATCAGTCCTTTGATTTTTTGGAACCTTGAAAGAGATTGTCCAGTTAGATTATCTAGAGGCTGACAGGTCAGTAGTTTTGTTCAAATGTGACTGGTATAAATTGGATGGAAAGAACACTGCACTTAAAGATGATGGCTTTTTCAAAAGCATCAATATTAGAAGTCTATGGTGCAAGAATGATTGTTATATCTTGTCCACTCAGGCTAGAAAGGTATTTTATTTGCCAGACACCAAGTGGGGACGAGATTGGCAAGTTGTGCAGACTTTTGATCATAGGCATCTTTACAATGTAAGGGAAATTGACCATGTGAACTACAATGCTCCTGCATATCAAGAGGATGAGTCACGTGAAGAGGATGGTACAAGACAACCAGTTTCAAACATCACTTATGGCCAGCCTCTGAATAGAGATGATGAACAAGGCATTATATTTGAAGCTGCTGATATTGCTCGCCTCGTGAAGGAAGGAATGCAAGCACAAGTCATTGAAGAAGATGGCGAAGACGAAGAGGATGGCGAAGACGAAGAGGATGACACACTGTTGGAGTATGAAAGCAATGATGAAGGTGGTGCTGAAATTCTCGTCGATAGTGACGATGAATGTCAGCTCCAATTTCTTTAACAGGAGCTGTCTATCTTTTATGTTAATGCCATTACTGACTTTGTTTTGTTTAATTTATCTAATAACTCAGCATCGTGTATGCCATCATTGATACTAAGCCTTTAGCTTGATGAGTAGCTGATTGTTTTGTGTGTAATTTATCTAATAATTCATAGTAAGATACTAAGCCTTTAGCTTGATGAGCAGCTGATTGTTCTCATATTATTTTTTTCATGATGCACTTAAAACCCGAATTACACCACCAGCTGTTTTAAACCCTCTGAAAGGATCGAAGGCCCAAGAGGGGGAGGGGTGAATTGGGACTTTTTCAAAACTATGAAAAGCAAATTCCTAGCCTATCATGCTAGTGTTGCCCAAACCTATAGTTCAAAGGAATGCCAACCCTACACTAAGCAAGAAACCTAAACAAGCAAGAACTAGCAATCACAAGAAAGAAAATGCTTGAAAGGAAATGCGGGAATGTAAAGAGAATGGGCAAAGAGACAACCGGATTTTTTCCCGTGGTGTCGAGGAGTTGACGCTCCCCCCTAGTCCACGTTGGAGCACTCACTAAGAGTATTGCTCCCTCTTGATCCACTAAGAACCAAGCGCTCCACTAAGAATACCCTTTCTCCATCTCCGGAACGGCGGGCTTCAAGAACCGTGTACAAGCTTGTATCTTGGGGCTCCCACAATCTCCAAGAGCTCACCAAGAACTCCTCCGTTCACCAAGACCGGCTAGGTGCCGTCAAACACCAAGGGTAACAGGCCTCCAAGACTTCACTTGATCAAAGACTAAACCCAAGCTCAAGCTAGATGCACACTAAGTGGATGAACTAGCTCAAACTCACTCAAGATGATCTCTATTCACTCAAGTGGCTCCTTGCAACTCTCAAGGGGTGTATCAGGTGGTAAGAGGTCCAAAGAGCAGCCATGGAATCGACCAAGGGGTTATATATAGGCTAGACACAAAGAACTAGCCGTTACTCAACAACTCCCCTGAAAACCGAGAGCGGCGTATGATACGCCGTGCACAAAAGTCAACCGGCGTATAATACGGCGTCCACTTTTCAAACGGTCGAAAACCTTTTCCAACGGCTACTTATGAACGCCGTATAATCAGCCGGTACACAAAGTACACACGGCGTATCATACGGCGTGCATAAACTCCAACGGTCATATGCCACTTGTCAACTGCTGACTCAGCCAAAACATATATGCCACAACCGGTGTATAATGCGGCGCTTGCTTTCCTCGAAACCCTCTTGACATGCTCACTGTGTAACACGTACGCCGATACTACGCCGAGACCGGCGTATAACACGCCGTATGATCCGCCCCGTGTACGCACAGTACCGGCGTACCATACGCCGTGGCCTTCCTTCGGGTTCCTTCATGCGCCGTATGCTTCTTGAATTGTACGCCGTTGGCGGCGTATCATACGCCGCTCTCTGAATAATCAAAACTCGTCCAATTCAAGTGCTTTGAGTTTTGGCTTGGCTTCAAACTTGATCTAGGATATGTTTGGGATGTTTTGGGCTAGGTTTTGGTATGTGTGCATCTAACTCAAGCATAAGCCTAGCTTTGATCAAGCTACTAACTCAATGACCCCCCTTAATAGTACGGTCTATCTAGAAAACTAGAAAACCTAACTAAACCAAGTGTCCTTCATCTCCTTGTGACACTCGGATCTAGAAAAGTCCTAAGCCTTCATGAGATATCCGATTTGCGTCCAATTGAGGGGCCTCCTTTCATACTCTCCATGCGACTTAAACATATATAATAAAACCTTCATAGCACATGTTAGTCACATAGATGGTATTGTCATTTATCACCAAAACTCGCCATCTAAGATGGCCTAGATGCTTCAATCTCCCCCTTTTTGGTGATAGATGACAACACACCCAATAGAGATATAGAATTAAGCGCAACGGGCTTGTGGTTTACCAAATCCACTCGCTCACGTAAAAGTAAGAACGAGAAATAGACGGGGAATGGGCGAGTGGTTTACCAAGTCCACTAACCACAAGATTTGCATAAAGTAAATGCGATAAGTAAATGACAATAAGTAAACAAGCATTACTTAAGCAAACCACTCACAAGGTATATAGACATGTCAAAACACAAGCACGCTCAAGATCCAAATAACATGTCCATACACAGAAAATGCATAAAGAAGCAACACACTACTCCCTCCCAAGCTCCCCCTATCTCTATCCCTCCTATCTATCTCCCCCTTTGGCATCTAAGCACCAAAAGGAGGTCCTCAAGGGTCCTGCGCTGGAGGCGAAGAGGCGGGAGGAGTCTCCTGGCGACGAGGCACTCTGGTGTACTGCTCGGTGTCGATGTCCTCGTCGGTGTCGGAGTCGGAAGCAGTGCCGGCGGTCGCGGACTCGGCTGGTAAGGAAGTAGAAGCCGTCGGGAGTCCGGACGAAGTCGAAGCAGCGGGGTCCTCTGCAGCCATCAACTCCTGCTCGATCTGGGCGGTCACCGACTGAAGAGTAGAGTCGGGTGTCTCGGAAGGAGAAGCAGTGACCGGCTGGACTGGAGCGATGGAAACAGGGAGTGTCGGCTGAGGTGACGACTCAAAGAGAAGAAGCCCTGAACTGACTAGAGCCGTCAAAGATCCCAAAGGCCGCGGAGCGTGCTGGTGAGCAACTGAGAACTGGCTCGGGCTCTGGGGAACCTCCTGCTGCTGTGGCTGCTACTGCTCGGGCACGGGAGTGAGGACTGGACGAGGGAAAGGTCCTGTCTGAAAGATCGGAAAGGTAGCGATCGGTGTAAACTGATACCCGCCAACTGAAGCTGGTAGAGGAGTAGAAGCACTGACTGAGGGCCGAAGATCGGGCACCACCGGAGCTGGAAGGCCTGCGTGGTCGTAGAGGGTGCCGATCGTCCCATGCAGCCAGTTGAACATCAGAGCTGAGGAGTACTGCTGCTGCTGGAGGGCTAGAGCGGTGGCCTGCTGCTGCTGTATCATCGTGTTCATCATGTCCGTCTGCCTGGACACCTGACGAGCGAGCTCGTTCTGGAGAGCTAGCTACTCCCTCCGGAACGACTCCTGCTGCTGGGCCTGCTGTCTCCTCAACTCGGCCTGCTGCTCCTCTAAGCGGCGGGACTGCTCTAGCTGTGCTGCCTGAGTCGCTGCCAGTGACTGAAGAATGGCTGTGAGCTCTGACGGCTGGGTCACTGCGGCCGCTGAGACAACCGGAGGCGGTGGTGGTGGTGGAGCTGAAGGTCCTGCCTCGGCGTCGTGAGCAAGAGGAGGAGGCGAGAGCGGCGGAAGCTCGAAGTCACTGTCGTCTGAGCTGTCACTGGAGACCATGAAGTACTGCGGTAACTGAGCCTCTGCCTGAGCTAAGGTACTGTCCTCCTCTGCTGCCTCTGCTCGCTGCTCTGGAGCCATCTGCTCTGCTGCCTGTCTCATGGCCCTACGGCCCCGGCGTCTGTCATCCGGCTTGGCCGGACCGTAGGTGGCGTAGCGAGAAGGTGTCAACTCGTAGAGCTCTCTGAAGCGGGGTGGTCGGTAGGTCGAGAAGATCCGAGAGAGTATGTGACCGTAGACCATCCGGCGTCCAGCTGGCAACCCGTCAGAGATGACGTCCTGAATCTCACAAATCAGGAAGTCGGCGATGTCGAACCGGGTCTGAGTGATCAACGCTGCCAGGAGCCACTGCTGAACTGACGAGACTGCCTCCCCGTAGCCTCCCCTCGGAAGAAGTGAAACTCGAGTAGTGCGGAGGAGGGCGTAGGCCAACTGAGTCAAGGCATCTGGAACTCGAGGGGCGCCAGGGATCAGCGGGGGGGCAAAGAGCATCGCGACCTGCTCGTCGGTAGGGAAGACACCCCCAAGCTGACTGCAACGTGGAGGAGTGGCACCAGGGTGAGCCTGCTCATGAATCCGGTACTCGGACTGCTCCAACCCGTAGAACTCCCTGAGCTGCTGTGCCGTCAGTCTGTGCTTCTCCCCCTCAAACATGAAAATCATGTACTCGCGGTCCGGGGATATCCACACAGTGGAGTAGAAGACTCGGATCCACTCCTCAATGTAGCCATTGTGGCTCAGCAACTCAATCAGCCCTGGCTGTGCCTCAAAGAACGGCCTGACGTCCTCCCCAGCTGCCTCCCGGATACGATCCACGTCGATCCGGCGGTGCTCAAACAGACTGATGCGCCTCTTGTGATAGGACAAGTAGAAACTGTGCTGAATGTAGGTCCAGAAGCGCTGATCAACCCCGGGCTCTCTCACAGGAACAAACCAATCGATGTCCTGAGATAGACGCAGCCTCTTGATGTGGCCGGCTCTGACGTTGGTGAGATCCACCAAACGAAACTGAGCGACCTCTGGGTGCTCTCCTGGCTGAGGGTCCTGTCTGTGTACCTCTGCAAGCTCCTCAAGCTGAGGACTCTGCCCTCGACGGCCGCGCTGGGTACCGCCACCTCGAGTCCGAGGACCCTGGCGAGTGGTGGTGCTCGGAGTAGTACGAGCGCGGCCGGAACGACGAAGCTGGGGCTCCTCTGTCTGCTCTGCCTGCTCTGCTGTCCCTGAGCCTGCTCCCCCTGCCTCCCCCTGACTCGGACTGCCTCCAATCCGGAGAGGACGCTGCTGGTGAGTGTCTGGAACTGCCAGGACTCTCTCAAGCTCGTGCTGCTCGCGAGTCTTCTTCTTCTTGGTCTTTGGGGGCATGATCTCCTTGCCCTTCCTCTTCGTCATCTGTCGAGAAATATTGGAATGAGCGACAGGAGTATGGAAGAAAGATATGAGCCTAAGCATGAACTCTAGAAGGATAAGGTTTGCATGACATGTAAGGATTGGGCATATGATAGACCATACATGGCAATCACTGAGTATTCAAGTATTGCACAAAGCAAAAGAGAAAATACTCAGTGGAAAAGCCCATAATGATCTATGCATGAAATCTAACCAAAGCATTGAGCATAGGTGAGACATTTGTCATGGACAGGGACACAAGGTCATGATATTGCAAAGATCAATCCTCAATTGAATCCTATCAGAGATAGATTTGAACTTAGATTGAACATGATATAGCAAGAAATTGAAAACTAAGGCACAGAGATGAACTAGGATTTGACAAACATTGAATTTCACCACTAGGATTGGGGCACATCCATGGATAGAGCATGAAGATAACCTAAAACAGAGAGATTTGGGGACGGTTGCTCACCACTGCGAAACACGAGGAAGATCCAAATGCAGTGGAGGGAC
>CM014277.1:10652417-10669348 GCA_004135705.1 Alloteropsis semialata
ACGATGATTATTTTTAATACATGTAAGATCTGTATTTATTATTCGCAATACCATATTATTTCATAATTTATTTATTTTGCAACTATTTCTAATTACTTTATGTTTATCTAGGCTGATTAGTTTACTCTTTTTGTTGCAGATGGTGGGCGGTTTCAAGAAGTCGGTACAGGAGATTTACCAAGCCGTGACCGGTGGAGGTGGCGGGTCCGGGAGTGGTCGAGGGAAGAAGACAGGAGGCAGGGGTCGACGGGGAGGGAAGAAGACAGGAGGCAGGGGTCGAGGGAAGTAGGCTCGGGAGCCATCCCCTGTACCTTCGTCGTCTTCCTCTGAGGAGGAGGATCAGGTGGAGCAGGAGCAGGTGGAGCAGGAGGAGGAGGAGCAGGTGGAGCAGGAGCAGGAGCAGGAGGAGGAGGAGGAGGAGGAGGAGGAGGCGGTGGCAGAAGGGGGTTCCTCTTCCTCTACTTCGTCTAGTGTCTGGTTGCGAGGTCCCTCGCTTCTCCCTCAGCGACCGATACCTTTGGAGAGGCGCCCGATGATTCGCCCCATAGGGAAGCGGTAAGTGGTTTTAGATGTTATCACTACATTTTCATTTGATATGTTTATAATCACATTAGAAACTAATAATTTATCTTAATCACTTGGGCAGGAATTGGTTGATTGTCGCTCCAGGTGATCACGGCCGCCTTGTCAACGGGATCCTTGGAGTTTTGGGGAGGCTACACTTCCCTGGCTTCGTTCAGCATGCCAGCAGCACGGAGCCGGCTTACACGTGGGACCACTACATGGCCTTCCCCGATGTACCTGATCGAGAGGGCAGGTCATTCCAGAACAAGGCGGAGCGGGTGAAGGGCAAGCTGTGGGTAAGTCTTTCTTTAATAAACTACATTGCTCAATACATCGCATTCATTGGACATTCTTTAAATAATAATTGCGTACATCTTGTCTATATACAGGATTTCTATAGATGCGAGCCGGGGTACGAGCAAAGGGCGGCTGATGTGGCTCACAAAGCATGCTATAAACTCGTGAAGGACATGCATTACGAGGCGCGCATCCAGTCAGTGGTAACATACTACGCTTCGTTTCTTCAAATGAAGGTTTCAAAAGCTGATGCAAGAAACATCAGGCTGACCCGGGAACAACACTTGCAGGTACATATAGAACATTAAAACTAATTGTTTTCGAGATTAAGTATGCTTAATTTGATCTTCTTATATGTGATTTCGTTGATGACGTGTAGGCGCCTCCGTGGTGGTGTGCCCAGCATCTCCAGTGCTGGGAATACATGGTGGACCAGTGGTTGACGCCCGAGTGGGAAGAGATGCACAACGCTTGCCGGGAGCGACGTTTGATGATGCCTGGTGTATCACACCACCAAGACAACCTTAGCGTCGATGAGTATGCGGCTAGATGGGTACGTTAACTGATTTCTTGGTCCTTACGCTCAATTCTATATAATTTGTAATCAAGGTGTTGTTTCTTTCGCAGACCTCGTCACATGAGGGCCGGCCATGCGGCCAGTTCAAGGCATATGCTATGGCCCACAAGGGCAAGGCGACGTCCAATGTCGACTACAACCCGGACGACCCGCCCTCGGCTTACAGCAATGCGAGCATCCATAGTCGCCTCAATGCATACACATCAATGGCAAGGGAGGTCCATGGGCCAGAGTTCGATCCGGTCACCCAGCCCCTTGATGGAGAAATAGTCATGAGGGTGGGAGGAGGCAAGAAGCATGGGCGGTACTATCTTGGCGACGCCACACTCGACACGGCCACTACTCCTACTCTGTCCCAGGTTCGAGCAAAGAGCACGAGCTCGAGCCCCGCCATACGCCCACGGCCGGATACTGCACACTTCCGGATGGAGGCACTCCAGGTAATTTCTGTTTTATTCGTCGTTCATTTGTTTGTACATACGTTTGATTTGCATTGTAACTTTGGGATGGTATATTGTAGACCCAGCTAGAACAAGAGAGGAAGGACCGGGAGGACATGGAGGCAAGGCACAAGGCCGAACGAGAGGCCGATCGGGCGAGGTACGAGGCCGAACGGCAGGCCGATCAGATGAAGATGCAACAGATGTTTGAGTACATGCAGAGTCTTTCTCAGAGGATGGGTCAGCCTGCACCGCCACCGATGGTTTTCGCTCCAGCGCCGATAGTACATACTTCTCCTGTGAGTCGCTTTTGACAATCTTATAGTTTAGAGAACTTTACAACTTTATAGAACTTTATAGCATTTTAGAGAACTTTAGAGAACTTAGAAACCTTTAGAAAACTTAGAAACCTTTAGAAAACTTAGAGAACTTAAGAAAACTTAGAAAACTTTAGAAGTCTTAGAAAACTTTAGATGATAACTTGTTTCTGACATAAAACTTGTCTCACACATGCAATGTCTTCTCCTTTGTGCAGATTCAATCGGCGGCATCGAACTAGCTCAATCCGGACGTCGATTTGTCGCAGCCATGGCACACACCCCCACCTTAGTGACTTATCATTTTACCTTCATTTGTGCTTGTCGTACTTCTGTGGTTGTGATACTTATGTGGTTGTGATACTTACGTGGTTGTGATACTAATGTGGTTGTGACTGACGTCTTTATGATATTAATGTGGTTGTGAACTATATAAATTGCCTGTGATATTTGTGGTTTTGATGATACTTATTGTGATATATGTGATGCCTGTGATGTATGTGAGATTGGGGTACGTTATACGTGACCGAATAAATAAAAAATGTCATGTTGGGTAGCACTCGGCAAAGTGACCAATTCTGTCATTTTGGTCATGGGTTTGCCGAGTGCCAGGGTAAAAACACTCGGCATATTCCATGGGTTTGCCGAGTGTTTTTACCCTGGCACTCGGCATATTCCCTGGGTTTGCCGAGTGCCAGGCATGGGGCACTCGGCATATTCCCCGGGTTTGCCGAGTGCCAGGCGCGGGGCACTCGGCATACTCTCACTACTACAAAAAACGTTTGTAGGGGCGGGTAAAAACACGTTTCTAGGGGCGGCGCCGAAATCCGCCCCTGCTTTTGGCTGCTAAAAATGGCCATTTGCAGGGGCGGGTTAGTAGCCCGCCCCAACAAACGTATTTCCAGGGGCGGACCATGCCATTACCCGCCCCTGGAAACCATCTTCAGGGGCGGACCATGCCATCACCCGCCCCTGAAGATGGTGTTTTCAGGGGCGGGTCATGCCATCACCCGCCCCTGAAGTTCTTTTTGCCGATCAGTAATAAATCGGAAAAAATAGCAAAAAAAATTTATTTTAATGTGGGAAGGACTCCAACCATCCAAGCTCGCGCAATTTTTCGCGTAAAATTCGCGCGCTCCGCGGCTGGTGGGATTCGAACTCACGACCTCTGCCTCGCGCGTAGCCTCCTCTACCACTGCACCACACTCTCACCTGTGACTAGATGTTGTTTTGGTTCCTACCATATTATACGAAACCGAGTGTAAATTGCTTGTTTAAGGCCCTAAACGATTTCAAATTAAAAAATTGTCAACTACAAAGTTTCATAACTTTTTGAAATCTACAAGTTTCATTTTGGTAGTTTCTCCATCCGAGGTCGTTTACAGAATTTGAATTTCAAATTTGAGAACATTAAAATTTAGTTTTCGTTGACAAGATGATTTCAAATGAAAAAGTTGTCAACTACAAAGTTTCATATCTCATTGTGATCTACAACTTTTATTTTGACTGTTTTTCCATCCAAGGTCGTTTGAAAAATCTCAAATTTCAATTGAAGAATTACAAACATGCATTTCTAGGGGCGGACCATGCCATGACCCGCCCCTAGAAATGCATCTATAGGGGCGGCCCTTAGCTACAGTAGCGCGCGCGTATTTGTAGGGGCGCGTCGCCTCAAAGTCCGCCCCTAAAAAAAACCCTGGCTCTTACAAATGTTTTTTGTAGTAGTGTCTCCGGCTTTGCCGAGTGCCAGGCGCGGGGCACTCGGCATACTCTCCGGCTTTGCCGAGTGCTAGGCTTTGGGCACTCAGCAAACCTGCTCCGTCATCGTTCGCCTACGCCGTCATTTTAGCCGAGTGCGAAGGTTTGCCGAGTGTCAAAGTGCACTCGGCATAGGTGTTTGCCGAGTGCCCGATATATGGCACTCGGCAAACCCATGGTTTGCCGTCTCGGGCGTTACCGAGAGGGGTATGCCGTGGGCGGCCCACGGCATACCTTTTGCCGAGTGTATTAGGGGGTTTGCCGAGTGCCTTAGGCACTCGGCAAACCAGCTGTTTCCCGTAGTGTTAATCCAGCTAGGTCACCTGCTTAATAATGCATCTGTGCATGGATGCATCCTGAAGATGAATTTTCTGATTCAACCCAAATCATACAAAAAAAACTCGACACGAAAGCTTTTTTCAGAAAAGCTGAACATCAGCATCAAATCAATCACTGGCTAAAATGTGGAATAATTTGGCAAAGCCCAAAATGCAAAATTATTAACCATCGGTTATTACCATGTGTCCTGAGTAGGTTGAGGGGTAAGATCTGCTAGCTGGTTTCAGTGATGTGAACTAGCTCATCCACAGTACAGGGATCGATGCGGTGCATGATTGATCATGTTCATGTCAATTGCAATTGCAGTCCAAGTCGAAATTTCAATCAGCATTATACGACGTGGCCGATATGTGGAGCAAGCTGCCAGCGTAAATCAATTGTGTTTCTCAGGCAGCTCCACATTTCCTCAGATGGGTCTAGTTTTATCTAGTGAGAGCTAGCTGCATGCATGCCTGGATTGATCGGCCGATGTAAAGGCAGGCTTGCGGTTTCACGTTTTCGCAGAAGGGCATCAGGTGCCATCCACACCGGCTGCAAGACTTGACTACTCCATCTCCTCCTTTGGGCTGGGTCTCTCTAGCGATTTCCTCTGTGCTAAGATGAGATGTACACATTGAGGAAGACAACTTGTTCCCTTGTGTGAACTGGTCTTTTTTCCTTTTTTCCCCCTTTCAAGAGACTGTATGAAAGTCATGATGCCTTGCTAGGTAAAATTTAGACCCTAGACCACGATTCATGGATTATTGGATGATACCGGCTGTATGTTTGCTTTGAGGAGAAGGGTAGTGATAGACCTCAATTTACTGCAGTCCTTGAAACTTGATACCGTGTTCAGTAAATTTTTTGACAGTATTAAATGCAGATTTGACCACTAATTAGGGGTATTAAATAAAGTCAGTTTACAAAATTACCTCCACAACCTCCTGTAAATTCGCGAGACGAATCTAATGAGGCCTTTGACCATACGATTAGAGGATGATTACTGTAGCATTACTGTAGCAAATCATGGATTAATTAGGCTCGTTAGATTCGTCGCGCAAAGTTGCACTCATCTGTGAAAAGGTTTTGTAAATAGACATCGTTTAGGGCTCCATGCATGCAAGATTCCTTTTGAAATTTTTTTGACAAACTCTAAATGAGCACGGCCGAGTCCAGCAAAACTTAACTTTTGGCATAACATTGAATCCGTACTAATCTTTTTGGAGACGTTTGGAAAGCAAAAAATTACTAAAAGCACAAGAAAAGAAAAATTACACAGGAACGAATATGGCAGTGAAATTGACAACAGAATTTTGAGTACCATTCAGATGCTGGATAGGGAAAGCACAATAATTCAGGACACAAAAGAGAAGTAAACCCATTGGCAGGCCGTGCCGGCCAAATCGGGGCCCTGTGCCAAACGTTAAAATAGGCCCTACCGGCCTAGAAAAATATAGCAAATAATAATGTATAGGCTAGAATATATTCCATAGCAACAAGATATATATATATATATATGTATATGTATATGTATATGTATATGTATATATATATAGGAAAAATCTATTCTACACGCACGTGTAGCTACTCTCACGCACGCCGGGTCATAGCGGGTCCGATAGAAATCCAATAGCCGGAGCTCACCGAACAGATTGGAAAAAAATAATAAATAGAATATTTAATTGCCACTACATGCCCCAGGATTCTCGGCCGGCCGGCCGCGCTGCATGCACACGATTAATTGTGTGCATATCTCCAGCAGGGAGTTAATGTATGAAGGTATAAGCATTCATTAGATAAATAGAGTATATAAATGGAATGTGCATACGTAAAAGAAAATGAGTACATGTGCAATATGTGACAAATTCCATACACTTATGAGAATCACCGTAAACGCAGACGGCGGAAGCCCGGCCATCCGGCGCTAACGGGTTCGTTGAAGACCCACCGAGTGGGGCGCGTGCGGATGCATGCAACAGCCGTAATACCTAAATCCATTTAGGAGTAATCACCCAAATAACCACGTGTTTTACGGCCGCCGGATGGGTGAACCATTTTTTTCTCTCCGTTCCAAAGTCGTACGCAGGCTAGACCCTACTAGGAGTATGTTATTCACGAGTATATCCTTTAACCGATAGAAGGATCGAGTATCTGTGCATCTATCTTGATTGAGTCTAGTCATTGGCCTGTGTATGTATACTTACGTTGGAAGTATGAACACATACGGATTTTTATGGAATATATCTCTATCTCTACCTAATATTAAAGTGTGGACTGTTTCGTCCGTCATTGACTTTTTGTCCGTGAGTTTGCGGTCGTAGGCAGGCGGTTGGTTTCGATTCTGATTCGGTTCTGAAGTTCCGGTGTTGGTTTCGTTTCCACAGTAAATCATGTGCGGGTGTATCTGGGCTTTTGGGCAACAGGAGGAAGAGCGTCGGCAGCGGCGTCAGAGACTCGGGCACGGCCATACGCGGGTAGTGGGGCACGGACACGCGGATTCAGGAGCGCAGGCACAGGCGGCGAAGGCAGGTGCGGCCGTGCGGGCAGAGAGTCCAAGCGCGGCTCGCGGCGTGCGGGCGTTGATGTGCATATCCAAACGCTCGGGCCTTTGTTAAGAGCGCCATCGCACGGGTCTGTAGGCTGTAGCGAGAGCACGATGCCCTGTAGTTAGATGACCGCGGGAGCAGCATTCATAAGCTGCCCCCACGACGAGGCCATCACGGTGGAGAAAACAAATTGGGAATTTGGGATGGCATTAATTACCCAAACAATGGCCATTGTTTAGTTTGGTCGATTCGACCAAAAACGAACGCATTGAACAACGTGCCCCCTCTCTGCTTTTACGCTTCCCAATGCACTTTTCTACAGGAAATTCGATCGCATTGGACCAAACTAAACAAGACCAATGCTCAGTACTGTAGCAAGCACGGTGAAGACGTGCTTGCTCTGCCGGCTGCCGTGAACAGAGGTAGAGCAGTGCGTTGGGACAGACAACGAAACAGAATCATTCTAATTCAACTATTCTGACAACCACATACATTCGTTCAGATTAGAGATTTGAACCTGGTTTCAACTTAATCTAGATTGGGTGAGGAGATAAAATCTGAGGAGCAAGTTCAATCAATGCTCAGATTTTAAATCTATACTCTAATATTCTATATCTGTACCCTAATATTAAAGCGAAGAAAGTTTCGTCTGTCAAACCCTCGGTTGTCCCTAACATGTAGGCCCCACAATCGTCTGTCAAACCCTCGGTAGCCCCCCTTTTCCCTTGTTGTATGTTGTATCCAAGTCTGAGGCGAGTCGCAGAAGGAGCAGCCATGAGCGAGCTGCAGCGCAGTTCGATTCCGATGAAGAGGGACAGCAGGCCGCAGGCGGAGCGGTTTGACGTGATGTAAGATTGAGAATACACTTTTTTATTTCTTGTTTTATATAAGAATGTCCACACAAATTATAATTGTATGGTACGATCTAACGATGACACATTGCTAACACCATGTTAGATGCTGATCTTGACAAGCTTGGGTTTATTTTCTTTTGTTATGCTCTGGTCTAGCTAAAATTAATAAGTCTGGTTTACGCACGAATTTGAAGCCCACTTTAGAAATGAATTGATGCGAGTCATAAATTATCGCCTAAATTTTCAGCTAGGTTTGTTAGGAATATTTCAGCCATGTTTGTTAGGCAAAGCAAGTCATGATTTTTTGTTTTCCGTAGCAACGCACGGGCCTGTTTGCTAGTAAAAATAAAACAAGCAGCAGGACCAAACTATAATAAGCATGTATATCCTAGGTATTCCCCGATGAACAGAACTGAATGAATTCAATCCCCCAAGGCCCCTAATCGATGCACGAGCACGGGAAATCTACCATGCATTTCACCATGTCATGTTTCTTTTATTTTTATTCTGTGGAAGCATATGAATTTGGTACTCACGAATCAAATGAGCTATCATCAGCCACAGTGGTATACTGGTCATTTTACACTCAGGACAGACAATCTAATAGAAATAATCAGGGTTGCCAAACGCCCAAGATGCCATATCTAATATAACTATTATGTTATTTTTGTGCAGGAGAGCCTGTTGCACCATCCTCTACTCGTCGCTTTGCAGGACAGCAAGGTGAGACATGAAAGACCCCTATTTTCCTATCATGTTCGTGGTTCACGTAACCTAGGCGTCTCCCGTCCGGAAGAGATATGGTTGGAAATATGCAGATCTTTGCATATCTATAACCGTATCTGTTTCGAATTGTCCACGTTTTTTGGACAGCCTGAGGATGTGTAGATGGGGTTAGTTTCCATGCTCTAATCTGATCCGAGACAGATTTTCGGCATCATCTCCCTGTTGTTCTCCGGATACACAATCTCCTTGCCAGGATGTGTTTTTGGAGAACAACGGGGAGGTGCTGCCGAAATTCTGTCTCGAATAGGAGTAGAGCATGGCAACTAACCTCATCTGCACATCCTCGTGTGGGATTAGGACCTATCTTGACCTATTAGAAAGTATAAATATCCGGTAGATTCAATTGATTTTTATATTACTCAATGATATGTTAGAGGATGGATGACCGTGAGTGGATGTACACGGGCTTTCTTGAGAAGACAATGGATTAACAAGACTGAAGCTTTCTTGAACCAAGCATTTGCCAACCTTAAACGGGTGCATGCCACTACTTTTTGTCCATGTGGACATTGTGCTAACCATAAACGACAAACAAAAGAGGTCATGGGTAAACATCTATGTAAGCATGGATTTACACCACACTATACTAGATGGACCTGCCATGGTGAACACGATCGTGTGAGAGACAATGTCGTGAGACAATGCATCGAGGCTTTTGAGGTTGATGCTGGGGTAGGATACATGTTAAATGACTACGATAAAGCACACGGGGATGAAGGACCTAGGGAGGAGGAGCCGAAGGCAACCGCAAAGGCTTATTACGACATGTTGTCTGTGGCACAGCAACCACTTCACGGGCATACCAGGGTTTCTCAACTGGATGCCATTGCACGCCTAATGGACGTAAAGTCTCAGTTTAGCCTGAGTCGGGACGCCTTCGATGTTATGGTGACAGTTGTTGGCAGCTTGCTTCTGGAAGGTCACATGCTGCCAAAGAGCATGTATGAGGCACAAAAATTTCTTCGTGCACTTAAGATGCCATATGAGCAGATACATGCTTGTACGAATGGATGCATCTTATTTAGAAAAGAACATGCAGAAGCAAAATACTGTCCAAAGTGCAAGTCGTCTAGGTTCGTGGAGGTAGACTCTAGTGATGGTCATAAGAGACAACTCACAATCCCCGTGAAGATCCTACGGAACCTTCCGTTCATACCGAGGATTCAACGTCTTTACATGACCGAGGAATTGGCAAAACAGATGACATGGCACAAAGATGGACGTCGATACAATCCTGACAAGCTGGTACATCCATCCGATGGTGAAGCATGGATAAGGTTTGATTCGATTCATGGTGAGAAAGCTCTAGAAGCTCGTGCGCTGGCAATAGATGGGTTCAATCCTTATGGAATGACGGCTGCCCCATACACTTGTTGGACCATGTTCGTTATCCCTCTCAATCTCCCCCTCCCTCCCCCCCGGTGTCCTCTTTCAACGACAGAACATATTCTTGTCGTTAATTATTCTGGAATACCCGAGAAAAAATATGAGTGTGTACATGGAGCCTCTGATTGATGATTTGGCCCGTGCTTGGGACGAAGGGATATGGACGTACGACCGAGCTACAAAGACAAACTTCAAAATGCATGTTTGGTACTAGTACTCTCTGCATGACATGCTGGCGTATGGGATATTTTGCGGCTGGTGTGTTCACGAAAAGTTCCCATGCCCAGTATGCAAGTCATCTCTGAAGTTCATTTGGTTAACGAAGGGTGGCAAATATTCTTCTTTCGATAAACATCGACAATTCCTCCCTCTTGACCATCCATTCAGATGAGACACCAAGAACTTTACAAAAGGTATCGTAGTTATAGACCTTGCACCACAGATGATGACAGGTGCCGAGGTTAGTGCTCAGTTAGACGCTCTTGAGTTCAATAAAGAAGATGGTGTTTTTGTGGGATATGGTGAACAACATGCCTGGACTCATAAGTTGGGCTTGTGGAAGCTCCCCTATATGCATGACCTTCTTCTTCCACATAACATTGATATGATGCACACTGAAAAGAATCTTGGCGAGGCACTCTGGGGTACAATCATGGCCATTCCTGATAAGACAAAGGACAATGTGAAGGCTAGAGTGGATCAAAGAAGGTTATGCAATAGACCGAAGCTAGACATACCGCCTCCCAAAGACGGCAAATCATGGAAGAAGCCTAAGGCCGATTTCGTCTTGACGAGGGACCAAAGGAGGGAAGTACTAGTATGGTTCCAAACGTTAAAGTTCCCTGATGGGTATGCAGTGAATCTGAAGAGGGGAGTGAACTTATCTACGATGCGTATCAACGGGCTCAAGAGTTATGACTACCACATATGGCTGGAGCGGCTTCTTCCGGTGATGGTTCGAGGCTATGTCCCTGAGCATGTCTGGCTAGTGCTGGCAGAGTTGAGCAATTTCTTCCGCCAGCTTTGTGCTAAGGAGTTATCTCAGACCGTGATTGAAGATATGGAAAGACTAGCCCTGTGTTGCTCTGTAAGTTGGAGAAGATCTTTCCACCCAACTTCTTCAATCCGATGCAGCATATGATTTTGCACCTCCCATATGAGGCATGAATGGGGGGGCCTGTGCAGAACTGTTGGTGCTATCCAATTGAAAGATGTCAAAAGGTTCTTTGAACTAAATGTAAAAATAAATGCAAAATTGAAGCTTCCATTGCAGAGGCATACATTCTGGAGGAGGTGTCAAACTTCACAACAAAATACTATTCTGACAACCTTCCTAACGTGCATAATCCACCCCCTCATTACAATGCTAGTGAAATTGAATCGAACCTCAGCATTTTTCGAGGGCAACTTGGAAGTGCAAGTGAAGCGACCCACAAGACCTTGAAACATGAAGAGTGGCGCACTATCATGCTATATGTGTTGACCAACCTTTCTGAAGTTGAGCCGTACATGGGGTAAGTTCTCAATAAACTTGTTCTTGAGTACGTAGTCATTATTCTGCATCCAATCCTCTTGTTCCTTGTTGGTACAGGGAATTTGTTCATCAATTCTGGTGTAAATCAAGGAAACCTACCCCTCAGGAAGTTGATACCCTTCTTAGATAGGGCGCGGGAAATGGATTGCCCGATTTCATATCTTGGTTCAAACAGAAGGTATAGTCCAATTGACCTCGTACTTAGTTTCAGACTAAAAGTTGTTCGTACATGCGAATGATATAACGAACTATCCTGCTCGAACTTGCAGGGCCAAAACGATGCGACAATGAGTGCCGAGTTGAGACAGGTTGCCGATGGTTGTGCCTATAGGGTCAGGTCATTTACCGGTTATGACGTGAATGGTTATCGTTTTCGCACAACAAGCCATGAGCAGAGGATGCCCAATCGAAGGACCACAAAATACTAGAGTTTGTACGGAAGGCCTTGATGGGGTCGAGTATTATGGAAGACTTGAAGAAATATACGAACTCAAATTTCATGGATGCAAACCTCTTAATCCTGTCATATTCAAATGCCATTGGTTTGATCCATCCGTAGTGAGGCGAACCCCTAATCTTGGGCTCGTCAAAATTCGACAGTCATCCATCTTACCAGGAGACGATGTCTACATTGTGGCTCAACAGGCCACACAAGTTTATTACCTCTCGTACCCGTGCAAAAGCGACAAAAGTCTTCAGGGTTGGGATGTTGTGTACAAGGTATCACCACACGGCAAACTACCTGTCCCAAACAATGAAGATTACAACATAGACCCAAACACATATGACGGAGAGTTCTTCCAAGCCGATGGGCTAGAAGGGAGTTTTGTCGTAGACTTAACCGAATCGGATGAAATGGAAGTAGACAAAGAAAGGTTTGTTGACGAGGATGTTGGAGGTGTGGTTCATAATGTGAAGGACTTAGAGTTACTTGAGCGATTACGTTTAGGCCATGACAGTGATGATGAAATTCCTCCTTTGGAATGCGGGCATGATAATATCGAAATGCATGATAGTGATGATGAGACTTATGATCCAGCTAATCCCGATCCTGATGATTATTTCTAATACATGTGTGATCTATTTATTTCATTATTATGTTTTGTTTATTTTGCATCTATTTCTAATTATGTTTTGTTTATATATTTGATTGCAGGTGATTCAGCAAAGATGGTGGGCTTTTTGAATGTGAGGAATATGAATTCGCTTTACCAAAGACGGTCCTCCGGAGCAGGAGGGTCCGATGCACCTGAGCAGTCCAGGAGGGGTCGTGGCAAGGGCGGAGGTAAGGGGCGACAAAATGGTGGCGTTAGGGAACGACAGAAGGGTGGAGGCAGGGCACTGTCCACTCTACCTTTGTCGTCGTCTTCATCTGAGGAGGACAAGATTCCTCCCGCGGAGGAGGTTGCTTCCGAGGAGGAGGAGCAGGAGGCGGAGGCGGCGGCCGAGGAGGAGGAGGAGCCAGCGGCAGGGGGTTCCACTTCATCTGGTACGTCGTCTGTCTGGTTGCGAGGTCCCTCGACCCTACCGAGGCGACCGATACCTTTTGAGAGCCGACCGATTGTTCGACCCATTGGGAAAAGGTAAGTAACTTTAGATGTTATCAATACTTTTTCATTTGATATGTTCAAAATCACAATGCAAACTAACAGGCCTTTTGGCGAAGCCAAGTAAATTTCGGGCCACCAAACCCTGCAACTGAGGAAAAGGCCCTATGGAGTAAAGGGAAGCATGTACGTTGTCACACTCCCTGCCCTCCAAAGGTGCCTAGAGGACGGGCCAGACGCAGCAGAGCGACGCCCCAGGAGCGGATTCCCCACGATTATCTTGGGCAGGGCTTGGAGCGTGGTCACCCCGGGTGCTCACAACCGCAAAGTCAAAGGCATCCTGGGTCTTTTGTGCAGGCAACACTTCCCTGGCCTAGTACTCCATGGCGGAGTCTACGAGCCGGCCTACACATTTGACCACTACGTCATCTTTCCTGATTTACCTGATCGGGAACACAGGCAATTCGGAAACAAGGTGGAGCGGGTGAAGAACGAGCTGTGGGTAAGTCTTCTTCACATTACATTGCTCAACACATCGCATTCATTGGACATTTTAGAAATAATGACTACATACATCGCGTATATATGCAGGATTTCTACAGATGCCACGATGGATACCAGGACAGGGCGGCTCAGGTGGCTGGCACAGCGTGTCATAAACTCGTGAAGGACATGCACTATGAGGCACGCATCCAGGCCGTCGTTGATTACTACGCTGCCCCTAAAGTGAAGCTAAAAAAAACTAAGGCAAGAAACATGAAGCTGACCCGAGAACAATACCTGGAGATAAATATAGAACATTAATTATGACTTTTTGAGATTAAGTACGCTTAATTTGATCTCTTTATATGTCATATTATTGATGACGTGTAGGCCATTCTGTGGTGGTGCGCCTCGCATCACCAGGCTTGGGAGATGATGGTGGATAGGTGGTGCCACCCCAACTTGGGAGGTGGTGCACAACGATTGCCGGGAGAGGCGTTTGCAGATGCTAGGTCCAGCACACCATCAGGGCAGCCTTAGCCTCGACGAATATGCAGAAAGATGGGTACGACAAATTATTTCTTTATTCTAACACTCAATTCTGCATATCTTCTAATCATATTGTTTTATTCTCAGTCGGCATCACATGGTGGCGAGCATATCACCCAGTTCCAGGCATGGGCTTTGTCCCACAAGGGCAAGGCGTCGTCCGCCGTCCAGTACAACCCGGAGGACCCTCCTGAGGCATACAACAATGCAACAGTCCACAGCCGCCTAAGTGCGTACTCAGAGGTGGCAAAGGAGGTCCATGGGCCAGACTTCGATCCGAGCGCCCACGACTTTGATGGAGAAGTCGTCATGAGGGTGGGAGGAGGCAAGAAGCATGGGCGGTACTATCTCGGTGACAGCATACTAGACATGGCCACTACCCCCACTCTCTCCCAGATTCGAGCCAAGAGCACGAGCGCTGACCCGGCCATACGCTCACGGCCGACCGTTGTGCACTCTGGGATGCAGGCACTCCAGGTTATTTCTGTTTATTCATCGTTCATTCATTATTATGTATGTTTGTTTTGCATTGTAACATTTGGATAAAATATTGTAGATGGCACTGGAAGAAGAGAGGAGGAGACGAGAGGAGCTTGAGTTGAGGATGCAGCAGATGGAGGTCGAGAGGCAGAGGCAGCATGAAGCCGCCGAGCAGCAGAGGCAGCATGAGGAGGCCGAGCGCCAGCGGCAGATGGCGCAGGTGTATAAATACATTCAAAGTATTTCACAGCAGATGGGGCATACTCTGCCACCGATGCCCTTCATTGCAACACCGGTGCCCTTGGCTCCACCACCTCCTACAATATCTCCTGTGAGTCACTTGACTGCCTCAAAATTTTATTTCAATTAGAGACCTTAGACAACAATAGATCATTACTCCGAGAGTAAACATCACAACCTTATAGTTACTTTTCTAATAGTTTTAGTTTGTTACTTAGAGAAGGTGTTTCTGTCGTAGATCTTATTTCACACATGCAATCTGCTTGCCTTTGTGTAGAATCCTGGATCGGTGGCGTCGAATGATGGGCCTGGGGACGAAGTTCTGGGCTCTGGGTTCTGCCGCTCTCTGATCGCACCCCCCCAACCCCCTCAGTGATTATATTTATAGTTGTGGGCTCTAGGGACGAAGATCTGGGCTCTGGTTTATTAGAAACTATTTGTGGTTCTGAACGAACAAACTTGTGAACTTCTGGATTTCTGTGTTGTCGAATATCCTGTGATGTTTATTGTGGATTATATTTATGGTTGTGGAACTATATGAGTTGTCTGTGATGCTTATTGTCATATATATGAACTGCCTGTGATGTTTGTTTGAGTGGGTACTATATACGCGAACAACAAATAAAAATAGGGGCAGGATTCAATCTTTGCCGAGTGTTTTTACCATAACACTCGGCAAAGACACTCGGCATACATTGAATGTTTGCCGAGTGTCTCTGTAAAAAAACTCGGCAAAGATTTAACTTTTGCTGAGTGTTTTTACCATGACACTCGGCAAAGCTGGCATAACGCCGCTTCACCGGACCTCGAGCGCCGTCAGTGCCACTTTACTTTGCCGAGTGTCAAAGTTGCACTCGGTAACAATTTTGCCGAGCGCCCGATATATTACACTCGGTAAAACTCACGTTGCCGACTGGTCGGTCACTGAGAGTCTGGTGCCGAGGGTTACACTCGGCAACGTTTTTGCCGAGGGTAATTCGGCCTTTGCCGAGTGCCTCAGGCTCTCGGCGAGTCCATGATTTCCCGTAGTGACACCCTGCTCCTCTATTTTCCGTGTCTTGCCAACATTATTCAAAACAAGATCGACTACTTCATTCTCTTCATCTATCTACTACCCCAGCTGAACCGTTGGTGGTAGAAAACTGGGTATAAAGCCGGTGTAGACCGGTCAGAAGTCGTCCGGTGCAGCGGGCAATTGCAAAATTGGACCCAGGTTGAATCATGCGCTGCCTAGATCGCGCAAAAAGGCCTCGTTGAGTGGCCCCGCTGAACCTCTGGTCGTAGAAAACCCCAGGTTGAGTTAGGGCATGTTCAACAGTTTAGACAGCTGCCGTCTGCAAGCACATGCCACGTCAGAAGCAGACAGTGAAATAGACAATATGTACAGTGATATGTCTATTAGTCTGTCTGCTAGCTATTTAATTCATTCATTGGCACAAAAATCATAGTGATGAAGCACAAATTTGATCTTTGTAGACCATCTTGTTGCTTGCATGAGAGGATGCACGGTGGATTCAAATGAAACACATAAATTCTATAGAAACATATGGTTAATAGTAACCATTTGTTTGCACCAATTTTTATTAGAAGATAGCCAAATATAGCGAAAGAAAATAAATTTAAGTTATCTAAGACCATGAATATTATCATATATTTGAGTTAGTTATATTATTCCATTAAAAATTCAATTACTAATATGAGAATTTGGAACCTAATCGGGATATACATGTGCAATTTCATCGCCATACAATCTCTTACACGTGGGACCCAACCAAGTCAGTACTCAGCCATATCTTATCCAATGTCGTGAGGCCCTTCGTGCCCTGTTTCTCCCCCCCCCCCCCCCCCCCACCCACGAGCCAAATCTTAAACCCAAATTCCCAATAGCAGCGAGGCGGTGAGCTAGATGTGGGCAGCAGGGAGCTTCACGCATGGCACGGCGACCGGCGAGCAGGGAGCTTCACAGGCGGCGCGGCGGCAGCATGCTTTGCAGGCGTCGTCTGTGGCAGCAAGCTTTGTTGATGGTGGTGCGCCGCCGTAGAAGGATTGTCGCCATCTCTCTTTCTTCGGGCGCCGCCGCACTGGATCCGTCCGAGCCGTCGCCGGTTGGAGACGAGGCATACAATGCCTCCTTGGTCGTCTTTTTTGCCTCGGGCCACCAGCCGATGCCGTCGCCTCACGAGAGGACGGCAACGCTCTCTCTCTATATTAAATTCGCTCCACATCAGCACCGTAATCCTCGTAGACGACCAAAA
>CM014277.1:10670348-10734422 GCA_004135705.1 Alloteropsis semialata
GTCTGAACTACCGGCGCAGCGGAGTTCAAGACTGGACAGGAACCTGCAATCTGAACTTACCGGCGCAGCGGAGTTCAAGACTGGACAGGAAAGAAAGTACACACAAAGAAAGTACACACACCCCCCCGCAGTCACAACTAGCCACCGGCTATGTTGAGACTGGAGCGAAACTCCGAGAAGGTCGAGGAGGGGAGACCCTTGGTGAAGATGTCAGCGAACTGGGAGGTGGTCGGGACATGGAGAACCCGAACGTGGCCGATAGCAACCCGGTCGCGAACGAAGTGCAAGTCGATCTCCACATGCTTCGTCCGCTGATGCTGAACCGGGTTGGTGGAGAGGTACACGGCACTGACGTTGTCGCAGTAGACGAGAGTGCTCTTGACGTGCGGGCTGTGAAGCTCCGCCAAGAGCTGTCGTAGCCAGGACGCCTCAGCTACGCCGTTAGCAACAGCCCGGTACTCCGCCTCGGCACTGGAGCGGGAGACAACCGGCTGTCGCTTGGACGACCAGGAGACAAGGTTGCCGCCGAGGAAGACGGCGTAGCCGGAAGTGGACCGACGAGTGTCAGGACAGCCAGCCCAGTCAGCGTCGGTGTAGACGACGAGCTCAGTGGAGGGAGACCAGTGAAGAACCAGGCCGTAGTCAACGGTGCCACGGACGTAGCGGAGGAGACGCTTCAAAGCAGTGAGGTGCGACTCCCGAGGATCATGCATATGAAGGCAGACCTGCTGAACGGCTTACAGGGTACTACGACACTTGGACTGACTTTGCGCCGCTCACCCCCTGCTGAGCTTGTTGTCTACACAGATGCAGATTGGGCTGGATGTCCCGACACTCGACGGTCGACTTCTGGTTATGCAGTCTTCCTTGGAGACAACTTGGTGTCTTGGTCCTCCAAGCGACAGCACACCGTCTCACGGTCCAGCGCCGAGGCCGAGTACCGTGCTGTGGCGAACGGTGTTGCTGAAGCTACTTGGCTACGACAGCTACTCACTGAGCTCCAGCGCCCCCCTCGCCGTGCTACTTTGGTCTATTGTGACAACGTCAGTGCTGTCTATCTCTCCAGCAATCCTGTGCAGCATCAGCGAACGAAGCATGTTGAGATCGACCTCCATTTTGTTCGAGAGAAGGTTGCCCTCGGTCACGTTCGAGTTCTTCATGTCCCTACGACATCACAGTACGCCGACGTCTTCACCAAAGGGCTTCCCACTTCCTTGTTCCGGGAGTTTCGGTCCAGCCTAACCGTTAGCGATGCACCCGATTAGACTGAGGGGGAGTGTTAGCATGATGTAATTAGGCCTGTATTAGAGAATGTAATTAGGCCCATGAGGCAGGCCTGTGAGCCTCCCTACGCTGCACCTATATGTAATCCCTGTAATCTGTAATCAGTCAGTGTGGAATACAATCAGTCATTCCCAAAACTAACACAGCTGATGCAACTCTTTGACCTGAAAATGCAATACGAGATCATCCTTCCCTGAGAGCTGCTCATCAATGGCACTAGTGATCATAGGAAGTTCTTCCATCAGAAAATGAACATCCTCTTCAAAGTCCTTGTACAGCTTGTATTTCTCCTCTGCTAACACAAACAACCTCGCCACGATATTGTTTATGAATGCACTCAGCAGGCCAGCATCCATCGATCTCCAGTGCTTCTCGACAATAAGCAGATGCAGATCGAGCTGTGATGGCTGCAGGGGCGTTGAACCAGCTAGCGATAAAGTTCTAAAATGGAAATGTTAATTAGTAACTGTTCAGTTTCAGTTAATATTACTATCAAGCATATTTTTTGTCCTACGGAGGTTAAGAAAGTTCTAATTTGCATCTGAAGTATTGTAAGTGATGAATGCCAAGAAAAAGAAAGATCCCGCACAATGCGATGTTGCAGAAGTAAGAGGACATGAAGAATTGAGTCTAGTTCAGTTGGCGGCGGATCATAAGAGGTCTCGGTATATAGACCCGCCACAGGATGTTGTAGTAGAAGCTTGTCAAGTGCGATTTATAGCACTTTTAGGTCCCAAGGATGATTCCAAAGCATATGCTAAATTAAAACACGGTATTGGCAAAAGAAATAAAAAAAATGGTTTAAGTATATTATGTTAAAATTCTGGTAATAAAATTTTTAAACTTGATGTATATTAGCAGTGGCTAAAATTGTGCTTCATGCGTCTTTAAACATAATCTATTTCGGATCAAAGTGAGCAATTGTACGTGCGCGGGTGCGGCATTTCTAACAATGTACGTTAGCTAGTTAAACTACCATGGAAAACATAAATCGTTATTGGATACAAACTGAGTTCAAGTTTAGTTTTGAAAATCGATGACATTGATTCGAATGACAGCTGTAATCAGGGGTTATCATTGTTGGTTTCATAGCCAGTCGGTTCCACATTCTAGAAATAGATATTTATTCCTTTTGACTTTAGTGTTGTGTAAAATTTTAAGTAATTATTTGGGCCTCAAAGTAGCTTTAAATAGAAAAGTTATAACAATTTTAAGACCTTTTCTTCAGCGTGTCATACAGTATATACCGTCACTCTATGTAAATTTTGTTTTCATACGTGAAGGGAGATAGAAAGTTAAGGAAACCCAGCCCAAATCCATTGGCCTATTTCGTTAAAAAAAAAGAAATGCAATGACTTTGTCTAGATATGAGGATGGAGCCAATAATGAATGAAGATTGGTGCTTGGTGTTTGTGTTCCGGCTGGGATGGGTGCTGGGGTTCTAAAATCCCAGCTGCTTCTGTTCTGATACGTTGCATAGGAGAAATAATGCCATTTTTGATACTTTGCATAGGCGAGGTACCTAATGTAAAAGATGCAAACTAGCAAACAGAAACACAGACACAGACACAGATTGAGAACAACGCAAGCCGTAATAATGCTCATCAGGAAATCACACAAGTGCAAATTTAAACAGAGTTTCTCTGGAAATATCTTCAGTGAATGAGTAAGAAAGGAAGAAATATGTGGGGGAAAATCACAGAAAAACACCAATGCTCAGAGAGGTAGCAATCACTCAAACATGAATAATCAGATATACAGCAGTACAGAATTAGAGATTCTAATATTTTTAAAACCAATACGTGTTCAAGATTGCATTGTATATTTGAGACAATGGAAATTCAGATGGTAACATGGTAGCTTGTCACAGAATGAAAGGAAATTGATTTATTAAGGGACTGGAGCTTGGCTTTGACTGAGCCAGATCTCGTCTCTCTGGCATGAACTTCTTGCTATGAATTTTTGGGATCTTAAGAACCAAATTAAATCGAATTAGAAACAAATTTTCCTCCGTTCTTTTGTTAAAAAATATCTAAAAGTATGCATTATTTCTCCCGTCGTTGCAAACCAAACCGAAGGAATAGTGACTGTTTCGATCTAAACATGGAACCCACAGAAAACTGCCCAGTAAACTGAAAGAGAGACTCTTGAGGTCTGAGCAGATAGTATGCATGGAAATCTTGATGTACATATGGAGAGGAGTATATATAAACAAGCAGAACAGAATCTAATTCACCGCAGAGGGCGGCTAGACAACGCCTTATGTTTGGTCGATTGCAAGCAGAAGGAAGAACAAACCTGCCTGATGCAATCGATCAGCTGGAGGCTGGAGCTCACCGGTGAGGCCGTGGGGGGAGGGAGACCTCGTCTGGGACTTGGGGGGAGACGACTCTGTAGTCTGTAGAGCCTGAGGGCTCTTTGATTTTGACTTCCTTTCTTCGGTTTTTTCCTCCTTTAGAGCAAGTCCAAGAGCTCCCCATTCCAATCCCCAATAGCAAAAAAATGAGTGTATTGGAGATGGAGGAGAAAAAACAACTCCAACAGATCCCCAATAGCTCCCCATTTTTTCTCCATTGACAAAAAACACCTCTCCATCCCCACTATAGTGGAGATAGCTCTCTCATCCCCAATCCCCACATTTTTGGGAATGACTTATTGGGAAGCTGATGGAGCAGTTTTTCCAATAATCCAATATCTTGGTTTTGTCCATCCCCAAAACCTCTCCATTGGGGATGAAATATTCTCAAGCTGTTGGACTTGCTCTTATTTCCTGAGTCCGTCTGTCCTTTTCCATTCCATGTATAAATAATTCAAAATGTTTACTAGGACCTGGCGAAATCTTCGGTGTACGTTTTCTCTCTTAATTTCTTGGTCAATCTTGCTTTGCTGTCCTTCCTTTCTGATCTCTAAAAGGTTATTATATTATTTTTATGAGGGACTGGTACTGAACAATTGTCTAACCCACCTACTGTTCGGCATGTCACGGGTGGCGCATTATTTTCAACGGGGTTACTTTTTTGAACGAACCAAGCACAGCACAGACTCTGCCATTTCTATTAAAAAAGCAAGAGTTTACAAAAAAAATGCGCCAGCGGCGCACTACAGGAAAAAAAAGAAAGAAAAAAAGAATGGAAAAAGCAAACTAGACATCCGACAACAGGGCAGCCAGGTGCTTTGCCCCCGCCAAACCCCACGTCCTCGTCTCCTCCTTGATCTTCTCAAAGAGACCTGCCGCCGATAGTTCTCGATGGTTGAAAGTTCGAGCATTTCTCTCTTTTCAGATTTCCCATGCCACAAGCAACAACACAGACTGCAATCCCTTCTTGGGCACGACGATCGGCACACCCATCGTCGTGGCTAGGTTTGTCAACCAGTGTAGAACAGACCTAGTCGCTGGCCAATTCTCCGGCCGCAGCTGTTCAAATGAAAGCCAGGCCACAATAAGCCACCATATGTTACCACCCGATCTAAAGGGGCTAAAGGGGCTCCACGCGGCGCGCAGGATGGGGCCCCTGTAGTCCCGGTTGGTGTTACCACCCGGGACTGGGCCCTTTTTTTTTCTATTTTTCTTTTTTTTTCTTTTTTGGTTTCTTTTATATAGAGATACGTATTATACCTATATAATAATATATATATGTCCATATACATATTAGTTATACATCACTAATGCATTAAACTATTAATACTAATATTAATATATACGCTAATAATATTAAACTTACATATATATTTAATTACAGCAAGTTTTGAAAGGCGAATATTAATATTTACACCAAGATTTCAAAGGAGCATATATATGTATATTTACAAAATGCCTAATATTTGCTCCTTCTATCGACCTCGTGTCCATTCCACCAGAACGCCCCTGTCTTGCTCACGACCTCATCGATTATAAATCCGCAGAGTGCCTCTTGAATCGCCGCGACTCTTTGGATCGGCAAGATTTCATCTTTCATTTGCATCATCCGAGGATGTGGTTAATAGAAAAATATAAATAATATTATTATGACTCACATGCATGCATACATACATACATACATATAGATATCCGTGGAAACGGCGTCAGTTCCCAATTACTGCAGATTGTCCTATTCCCTATAAGAGTGTGCATGAACTCACAAACATAATATCCACATAAATTAGTGCCTTCATTCTTCCTATAACACTTTATAGGAGAAATGATCAAGTCATTACATGCATATTCACGATAATGAAACAAACAAAACGAGATGTGTCTCTATGTATAGTAGTATTTACCGGAAATTCTCCTTTGATACCAAGTTGTTCCTTGAATGGACCTTTGTGCTCTGCACGAAACTTTTTCCAACACCTACGTACACCATATGAAATAAATGGAATTCTCGACTGATCTAAAGAGGAATAATAGTGCGAGGATGGAATTTACTTTTGAAGGTGGTCAATCATTGGTTGGTACGCATCCCATTGTCCCCTCAACGAGTCCGTGACGGTTAACAAGCTTATGTCTGGTTGTATAACAAATAATATCCAATAAAACCTATTTACATGCATGTTTTGTACCATGGGTCACGTCAATTGAAATAAAAATTATGTTACGAAGAAAATAGCCAGATGCACAAGACAGTAAAAGTACTCACCCAAAGTTGTAAGAAAATAAAATCATTGCCTTGTAATGTTGTACACGTAAGAATTTGTCAATGTTGTTCATTGTGTCTTCATAAAAATTTTGTAACATATGCTGGTTTACAATTTTTGGGTCGATGAAGCCCAAGTGGAAGTATGAGTTTTTCCTGCATACTTCAACCTCCATTCTACGGGATACAATCTAAAAGAAAAAATATTTAATAATACAGTTGACAATATATAGGAGACGTTAAATATAGAAATAAACGAAGCACTTACAGCACCCAACAGCTGAGGAGAGACACGTCGAGGGCATCCCTATGGTATATCCAGTATATTTCTGAGAATTCCAGATACATAACATTATCGCCACGAAAGTAGTCATCATCTCTAATCTTTAATCCCACCATTCTCTGCCCTTCGGCCGACGCCTTAAGGTACCATTCATGTAAGCTGTACATTTTTGTTGACAGTGTGTCGTACGTATCGGGATCAACTAGAGGTAAGCCAAGCTGAAATGCGCTGGAACTTCAACCTCTCCTTCTCAGTTTCACTTGTGTCCTTTGCATCTTGCAACATCTGACCAAGATCATCTGCAGACGCATCTTCTCTATCCTCTTCCTCAGCATCACCCATTGTAATATCAGCAAAGGCACGGTATTCAGCAAATCCGAGAATGTTGTCATCAATCTCATCTTCACCGTCTTCCATTATAACACCTTTTTCTCCGTGGCTGGTCCAACAACTATAGCCAGGCATGAAACCATGTCTAATCAAGTGGCTGTGAATGACCTTTCTTGAACTGTGCTCCTTCAGGTTCTTGCACACCCCGCAGGAGCAACTCATGAAACCGTTTTTCTTGTTTTGCTCTGCCACATCTAGAAAATGATGCATGCCTTGAAAGAAGTCACCTGAACGTCTGTCGTTGTTATACATCCATTGCCGGACCATCTGCAAGTTTAGGCAATTTTTTATAAGTAGAACAAATATTAAGTTTATTTTTGAAATAAATAAAAATTACCATCCTAATTCACTAAGCAATAAATGAAAATTATCATCCTATTTCACTAAGCAATAAATGAAAATTACCATCCTGATTCACTAATCACTAAAGTATAAATATAAATTAACTAACATATAAATAACTAAAGTATAAATATGAACTATCTAATTAACTAATGTATAAATATGTATTAGGATAAATAAGTAAAGTATAAATATGAATTAACTAAAGTATAAATATGAACTAACAAAATAACTAAAGTATAACTATGAATTAGGATAAATAACTAAAGTATATATCAATATAAATTAACTAAAGTATAAATATGAATTAACTAAAGTATAAATAACTAAAGTATAAATATAAATTACCTAAAGTATAAATAACAAAAGTATAAATATGAACTAACTAATTAACTAAAGTATAAATAACTAAAGTATAAATATGAATTAAAAACTAAATCTGCATTTCCTAAAACATACTAGTGCAAACTACTAACAAATCAATATCTCAATTGTGCTAAAAAAACAAAACTCACCCATCTCTCCATTCCACTAAAACTCAAATTTCTCTATGTATAAAGGATGAAACAAGAAATACTAACCGTGAAAGATGAGAGAATGAAGATATGTTCCTTTTAGACCACTTGGAGGAGCTAAATCTTCAATATTCGAAAAAAAAGGGGCATGACCTCCCCCCTAGGTGGCTCCAACCCGGACTAAAAGGTCCCCTTTAGTCCCGACTGGAGCCACCAGCCGGGACTAGAGGGCGCCCCCCTTTAGTCCCGGCTGGAGGCACCAGCCGGGACTAAAGCCCCCTCCCCCTCCCACCCCCAAAGCGCCCCCCTCCCCCCCAATTGGACCCGGGACTAATGCTCCCTTTAGTCCCGGGCCCAATTGGTACCGGGACTAAAGGCCCCGAACCAAAGGTGGATTCTCTACTAGTGTGAGTCCCTCATCTGTCCTTTTCCATTCCATGTATAAATAATTCAAAATGTTTACTAGGACCTGGCGAAATCTTCGGTGTACGTTTTTTCTCTCTTAATTTCTTGGTCAATCTTGCTTTGCTGTCCTTCCTTTCTGATCTCTAAAAGGTTATTATATTATTTTTATGAGGGACTGGTACTGAACAATTGTCTAACCCACCTACTGTTCGGCATATCAGGGGTGGCGCATTTTAAACGGGGTTACTTTTTTGAACGAACAAAGCACAGACTGTGCCGTTTCTATTAAAAAAGCAGAAGTTTACAAGATGTGCGCCAGCGGCGCGCTACAGGAAGAAAAGAAAGAAAGAAAGAACGGGAAAAGAAAATTAGACATCCGGCAACAGGGCAGCCAGGTGCTTTGCCCCCGCCAAACCCCACGTCCTCGTCTCCTCCTTGATCTTCTGAAAGAGACCTGCCGCTGATAATTCTCGATGGTTGAAAGTTCGCGCATTTCTCTTTTTCCAGATTTCCCATGCCACAAGCAACAACACAGACTGCAATCCCTTCTTGGGCACGACGATCGGCACACCCATCGTCGTGGCTAGGTTTGTCAACCAATGTAGAACGGACCTAGTCGTTGGCCAATTCTCCAGCCGCAGCTGTTCAAATGAAAGCCAGGCCGCAATAATCCACCATATGCGCCTGGAGAGACGGTAGCCGGCCAAAAGATGATGCCGTGTCTCTGGTTCTTGCCTGCACAATGGACAACAAGGATTTCGGTCCGGCCACGGACTTCCAGTCTATCTGATGTCCACACCCAATTTCTGATGATTAACCATGCAAACAACTTGCACTTGTTAGGTGCCCACGACTTCCAAATGAGTTGTTTGAAGTTGCATCTCGTGTACCCGTTAAATTGGGCCTTGTATGTTGAGGATACCGAGTACTCTCCTGAGGCGTTAAGCTTCCAAATACACTTATCGGGCATGTCCTGAAGTCGTACCGTCTGTACACAAACCCACAGCTGAACATACTGCTGCAGGAGTCCAGTGGATATGTTTTGGGCAAAAACGAGGTCGCATATCCATTGTTGGTTTTGCAATGCATGCCGCAGTGATCGGTTCTTTCTCCTTGAGATGGCGAACAAACCTGGGACAAAATCCCTCGGCCTATGCCCTTGAACCGGCCGAATTCCAGAAGGAGATCGTGCTGCCGTCTCCGATCTCAATCATTGTGCAGGCAGCAAACAGTTGTTTATCCGTGTCATTGCATGGATTGCCCAACCCAACCCACGGCTTGTCCGGCCGCGTCCATTCCTACCAGAGCCAGCGCAGCCGGAGAGCTCCGGCGAAGTATGTCCACACCTTGTGTGATGATTGACGCCCAAAATTGCAGCAAACACCCTGATCTTCGTACATTAAGCAAACTAGTAAAATACTCTCCGTCTGTAACTAAACAGTTCATCTTGTCTTATTTTTAAGTCAAACTGTTTTAACTTTAGAGAAATTTTACAATGGCCGAAACAAATTAGGATCGTCCATCGGGTTAAATCCGATGGTTGAGACATAGAAGGTACTAGAAGTACCAAGAGGTACCAAAAGATACCTATAAAATGTATCAAACGATACCAAAATAGGTGATCAATACCAAAATAAAAAAGGTACCTTTCGGTACCTCCTGATGATGTTTCTCTGCAATACACCCCAAGATCGCCACAATTCCAACAGAGTTGTCATGCCATCGACCCAGCTCCGTCTGCGTGGGCGAAGCTGATGTTCCAGCTGCGCTACGCTGACTCCAGCTACTGCGACAACCCCTCGACGTTCGACACCGGCGAGGCGAACGACGCAGGGGAGCGGGCGAAGCTGATGTTCCAGCTACGCGACACATGCTCAAGGGTCGACAAGACCCCTTCTTCTAGAATAGAACCTTTATATCATATAATTCATATCTATTAAATTTTTGAGAAAAAATAAACTTGCTAGTTAATTTGAGTGGATAAAAAAATGAACAAAATAAAATAAAAATTTACAAGACTAGTAGTTGGATGCAGCCATGGACTTAGGACACAATAATACAGGAAATAGATGAGGTGGTCCAAAATTTCTATGGCCTCATTTGGAGCCCAGGTTGATTTGGTAGGAAAAAGATGATCTTATTGCAAAATTAACATAGATTGTGATTTCCGGGTTGATATCAAAGAAAGTCTTGGGGTTATTTAAAAATGGTTGTGGCATGAGTTGGAGCGTGATTTTGATTGATTTTTTAAAAAATATTCGTGGGCTATGGACTATAGGTTGATATCTTAGGAGTTTAAGGGGCTTTTTTGGAAGACTGTTAGGACGGGTGGAGTAATCTAAGCCGTTCGATGAGGATGAAATGAACAACTTTTTGGCGGACGACATGGCTTGCCGCCGAGCGCCGGGTGTTTAGAAATTTGAGATTATGGTTAAACATTCAATTTTATTGTCAATATAATTTGATTCATGTTTATTTCTGTATTTTAACTGCGCAAGAAATATTGTGTTTTATATCTTTTAAGAACTCCGTCGCAAAACACAGGCATATGTGTGCTAGTATGTAAAAAACCAAAGGCATGGCCCTTTTGTCCTTGAGCACGTGTCATCATCCATCAATCAAGGGAAGGACCGAGGACGGCGGCTGCCGTGTAGCTTTCAGTCACGCTGCCGGTGTTGAACTTTCTGCTTCCGCTGCGGACCCGACCGACATTGCTAAGTGGGAGAGGTGGTTGATAGGATTTAATTTCAGCCACATTGATCCTGCGCATCTCCACAACAATCCAAGCAAGACGAGGTCACGAGGCGGCAATTGCGCTCCATGCTATTTTCTTATTGAACAAGTCAGTCCGCGAAAATCCACTGCAAGCCGCCATGGATGGGATGGATGTCTCTTTGATCATGCAGCAGCCAATGGCAATCGATGCGTGGCGTGGGCGCAGAGAGGACACAATCACACAACTGCGTTTTTCCACAGCAGAGAAAGTAAGCAGTCGGCCTGCGTGGTAGCGTGCTAAGAGTGGCGTTGAGCCGGCGAGATCCAACGTGGGGAAGGGAGCGACTCGTTAGACGCCCGCTTTTTGCCGGCGATGTGCACTGTTTGGCAGATGAACCTCCGCTCGCCTGATCCTCCATGGCTCGGTGACCTGCAGATTCTTACAGCCGGCGAGCGCACGTAACTACTAGCCATGCTCTAATATGAGCAAGATTATTTTTTAACGTGGTATGTAAGTATTTTTTTATCCGTGAGCCTCATATATATTTATCTCAAATTAAACTCATAACACTTACGAGGAAAATATTTGGATCTCTTTAGGATTATAGAAGTCAGCTAAAAAATCCATGTATCCAAGTGTGCAGATTCTAGTTGTAACGAAAATGGCCCTTGTGCCATCTATATTGTGATTTTGGTGATTGAATGACAACATAGTCTTCGGGACTAACATGTTTGTTGAGTAATCTACATAGGAAATTACGTCCCAGGAATGATTCCAAAGCATAGCCAAAAACCAGAGATAGTCTTATTTTGGAGTATTTATGACGTGGTATTGGCATATGAAATCATGGGAAGGGCTTGAGTTGATTGAATTGGAGAAGTCTGCAGTGTTTGTACACGGCGTATTAAACGCCGATCAACGGCGTACAAATCAGAAGCATACGGCGTGTGGAGGAGAGTCAACCTGAGAAGGAATATTCCACAAGGCGTATGATCCGACGAAGAACGGCGTACAAGTTGGAAGCTTACGGCGTTCGAAGGACCCCGAAGAAAAGCTACGGCGTATGATCCGGTGTTACTGTGCTGATACAGGGCGGATGATACGGCGTTCAAGGGATGATTAAGCTCAAGTCAGGATCTGCAAGATTCTACACGGCGTACTATACGCCGACCCCGGTGGACAATCGGCGTACATATTACTTAGGGGCGATGTCAAGAGAAGTTAGAGGAAAAGGCACGGCGTATGATACGCTGGTCACGGCGTACAAGTTCAGAAGCATACGGCGTGTGCAGACAGCCGTTGTAAAAGGAATCCGACCGTTGAAAAAGGCACACGGCGTATTATACGCCGATGGGGAAAAAGCACACGGCGGACTGTGCAGTTTTATGGTAACGGCTAGTTGAGCCCTTTGGGCTATATATACCCACCCCATTCGGCCATTTGGAGTTGCTGGAGTACAGAGAAGTTCATCTACACCTACAAGACATCCAAGACACCATTTGTACTACATAAATTATCCATAGTAAGTGAGAGAGCTAGGATAGCCCTAGTGAGTGAGTTGCAAGGTGTTTGAGCCTTGTGCTTGGTTCTAGAGTGAGCCACCTCTTGTAAACTCGGTGTGCCAGCCCCTTGGAGTCTTGAAGACTCGCCGGCAAGTCTTCGACCCTCCGGCTTGGTGTGGAGAGGCGACGACGACTTTGTTCGGGGGAAGAGGAGACCCCTTCCTTGGTGGAGAAGCTCCGTAGTGGAGGCGGCGTCAAGATCTCTGGAAGAGTAGGTTGATGAGAGCAAGGTCTTGGTGACTTGCTCATCATCCCTCTTGAGGAGTCTTTGTGGCGAGCTCAAGGCCTTGACCGAGAAAAAGACTTGGCGACCGGGAGCATATCCTTTGTGGAGCTCCAACGTGGAGTAGGCGTAAGCCGAACCATGGGATAAATCTTCGTGTCAAGTTTGCATCCTTCTAACCCTTTAAGTTTCTGCATTTTATACTTGCAATTTATGTGCCTTTATCTTTCTAGAGTAGTATCTTGATAGAATTGGCTCTAGGTTGCAAAACTCTTTGGGTGGGTGCAAACACTAGAAGAAAACCTTAGTTGCACATCTAGATAGCTTGTCTTAGTTTCATTTTGTGCAATTAGAAGGCATGTGGTAGGGTAAGTTTTTAGAAAACCTAATTCACCCCCTCCCTCTCTTAGGCTATCACGAGCATCGATTCCTTTCACTAGTGTAGAGTATGACAACCCGACCACACCGAGATTATTGTAATCCTATTATCTACTCCAACCCTACTATTTGACGATTTAGATATTTGGATCAGTTACAAATTATAAAACTAGATTAAAAAATTATGTCCTAACTCAAACTAATCTAAGTTTGACCAATTTTATAGATGAGAGCAATAATATTTACAATATCAAATATATTTTCATAACTTACTTATATTCATATATTTGTATACGAAGTTGGTCAAAGCTAGGTCAGTTTGACCAAAATGCCTTGTATTTCAAGACGAAGGAAGTAGATTATATATAAAACTCAACAACCCAAATTCCTATAACCCTCTTCACACATTCGTACCTCTGATAGTGATGTTTGACCCTGAAGAGTTTTTTGTTCGAGAAACAACCCCAATATAATTTTGGTTGCCTTGCACGCGCAGCTTTCCTATCATCTCCTTTCTAGCTCTCAGATCTTTGTGGCTGTGGTGGCAATCCAAGACAAGATGGTTCTCTTCTAAGTGTACATGGAGGGAGAGGGACAGACGATGAGTTCGTCGCTGGGCGCCATGGGATCCCTTCTTGGGAAGCTCCATACACAGCTTATATCCCCAGAGCATCATCAGTTGCCAAAATCACTGAAGGACGGGATCGAGCATCTGAAACGAGATCTAGAAGAACTGAACAGCTTCCTGGTGGATCTGTCAAGGTTGGGAGGTCCCAACGCAATGGTCAAGCGCTGGATGCATGAGGTGCGTGAACTGTCCTACGACATGGAGGATTATATTGACACTGCGATGCGCTCCAACAACATGATGGCCAGCCGCGACATGAACAGAGAAATCCTCCTTGTGGTCAAGAAATTCAGGAACCTTTTGAAGCAGGCCCGTGAACGGCACGAGAGATATGAGCTATGGCGCTGGGCATCGAGTCCTAGCTGCATGGACAGTATGGTCGATGCGCAACACCTGCCTCCATCTTTCAACGGGAAGGGGGCGACAGAGCTAGTTGGTATTGGTGAATCAAAGCGCGAACTCATCGAGTGGATCAAGCCGTCCATCGGTGACGTCGGCGAGGCCCAAGGGCGGCTGAAAGTTGTGTCCATTCTTGGACCTGCAGGTGTTGGTAAGAGTACGCTTGCCCAAGAAGTGTATCGTGGAATTGGAGGGCAGTTCGAGCGTCGAGCCTTTGTGCGGGCGTCAAGGGTGCCTGATGCAAGGAGGGTTCTCCGGAGCATGATCTCTCAAGTCAGGCGCCACCAACAACCCCCTTATGGTCTCCCCGTGGAAGAGCTCATCGACAACCTTAGAACACATCTTCAGAAGAAGAGGTATATGTAAGCTCGTTCTTTCAAATTAAATGCATGTGTGCAGAATGAGCTCTTGCATCAATATGTTCTTTTTTTTTATGGTCATCATCAATATGTTCTTCAGTTGTTTAGTGAATTAATATGAAGTTGTTGAGTGACCCAGGGTAAATTGCATTGCTTCGTATTGATAGATGTTCAGATATGACCAGTACCAAGCAATTGGTGGTGGCTCTGGGTCACTAAACATCAGTACGATAAATTTGGACATCGATATAGAGCAATTGGCTCTGTGTCAGTAAACAAAATCATCTCAATTCACAAGACTTGTGTATAGAGTTCCAAGGTGCAGATTCATTTTAGTAGTAGTAGCATAGGAAACTCTGTCAGCATGCAGGAAGATGAACAAAAGGTGAAAATAAAGAATATAGATCTTACTATTAATAGGAAACTTATCGTTTATCTTCCAACAAACTTTGTCAGACCAAACATTTGTTTGGACTTGAGAACCTTAATGGTCTGAGCCGAAACTGTAACATCCCGGATTTTTCTGGAATGTTCCTGAATGCAAAAATGTGGATTTCAAAATTTTTGCTTGCATTGTTGTGAAAACACCTAGATTGTCTTCTTGTGAATCTCCCTAAATTCTAGGAAATTAAAATTAACCTTTAATTTCTGCATAGGGCAGTTCGTGCTAGAGTGATTTGGCTCTTTTTGGTTTTATGTGATTGCTTGTGTGGAATTTATATTTGAATTCAAACCGTTCAAATATAAATTCAAACCTAACTAACTTTACTAACTCCTCTCGGGCCTAATCTCTCTACCCAATCAAACCCAGCCCACAAACCTAACCCTCTAAAATCCCTTTGGACCTAAACTTCCTAAACCATTCAGCCCAGCCCGATCTCCCTCTCCTTTCTCCCTCTTCTCCCTCACTCACCACAGACGGCCCAGACCAGCTAACCCCCTTTTTCCTCTCTTCCTCCCGGTCCGGCCCAACTTCCTTCCTCCTCACCCTGCTCCCGCGCGCGGCTCGGCACCGGCCCACTTCTTCCACCGAAGCCCAGCCCCGTCGCTCCTGTTCTTCTTCTCCACCACGCAACGCGACGCCGCCCGCTCCTCCCTTCCGCGCGCGCCCGCGCCAGCCCCGCCGCGATTCGCGCTACGCGCACAACCGTCCGGCCCCACCCATGTGACCCTGTCCCCGCTCCTCCTTGGCTGCCAAGGTAGCTCCAGCCTCGTCCATATCCCCTCGCCCACGCCTCACCCCGCCTACAAAATCCCCACACCCCTCTCCGATGCTGGCCACCAAATTCACCGGGGCAAAGCCCTGCTCAAGCTTGATCCAACCCAAATCAGTAGAGGAATAGGAGGAGGAGAAGAAGGAGAAGTGGAGGCGCAGGCGTGAAGGGGAGGAAGCCGCTCGGAGGAGGCCGTCCGCGAGAAGCTGCTGCCGCCGACGTCGAGCCGCGCCACCGTCACGCCGTGGAAGAGAAGGACGCGCCGCCGAGTTCCGCAAGCAGTACCGCAAGCCGCTCCAGTCTTCAGCAAGTCGATCACACCCTTCATCCGCAGCCCGTGAGTCCCCATCTATTCCATCGCCGCTCGTCGTGCTCTGTTCTGCTCCGCCGCCACCATGCTCGCTGATCGACCTAGCTCTGTGGACCACGGCCTTCGCGGCACCTTGATGACCATGCCAGACCGGCCGTCGAGCCGCACACCTTTGCAGGAACCCAATCCAAACCCCGCTGTTTCCTCCCCGGCTTGTTTCTGCTCACCGCCGTGGAGCTCGCCGTGGACCGGCCGCTCCGCGTCGTCTTCCGATCAGCCTGATCGCCTCAAACCTTCCCCGCTTAAGCCCCGTCTCGCCCACGTCGTACACCACGGACAGGGGGTCCGGTTCGTGCACGGCGTGAACACCCTCGCGGCCCTGTCTACCGTGGCCACGATCCAAGTCGCCGGCGGCCGCATGAATGCTCTCCCCTTCCCCAATCCTTTTTACTCGCTTCCTTTGGTTGCTCGCGTGCGCACCCTGGTCAGGGGGACCGGCCGTGCCCGTGAGGCCTCTTCGTCGATCGCTCTGTTGAACCGCACCGCCGCTCGCCGTCCTCGCCACACTGCTCCGCCCGGCCGCTTCGTTTTTGCTCGCCGCCGCGGGAACAAGTCAGAGCCCTTGAATCACTTCCTTGCCTTCCTCGCAGCCATTCGATGGCCATATTGGAGGAGCGCCCTGCGGGCAGGAGGCCACGCAGCCGCGCCACCGCCGCCGACGAACTCACCCGCGTCGCGCTCTGGAGCGCCGCGGAGGAACCACACATGGAAGACCACACGCACGACTCGCCACACAAGTCACAGAAGATCCTGGCATCCCTCTTCTCTCTCTACCCTGCGGACCCCACCTGACAGTCTCTACCGCTCTCTGCCCAGTGGACCCCGCACTGCCGCCTCCCTTCCTCTCACTGGCCAGTGGGCCCGCCTCGTCAGTCCGGACCTGTTAATCCACCGAACCAGCAAATGGCCATGGGCCGGATCCATTTGGCCCATGAACCCTTTTCCCAATCCGGACGAAGTCTAGAAAACCCCCTCTAAATATCAATGCCCATGGATGAATCGGCCCGTCAGCAGCCCACGCCCGAGCCTTTTCTTTTTCCTCTGACCTGACAGCCCGACCCCACATGTCATCCTCTCTGTGTATCTGACTGGTGGACCCCGCTGACCCCACTGACAGGCTGACCCGTTGACCGGTCAACGCTGACCGTTGACTTGGTCAACGCTGACGTCATCATGACGTCAGCAGTGGCGGACCCACTGATGACGTCATGCTGACGTCAGCAGGCCACGTGGCACGCTCTGGTGTTGCCACGTGTCGCCTCTGTTTTTATTTTCTTTTTCGGAATTTTAGAAATAGGATTAGTCTAAGAAAATTCATAATAAATTCATCCTAGCTCAGAAAATTATGAAACCAGTTTCTATAATTTTCTAAAATCATGATCTACGCGTTAGAACAGGAGTTGAGTGCTTTTGGCTCTTATTGCTTCTTATTTGGAGTTTATTCGCATTAGATGCCGTTGTTTATTTATGCAAACGTGTTCTAGGATCTGAGGAAGTTCCAGAAGACTTCGTGGACTTCGTCAACTTGAACTTCGGCAAGTGAAGACTTGTACGACTACATCAAGATGAGTTTGGATCGTAAAGTCACAGGTGTCCACGCCCATCCTACTTTGAATCCTATTAGGCATTGCTACTAGTATGCTAGCGCTTTACTTTCTTGCATGATGATGATAATGACCTGTTGCATGGCCTTATTTACTTACCTTTATCCTTGTTAAGACTGTTACACTTTGATGCTATGAACTTGCTATGCTTGCATGTGTATGGGATGGATGTGATAGGATTCTTGGCGTGTGTGGGGCAAAAACCCGGGAAAGGAGTAAGGGGTTTTGGGAACTTTGCGGGGGTGAGCAGCTTAACTCGATCTCGTATCGAGGGCTTGGGGTGCGAACTTAGGCGCATCCTGTGTGGTACCTGTGGCGGGTACATGTTCTTATGCTACTTGAGGAGTTTGGCGGCAATACCTGTAATGGGTGCGCGAGCGGACCACTGGAGGTGGAGACGCTATTTGACGGTGACGCTTACCCCGGCACCAAAAACCGAGTTGGATTGCTTGGTTCACAGAACTTCGTGCACACCACTTACACCTACTAGGAGGTGTTCCAGCCAGTCTAGTTAAGTGCGGTACCCGGACTGTAAGGAGTTAGCGGAAGTGTGTGGGGGAAAAGGCGGAGACCTTTGTTCCCCCGAAGGAGGCTCATACCCCGGGACTTGGCCACCGCGGGGGAGGCCATCACAGTTCTCGGACACCGAGTTGCGTCTTCAGTGTATCCTAAGCCGGGAAAAGCAGGAGGGTACCGTTCACTGACTAGGATCTGTGCTGTGGGTTGTGTCTCAGTCGGCTTGCAACCGACTTGCAGCCCGAGTGGGTCCAGGTGTACAAAACTCCGCAAAGTCTAATCTATATATAGCCGCCGTCCGCGGTCAATGGACGCTCCTGTGAATTTCACACAATCCGCCATTGTTTTAGGAATTTCTACCTCCCCTCTAGAGTAGGGCCTGCCTCGGGCAGTTGAGATGTGAAGGGTGGGAGCTTTCACATCGCCTAGAGAGTGATGAGTGAAAGATATTGGAGACGGGTACCTGGTGCGCCAGGATTGCTCGTAGGTGTTGTGAGAATGGTTTTGGGATGAAGATGCTGCTTGCATAGGATTAACCTTAAGCCTATCCTTGATATTTCTTATACTAGTATTAGGCCACTTAAAGCTTACATTACGGATGGTGACGTGGACCTGTCCCAATCCTTGGGGGCAGTTTGTGAATGAATAGGTGAAGATCCAATGTGCGAGACCAACTCCGGTGAAGTTGGTGAGAAGGTTGCAGTGCTATGCTCAAGTGTTGCCTGTGGAAGTGGTGCTCTGAAGACGAAGCTGGCTTGAAGCCTAGTTACCGTTGCGTTGGTTTTCATATTGTCGAATAGCCCAAGGGGCATGTATCAGTACGCTTTCCGTTGTATATCCTTGTTGTAAGCTAACTCTGATGATTGTAATCGTTGTATGGATGTGATATCCTTCTGAAATGAGCTCTGTACGTGATAGCTGTTGATTCTGGGACTATCACAATGGTACAGGGATTCGGATTCTCGTAATTGAAAATCCGGGTCGTTTCAGAAACCGGCTTCGGAGCTTACAATCTATGCATCCTAGTTTGTCAGACCAAAAAAAGTTAGTGATAACTGATAACTTATTACTGAAACAAAAGGGAACCAAATGCCAAACATCATCCTTGTACTTCATAGTTTTGACCATGCGCCAATGGTGGTATTTCTGTACTTGTGCATATTGGTCATGCCCAACATATATAACACTTATATTTGGAATTATTCAGCAGGTATTTCATCGTCATAGATGGTTTGTGGGAAACAACATCTTGGGATATTATTAAAAGTGCTTTTCCAGAGGATGCTCATTGTAGTAGAGTATTAATAACTACAGATATTGAGGAAGTTGCTCTAGAGTGCTGTGGTTATCAATCTAATGCAAGTGTTACTTGGGCACCTGAGTCCATGTTGGACTCGGACTCCCATTATCATGCCCAAGTAGGTATTTTTAAGATGGAGCCGCTGAGCACAGATGACACCATGAAATTGTTCTTCGACAGAGTCTTTGGGTCCAGGCCTGAATTCTCTGAACAACTGACTACATATTCAGAAGAAATTGTAAGAAAATGCAGTGGTCTGCCACTAGCAACCATTATCATAGCTAGGGCACTTGCATGTCAACCGGACAACACAGACCTCTGGCGCCATATTAAAGAATGTTTATGTTCCAGAAGTAATCTTTCTTCGGAAGACTTGGTAAAAGAAATAATAGGCCTGAGTTACTGTAGTCTTTCTCAACAACTGAAGACATGCCTACTATATCTTAGTTTGTATCCTGAAGGTTATACATTCTTGAAGGCTGATTTGGTGAAGCAATGGACTGCCGAAGGTTTTATCAGTGCAGTGGCAGGTAAAGGTACCAACGAAGTTGCAGAGTGCTATTTTGATGAGCTTGTCAGCAGGGGGCTTTTACAGCCTAATCATATCAATATCTCAGACGAGGTGATGTTCTATACAATGCACTCTACTATATTTGAAGTTATTAGGCGCAAGTCCATAGAAGATAATTTCACCACCGTAATAGACTACTCTGAAACTATCCCGAAGCTTTCTGCAAAAGTTCGTCGACTGTCTCTCAGCTTGAGCAATGCTAAATATGCAACCAAGCCCGAAGGCTTCTCACTATCACCAGTTCGATCACTCATCTTTTATGGACTTGTTGAGTGTCTGCCTTCCATTATGGAGTTTAAGCTACTTCGGGTTTTAATCCTTGAGTTTTGGGGTGACCGAAAAGAGTTGGACCTAAGTGGAATTTGCACATTGTGGCAGCTGAGGTACTTCCGGATTACAACTGATTTCATTATAAAGCTACCGGTCAAGATGGGTGGACTTAAATATTTGGAAACACTGGAGATATGTGCAAGTGTGTTGACTGTTCCATCTGATATTGTTCATCTCCCGAAACTGTTGCACCTCCACCTTCAACTTCAAGGTGATATAAAGCTGCCCGATTATGTCGGCCAAATGAGATCCCTACGTTCATTGCAGTCCTTTGATCTGAGCAGTAACTCTGAAGATAATGTACGGAGCCTTGGTGAGATGAGGAACCTGCATGACCTTCATATCACCTATTCTACAGCACTCTCTGACCATCTGAAGAGAAACTTAATAGCTCTGGCCTCTTCGATTGGGAAACATGGAAACTTAAAATCTCTTACTCTTTCTCCACGTGTTTCATGCACAAGCATCTACATGGACTGCTCGAGTATACTATCTTCTCCACCAATTTCTCTTGAGAAACTCAAATTGCTGCCACCCATTTGCATCTTTTCAAGACTTCCTGAATGGATTGGGCAGCTCCAAAAGCTACGCATTCTCAAAATTGTTGTTAGGGAACTGAAGAGGGATGATGTTAACAGAATTGATGGATTACAGGAACTCACTGTTCTCTCTTTGTATGTCAGGGAACCAACTGCACAAAGCATCGTCTTCAACAGCACATCATTCCCAGTTCTGAAATATCTCAAATTCAGATGTGGCATTCTGCGCCTTGCCTTTCAGGCAGAAGCAATTCCAAACCTTCGGAGGCTCAAACTAGAATTCAATGCCCACAGTGGAGAGCAGTATGGTGATTTTCTTGCCGGCATTGAGCACTTGTTAAACCTCCAAGAGATCGTTGTACGACTTGGGGCAGCTCCCGGTGCAGAGGAATCTGACAAGACAGCCGCGGAATCTGTACTCAAGGACACAATTGGCAAGCACTCGAGGCATCTGAGCTTCAGCATACGAAGGGCCGATTCCTTTGAGGAAGAGTACGTGCCAGTATTTTCCTAAAACACTTTGACGTCTTATAAATAATAATATTTGCCATTTCTACTGTTTTTCCAGCATAACATAAACAGGTCCTTTTTAAGGTCAATAGTACGCATTGCTTTAAATATGTTTTATCATTTCCTTTTTTTAATGTCAATCACTAGGATATATGTTTGAATCCATATGGATGATTATAGTACTGGATTTGTGGACACAATTAAATTATTATCATTTAATGACAGGTAGAACTGTGTGCGCAATCATTTAGAATAAAAAATATGCTTGTATCTATTAGGCTAATCCAAGTGTACAGTATAATATATATGTTTTTATTGGTATACAATCAAAATATATATCTTGAGCATTATAATTTAGTTCTGAAACAATAAGTGAGGTCACTCTTTCTTAATTAATTGTAGGATTTTATATACTTTTCTACTTTTTTGTATTAATGTGGAAATTTAATTTAAGTCATGGAATGTAGTGCCTCCGGTCTCACATGTAATTTGTAAGAATTAAGGCATGTTTAGGACGTCTAATGCCAACTACTTTGATCAATAATTTATATACTTGTTCAATGAGCACTGAAGGAGAAACCGTGTGATATATTTTTTTTCTTATCTGTAACTGTTTTAACTGAGTTCGTGTTATTTTCTCAGGATTCCCCAATTTTTGGATCCAGCTGCGAGTTTGTCCCATTTTGGTAGTTCTATTTCACTCCACATAAAACTAACATATCTTCTTTTGTTGGGAAACATATTTTACATATCAATTTTATGTTAGACATTAGCCAGTCATATAAACAAAAACTAGCCATAAATAACAACACGGTTGCTCCAATAGTTTTGAAATATAGTTGTATTTTCTATATTCATCTCTCAATGATATATTTTCTTCAAAATATAGTTGCATGTCTATTATTAAAAAGATGTATTCTATTTTAAATATTTTAATTCCAACTTTTGGACATATAGGTATATTAATATATAATGGCAACAACTCTAATTAATCTACAAAGTTAAAATGTAAATGTACCAAGATAAGCTATGTAACATTTCTATTAATTATTGAGATTATTGAGATTTTTCTTACTTTTCCAAACTCAGAGATGTTTGTTGCTGTGGATTTAAATTGTCATGTCAATTTCAAGTGTTATCCTCTGTTTGTTCTTTATATTGTTCGTGACTAATATAACCTTGTTTGGACCAATTTGATGAAGTACTAGGATGCCGTTGTGACAAAAAAAAAAGAGTATAAGAGTTTGCACAAAATATTTTGATTTCACATCTTTAAATACTTTACTCAATGGCAAAAAAAAATTAAAAAAAAGGTCACTTTCTTGCTTTGGAAAACACTATGTGAACTCTGTTGTATGGTCCACTCCATGTCTGCAAGCATAGTTTTCTTTTTCATAATTTATAATTTTACTGAGGAACGACTAATTTTTCCTATTATGTTATTCTTAATATTTTTTCCACAGATGAACTATTGAGTAGGTCTACTATGGATGATGTCGCTGGTCAACCTACTGAGATAGATGAGGTTCAGGAAGTGTCCTTGGGCAGTGATTACACGGGGGCAAATGATCCAGTAAAACAGACAGACAAAGACACGGGGGTATGTTTGACAATCCATGTCCTAGTTCTATTTTTAAACGTACAATTTAGCCAAAATTAAAATTTATAATAGAACACATACAAAGACAGCAACCCTATATGCTCTAGATCTAAGCATTACAGTAGAGCAGATTTTTTTAAAAAAACATTAATTCAAATCCATGGAAGTTGGATATGCCAAATCACTAATCCAACCCTCTGTTTGAAAATACAAGGCGTCTTTGGTTTTTAAATCAATTTGCCCAATAATCTTTTATTCTACTGTAGCAGCATCAAGGAGAGGGTGCACACTTTTATTCGCGGTATTTCAAAAATATTCGTAAGGGTGAATCTCGAGGTAGATCTACTAGTCAAAATTACCAGAAGGGAGATCTGGAAGATCAGCTCTCCAATGATCCACTACCAGCTAAATCTTCTCCCCTGAGGACTGGTTCAGATCCAGTGGTGCAAAAGTCGAAGGGCGAAAGACATGAAAACAGAGAAGATGATCTTCGTCAGCAACAAGCTGTAGTTGTAAACATTGAAGGGGTTTCATCTCCTTCATGGAAACGCTCTGATGAAGAAAACCCTGGAACTGCACCCATCACACCTGGAAGGTCCAAGATGAGATCAAGTGGCTCTGGATATGAAATGATGGTAATCTTAATTTTGTTCAATTACAACATAAGTAAATTTATCTTATATTACGATATAATGAGTCTGAGGCAACTGAAGCAAATAAGTTAAAACTTCAGTTTAAATTGTGTCTTATCAGCATAAATTTCTGAAGAGATGTACTGTTATTTCTTGCACATACAGTTTGAGAGAGGACAAGCTGTGCCCCACTTTGGAGATTGGGATTCCGACCCAACAGTAGCTGACAAGTACACCGGCATATTTAATAAAGTGAGGGCGGAGAAAAAGTCTGGCGATGCTCCTGTTATCACCAGTGATACAGGTTATAAAAACCAATCCAAACGAGGTCGCAAGTATAAATTATCGGTTAGTCCACTTCAAACTTATTACCATACTGATTTGAACTATTTCATGATCTGGATGTTGTGCGTATGCTTCATATAGTTTTCCGTTTTCTTGCTTTTTATGTCCTTCTGAAAACAGAAAACGGCTGCCACTCGATTCCACGGAACTGGCCATTTTAGCACTAAGTAGTGTACTCACTTAATTCAACAGCTTGATGTACTGTTACTGGTTTTAGCGATCCTTGCCCCCATGCTTACTTCTGCAATAACCCAATTGACTAAACTCCAGCAAAGCATGGCGCAAATTACAGTTTATGAGCTTAATCACTGCAAGATATTAGGTATAGCATTATTTTGTTAGCAACAAAGTTAAGTGCCATAGTAGCTATAGTAACTATTGACAACCCATTGCATTGTTGTTCTTTTTAGTTCCAACTTCCAAATAATCACCCACTATGTTGTTTTTCACAACTGACACACAACATTTGTTTGGGTTGATCCACTTTGGCAATTGCTTTTTGAAGTAGCTTTCCATAGTTTAATCTTGTTGAATGAATATTATCTAATATGTTGAAAGAAACACCACAGAACCCTCTTTAATCACAATATATACTGCTTTTTTGCAGGGTTGGGCATGCTTTAGGTGGTCCAGAAACTAATAGCCGTTGAAGATTGGATGAACCCATGCCGAATGTATTGTTCTAGAAGTGAGTGTCTAGTGTCCACACTCCACAACCTGCCAGAAGACGATGGCAAAGGTCACTATGTACAGATGTACTGGAGGAGGCTTAAGGAGATGAGAAAAGCCCTTGCCTACAGGTTGTACAGATAGTGCTTGACAAATGCAAGCTCCAGCTCTAGGGTGACTACTTAAATTACTATGTGGGAAATGAGGCACAACCCAAAAAAAAGTAAATTCCTTGAGTGGCACAAAAATTTACGCCAATTCTCTCAATGTCAGAGAATTTCTCGAATTCCCTTTAGTGCCATTGAAATTTTGATTTATCCCCTCAGTGCCATTCCATCCAGTTTTCTATCCATATGCCATTAAGAGCAGTTGGAAAAGACAACTATGCCCTTCCTGACTCAGGGTCCCACCTGTAAGTGCTCATCTAAATTCTCTCAGTGAGCAATCCGAACGGTTCAGTTCCATGGTTCAATTGATTCAGTCCAGCTTTCACCAGGGGTTAGCCTAGTTCATTATTAGGAAGCTGCAACATTAAGCTAATATTTGCACCATAACTAAGAATCTTTAATCAGCAATCACAGAGTGGTGTTCTGATGGATGTCGTATCTGATATCATCAGCAAATATGATCATATCTGATGTCAGCACCATTATTAGGGAGCTGCAGACCAGGTTGAGTTGACCAGTTTTGGCAATGGGCACAAATTTGCAGATCTCCTACTGAGATCGTTTGCTTTATGTCACACCCGATTTTAAGGACAAAATCGAATGCATCGCATATGTGTGCCAGGATCCGTTCATCACACATATGTTGACGTCATCAGTGAAAATATCAAAAGACAATGTTCAAAAGCGTACAAAAGAGAGTACATAACTTTATTACACTCATCGTAAATAGACACGAAGGTCTTAAACGTTCACCGACATCCTAAACGATAAACAGCTCCTTGACTTCATCCACAGGCACTTGACTGGTTGACGCGCCTAGAACTCATCAAAGTCGCTGAAGTACTCCACATCATTGTTATCTTCTGAACAGCAGTTGTTTAGCAAGGGTGAGTACACTTATGGTTGGTACTCAACAAGTGGGGGAATATGCAAGGCCATCAAAGGGGTTCAGGCTCATGCGGTTAGCACTTTTAGTTGATCAAGTTTTATTAGCAAGCACCTAGTTACTAGATGTAAGTTTATACCATCCCAAAATTAAGCAGGATAACCCAAAATTATTCCACCAAGAGACCAAAAACCACAAGTTAAGATCAAGTTAAAGTTCAATTATCATGTGAGGGTCCAAGCCGCCCTTAACCGTGGGCACGGCTGATATATCAGTTTTACACTCTGCAGAGGTTGTACACTTTACCCACAGCTCGTGTTCCCCTTGTCGCCCGGGTTTGCAAGGCCCTTAAACACTTCCTTTGGTGAGTGGCGAGGGTTCACTACGAAGCCTTTACAAAGACCCAAAGTTAAACTAGCAGCCCGCTAGAGTTTCAGCAGCGGTGAGGTCCACAGCCCTCCCAAGAGAGGACGTACCTTAGCAAAGACTACTCCTACAAAAGGACCGAGCTATGACCCCTCACCGCCCCCCTCCTTGCCCTTACGGTAAGACCACTAGCCAACCCCAAGTCTAATTAATTAGCTAAGTCAGAGCCATGTGAAACTGTGGTTGCACTGTTTTCTTGGGTGGTTCTCCATGTTCCAATTAATCATGATGATCTTGTAATTAAGCAAGAATATAACAACATAAATAAAACATGATTAACATTGCATAAAAGGTAACAGAACCATCCCAAGTTTAAGCAAGCTAAGCATTTCTACCCATGATGTAACCAGGTGATTCAAGGTTCAAGGTAAAAAGATCTAGTCATGTCCTAATAGGATAACCCGTCAAAATTAATGCATAACAGTAAAGTAAAAGTGGATTTCATGAATGTAAATGGGACAAAAAGAATGTTCATGTAGAGGGAGGCCACTTGCCTTCCTCAACAAACTGCTGTTGGTCCTCTTCAAACAGCTGCTGCTCCTGATCTTCCTCGAACGGCACGTTCTCTACACGATCACACAAGACATACAACAAAATAAATAAAAACAGTACACCAAACAGTACTAAAAGTACAGAACAAGCACCTTAAACTAAAGAGCATGCAAAGACGATCGCGTGGACGCGAAAATCGCCCAAAACGGATTTAAAACGACGAAACTACGCTAGTTACAAGGTTGCAGGGACCTATATGCAATTAAAACTAAAGTCTGCGTACTGTTTTGATAAAAACCGAGGGCACAAACATAAATAAACATAGATCTCAGGGGCTAGCAAGTGATTTGACCATGAAAAGGACGGCGGGTTGGATTATTCAAAAGAACAGGGGCCTAAACAGAAGTTGTAAGGGCATATATATGAATATTTTGTACTGCAGTTGGACCGCGGGTTGGGCCTAAACAGAAGTTTAGGTTATCTTTAATAACAATATACGTAGGTAACTTAGATACAAATTTTGAATGTCATTTTAAGTTATCATTTATAATGATATGCATGAGTAAATTAGATAAAAATTATGAGGTTAATTTAAATTATTTTTTATAATGGCATAGCTCGATAATTTAGATATATTTTTAGGATTTATTTTAGAATACTTTTATAATGATAGTGGTGTGTATGACTATGGTTATTACTTATTAGAGTTTACATGATTGATGTTTCTAATTTTTGTGAGAATTTCTAGGATTTGTTTTTTTCTAGCGTGTCTCGTGATAACTAATGCGGAGTCTTCAAATAAAAAATTAAGGCTAAATTTCTACCAAATTATTATGAGCTATCTCTCATTTGTTTAAATATTTGAACACAATACCTATATAGATATATACTTATTATTTTTATCTGATTGTGATAGATCATTGTTAGTAATTACTCTATAATATTTTTATACACAATTATAATATTTAAATTTTCACTTTGCATCACATGTATGCCTTGAATTTATTTAATGAACCGTAAGTTTGAACTATAATTTTAACGTATAATTCTATATTGTCGTCACTTCTCCTATATATTTATAAATGACAACTCACATTATGCATATATACCTTAATCAATATATAATATACTATAAAATACATGATTTAGAATCTTATATTGGTGTATATTTTTAATTAAGGTAATTTGGATTCCAATGTAGGATTACCTCATATTATTTTAAAGTGACATATGTGGGTATATAGATGTAAAACAGTTAATTTAAGTTATTTTTTAGGTATTCGTAGTGTGTAATTTGGTTGCAAATTTATGAGGTTATTTTAAATATTGTTTATAATGGCATAGTGGGTAATTTGATGAAGATTAGAGGGTTACTTTAGTTTATTTTTATATAATGGCAGAGGTGGGTAATTTTGATATAGATTTAGGGGGTTACTTTAAGCTATTTTCATAATGGCATAGGTAGAAAATATAATAGATCTAATAGCTATGATGATTTGAGTGTTCCATTTGATGGCCAGACGTTTTGCTTTTTTGTGAGAATTTCTAGGATTTCTCTCTTTTTCTAGAGTGTCCACCTAGGATCCTAGGTGGCTTCATCTGGAGGCTTCAAAAGGAGCCTCCAATTAGTAATAGTAAGATTCAACATCAAAATAGCTCTCCAATAGACTAGTCATCCAACTCACCAAGCCATCCGACTCTCTAAATTGGCTCCCTCGCTAGGCAAATTTGGCTAGCCAAACTGGCTTGCCAAGTGTGGGATGACGCGTGAGACCCACGTGTTAGTGTGTGGAGGGAGAGAGAGAGTTAGAGAGTGAAAAATGAAGAGTCTGTTGGAGTGAGATGCTTAATATGAAGTGGAATCTTTATGGAAAAGCAAATAGATAGTCAAATAGAGTCTCTTGGAGATGCTCTGATCTCAAGCCTGTCAGAAAGCTTGGTTAGATGTTATTTTGAAATGTGATTACGGATGATTTGCATTTGTTCTCTATGAGAAATATAATAATGGTTTAAGGAGTTTTTCCGATCTTGAATTTCTTCTGAATACCGCTGATGTGGGTTGAGTTTGAGTGCGCGAAATTCTATCACCACGATGTTAGAAATTTGGAAGTAGTGCCTGCAGGTGCACAAGATGTATCACCACCATTCATCAAATAAATTATATTTTGGATTTCTTTTCTAAGAAGCTGCTAATAGTTTGATTTTTAATTTTTTTTATCTACTCCCTGGCTTGAAATTAAAGGATTTGCTAAAAGGAAGAAAAAGTTTAGCAGCTACTCCCATTTTCTTTAATTAAAACTTCTTGTGAGATACCGTAGTGACTTGCCCTGCCGAAAGAAGCTAGCTAAAGGTCGTGTTCATCTGTAACAATGAAACAATCTAATATATCCTGAGTTGTTTTGATTAATTCATGCCGAGAGAACCATCAGAAAATCCTGAGTTGATTCTTTCTTAGATCTTTTCACCATTTTAGCACAATAAACAAAGGCAAAATTGCATAAATCTGTCTATAAGTCATTTGAAGTTTGGCAATGCCCCATAAGTCATTTTGTTGCAAATGCCCACCCCTTACTCAATTTGGTTGCGAAAACCTCCCAACCTCCACATGCTTAACCAAATCAATCCATTTTTACCGATGTAGAGCCACCATAAGCCAAAAGCTAGCTGAGTTAAACTTTGTCAAGTGTTTGCATGAGACTTATTCATCATGTTGCATTGAAATTGTTTTGTGTAAATAGCAAAACTCAGTGCAACAGCGTTTGAGCTCTCATTAGAAATTTTATTTCTGAAATCTTTAAAAAGTATTGGGACTATACTGCTAGAAGTGGTTAGCGTCAGCATATGCATATTGGGTGTTTTTCCGCAACTGGCTAAGTAGGGGTGAGTATTTGCAATAAAGTGATTTATAAGGAGTAATATGCAAACTTCAAATGACTTATGGAGATGTTTTTGCAATTTTACCATAAACAAATACCTAGCCATGCATGTTTTTTTCCACCTGCCTACTGCTTGCTTATACTTAAATGGCAACAAGGAATGAAGATTCGATACACAATAGAGGTGGAACACATTCAATCATGTCCATTTATACAAGAGGTGGTACATGTTTTGAGATTCGAGCTGGTGGCTAGCTGGTTTATTATGTCCCATCAATGTATAATATACGGTGGGGCACGATAGGTGTATTCATCTCGTATATAGAATAAAAACATTGCGTCCCCTCCCTCTCTGGCGTTCAAAATCATTAGAATCATCCTCACTCTCTCCTCTCTCCTCTCTCCTCTCCCCCTCACATTCTCTCTCAGATCGCATCCGACATCCGAACATGGTTAGATCCAGTGCCTCGCGGCCGAGATGCGGTCGCGCGTTGGCCAGCTCCGGCTTGGCGGCACGGCGACTTGCTCGGCGAGGTGCAGCGCGGGTACAGAAGCTCGGCAGCGGGTGACACAGTGGCCCAGCAAATGTGGCTCGTACAGCCGCGGCTGGCGGCCACACGACCGAGGAGGGAGCTCCCTTTGCTGCGTGGAGCGGAGTTGGGCGTCGAGCCCCCGTGGCCGAGCTCCCGCGCCCACGACGGTGCACGGCTAACCGGCCACCCATGCGGCGGCGCTCGCGGCCGTTGCCCGCTGGCCGCCACGAGCTCACCCAGTGGAGCTGGTGGCCGAGCACGCGCAGCGGCGCGGCCGAGCTTGTCGACGGAGGAGCTCGCGGAGGGCAACCACAGCGGCCTACGAGCGGCTGAGCTCCCGAGGCGGCGAGCACGCCAGAGGTCTAGCCGGCAGGGGCGGCCGGGCCCGTACTACCACCAGCAGCTCCGGCTCAGGGGGGCGGGGCAGCGTGCGAGCGCGCTGCACGCCTGCATGGAGAGCCACGACCGTCCGGCGTTCTGGCATCTTTTATTGCAGGGATGCTGCCTTCGTCATGTATGTTGGTATTTCTTACGGTCGCAGATAAATCCGCAAGCGCACCGTTGTAGTTTTCATCCGGAAGTATTCAGGGTAACGAATCCATAGGAAATGTGTGTACTAATCTTCTAACTATATCATCAAAGGACAATAAGAGAAATGATGGCAAGGGCAAAGAGGATTCCTATGGTTAAGAACCTTGATGAAGGATAAGCTCAGCATCTAAGGTTTGCTTACTTTGGGCACCGGGGTATCCTAGGCCTCTAGAAAATTGCCGGCATACAGCTCTACGTCATACCCGAACGTGGAGGATTACAAAGGACGGACAGGGCTGTCACCACCTGCCGCCTACCTCTACTAATCCGTGGGGTTATGAGGCAAACGAAGGTAGTCGATAACCTAAGCACCACGCTTAAGATATATACTACTACTCTAATCTTAGCTAGAGACTAGAGCACTTTATAAATAAAGCGACGAACCCACAAGCAACAATATAAGAGAACTTACTTAATCGAAAATACTTAATACCATAAGAGATCACGAACACTTACTAAAAGAAAGAAGCATCCGTCAAGGTACAAGATCGGAGAAGAGTGCCGACAGCCCCGGCACTTTCCCCGGACTACCCCTCACTCTCTCCCTATTCTCTAGATACTACACTGGAGTAGAGCTTCGCCTTGGAGAGGAGCTTGTGGCTTCTCGATCTTGTGTGTGTTGAACCGGAGCTGGGTGCATCTATTTATAGCTTGGTAGGACGGTGGAGAGGTCGCTCGAGGCGGTTGAGGCCGTTTGGCCTCGGGACCAGGTCGGCCGACCCTCAGATGCACCGCCTTGCCTCAAGCACGGTCCAGATGCATCCTTGGAGTCCGTATGGAGTTGGTCGTCGAAGGGGGACCGATGCCGTCGCCCGTGGGGCTCGGCCGACCTGGAGTTGGCTCGCCTCGGGCCCATCTTCCTTTGAGTCTCTTCCCCGTGGGTCCTAAGGTCGTCTGTGTGGGTTGGCTTGAATTGAGTATATTTAGTTCTCATTGTGGGCCCCTCAATCCAAGTGATAGACACATGGCTTCTTCTTGTCCTTTGATCGAAACCGATAGCCAAGCAACGGTCAAGATGTTCCATGATTGTGCTTCTTTGTTGTGGCCAAAGAGGGCTCCATTGGGCTTGGGCCCAGGTCGGCCGACCTAGGTGGGTCGGGCGACCTGGCCCTGAGCCCAAATGTCCTCCTCTTTTGCTAGTTAGTCCCTGCATTCATATATTCACCAAAACTTGTGGAGTTGATTAGATATAGACCCTATCACTATGTTTGGTGATTATATTTAACATATTCTCTGCAGAGGTTGATGGTCAAAATGAGCATTTAAGGACCATCAACAAGCTCCCCCACACTTAGCCTTTACTCGTCCTCGAGTAAAGCTCAAGACTAAGGTGGAAAACATGACTCCAACTGATATGATGCAAACATATAAATTATTCCAAAACATACCTGCACTTGTGAATTTTGTAGTGTCTATCATGCCATCTTGGGTTGTTGAGGAATGGAATGGCCTTGGCTCAAGTTATTTGCAGTCTTCTATTAAGTAACTTGGGTTTTGATAAATTTTCAAAAACATTACCTTACCTAGCTCCTTAAATGATTCTCTCGGATCTCTCAAAGTGTATAATTCCTCACCAAGGCATTTCTTTGCCTTCTTTCACTCTACTTCTAAAGGCTTATATGTAGCTCAAGGTAGGAGTAAAGATAAGACATACTTGCATCACATATATTGCAAAGTCAAAGAGCGGATCCAAGAAGAAAACTATTTATACATTATGATCAAGATGTGCATGTGTGTGGAAGAATGGAACTTGTAGCTCCTTTTTGTATGATCCCTCTCCTCTTCAAAATATTTTGAGAACATGGCTATCTATATTTTTTTCTATTTTTTTATCGTGCTCAATGCTTTTGTGAGCAGGTATTTTTTTTCTTTTTTTCTTTTTTTCTCATAGCCCATGTCTCTTTTGCAATGGTACTTGGAGACAAGATCAATACTTATATGGAGAATTTATTTTATGGATGGATGGAATATTGCTAACCTCCAGTGTAGAAGTTTAGCATGTGTATATGAAGTGTACGTGATCTTGATCATGAAAGCATGAAGAGCATCTTAAAGGGTCACAATAATTTGACAAAGCTCAATGCAATAAACAAGTAGCATATGTATATGGGTTTTTCAATGTGAATAACATATGGCCTTGGTAAGAATAAGGCATCACTGAGGAGCTTTGCAAGGCTATTGATTTTAAGGTTTTGCAAGAAAAACATCCCAAGTACTTTATACAGAAAAAGCAAGACTTCTTTCATCATACCATATCTCATTTATCAACCACTTAGATAAACATGTTTTCCTAAAGAGATATGTTCACAAGCAACTGGTATATGCTCAAGGAATAAAATATATGCAAGCCAATCAAGGATGGACATGTAAACCAATGGAGCATCCAAGTTTATTTTATCACGAGTTTAATTTTAGAGATCATCTCAAGATAGAAATGAATTAAGCTCATGAATCAGAGAGGATGAGGGATAGGGTGTGCAAACCATCGCTCTGGGCGAAAATGTGGATGAGAGGTGCCAGAGGGCCTTCGGCTGCCTTGATCTTTCTTAAGCTGACTTGTGCGATGTTGTACAATCTACTTGCGGGTGGTCTCGATCATGTGCACGTCAGGAAACTCGAGAGACCCCCACACTTGATCTTGTACCTGCATTTATTCATATATGGTGGAAACAAAACAAGGGCTCTTTGGTTTTAAAGACCAAGAGCCTTATGAATTCAAATATTTATTTATTTATTTAGTTATGCAAATTTTTATGGAACATTTTTATAGGGCAAGATGAAAGGCCAGCATCACCCAAAAGCCAAGATAAAATTTTGTACAAATGGAACTTGTTGTGAAATACTTACCGACCTCCCCCACACTTGGATTTTTATGTCGCGGGACAGCAAAAATAAAGTGTGTTGGCTTTATTCAAAATTCATTCCACGAACAAAACTTACCAAGGTGTTACTGCTGATGTAGCTCCATGTTCTTAAGCATCACCTATCCATCGTTCTTATTAATCTCCACCTGAATTGGTTAGCGACCAAGGATACCCGAAGGAAAGATTATCCTAAAAATATGTTCTTGCTTTTATTTGAAAGGAAAAATAACTGATAATCTGGGCCATCTCCCAGCAGTGCTTTGTTTATGGTCCGAAGCTAGACCATGGGGAATCCTCACATTGCTGCTATCATTGGCGACGTAGTTCCCTACTCCATCGTCAATTGTAGATGTACCATTGAAGTTTTAGCTGCAATGTTAGTGCCAAAGATGCAACATGAAATCTGCAATGTTTATGATAAACAAATGCATCTACAACCAACCTTCTAAATTTTTTGGAAGTGAGGACCTTAAGGTGGTTGTAGTCCCCGTGTGTGCTTGTGGCACAAAGTGTGACTGACTCTGGAGATTCATTAAATGAGCATGACTCTTGTGGGATTTCAAAAGAGATGGTTTCATACTCATTTATAGAATCCTTTCGCTCGGACTCCAGAGTCAATGCTTCAAGTGTGTCCATGGCCTTTGGGTTCTCCAACTCAAGAGGTTCATCATTGAAAAACGGGTTTGCTTCTCGACCATTATCGAGAACAAATTCCCAAGAGCCTGAGGGACATGGCTTCCGCTTGATCGAGGGTGATGGAGGTCGTTCGGTTTCATAGAGATGAGAAGTCAGATCAGATGAAACTAACGGCGACACAAACATCACCTTCTCGAGCGAGTTATGCTTGGGAGATGAATTTGCCCTTGAAATTTCTGAGCAAGAAATAGGAGTGGCAAAAGCAACATTCCCAAGTGTGTCATGAGGGCTCCCATGAGATGCTTCTTTTTGGAGAAGCTTTTCTAGTGGGTGGCCTAGGAGAAGATCAAAATCGAGAGTATCGAAGATGTGGAAGTCTAAGTTTACCTTGATTTTATCTAACTTGATCGCCACGGCACTTGCGACCCCTCGACATTGAAGGATGTGTCCAGAAGGACAACTTTTGAGGAGCATATCGGATGGCTTTAGTGGAACATTTCCCAAGAGAGCGTACGCTAGGTGCCATGGCATGACATTTATTTCCATGATAGGGTTGAAATGGGCTTCTATGACAGTTCCCCTTATATAACATGGAAGGATTATGGAAGGTGAACTATTCCAAATTGCTTCAAAAAAGTGCCTTACTAAATCCGACCATTCCTCCTTTATGGCTTTCACGAGAAATGTTTCGTTGGGAGGATCGGGAGGATGAGAAAGAGGGAGTGTCAAAGCCTTCTTGTGCCAAGAGTAGTCCGAGGTGTTTTCATGGTTTTCATATAGATCATCCTCGAATTTAAAATTGAATCCTGAAGGTTAAATTTCTTCTTCCTTCAAGGATTTTGGATCAGGATAGGGCTCTAAGGCTAGATCGTGCGAGGTAAAAAGGATTGGCCCGGATACTATCATTCTAGGCTCATCTTGTTCGGATCTTGTCTTAGAGCTATGCTGGGTTTCGTGATGTGTTTCGATGGAGGGAGTGTTTTTCAGAATCTTTTCTAGAAGAGCTCTCCCTTCATCCAGGGTTACGTGCATGAACGAACCACCAGCGGCACCATCTAGGATGAAAGCAGCTTCCTTTTTTAGGCCCGATCGAAAATATTGCATGAGCATGAAATTGGGTATGCCTAAGTCTGGGCCAAACTTGTTTAGTGAAACAAATCTTTCCTAAGCTGCACCTAGAGTTTCCTTCTCACCCTGCCGAAAGCAGATGATCTCCCTTCGAAGGGCATATATATGGTGAATGGGAAAGAAGTAAAGACAAAACTTGTCCCGTAGTTTTCCCCAATTTCCATTTACGTCCCTAACAGTTTGGCAGTACCATCTCTTTGCCTTCTCATCAAGAGAGAACGAAAATAACCTCCATTTGATGGTCTCTTATGTCATGCCTGAGATTCTCAGACATGAGCACAACAACTCAAATTCTCGCAGGTGATCATAAGGATTTTCGTTGTTGGTCCCAGAGAAGGATTTATTCGAACCATGGCTATAAAGCTAGGGCAGAGTTCAAAGCTAGATGTGGTGATTGGTTGATCAGAAGGTGGTAGCTCAAAGAACTCATGCCTTGGAGCAAAGAATTCTAAAATAGATAGTTGCTCCATGGTAATAAGGTAAGAGAAAAATAAAATAAAAAGATACGAGGACGAACAAGGTTCAAAGATAATACAGCAACCGTTCCCCGGCAACGGCGCCAGAAAGCTTGTTGGTATTTCTTACGGTCGCAGATAAATCCGCAAGCGCACGGATACCGTTGTAGCTTTCACCCGGAAGTATTCAGGGTATCGAATCCATAGGGAACGTGTGTACTAATCTTCTAACTATATCGTCCAAGGACAACAAGAGAAATGATGGCGAGGGCAAAGAGGATTCCTATAGTTAAGAACCTTGATGAAGGATAAGCTCAGCATCTAAGGTTTGCTTACTTTGGGCACCGGGGTATCCTAGGCCTCTAGGAAATTGCCGGCATACAGCTCTACGCCGTACCCGAACGTGGAGAATTACAAAGGACGGACAGGGCTGTCACCACCTGCCGCCTACCTCTACTAATCCGTGGGGTTTCAAGGCAAACGAAGGTAGTCGATAACCTAAGCACCACGCTTAAGATATATACTACTAGAGACTAGAGCACTTTATAAATAAAGCGACGAACCCGCAAGCAACAATAGAAGAGAACTTACTTAATCAAGAGTACTTAATACCATAGGAGATCACGAACACTTACTAAAAGAAGGAAGCATCCATCGAGGTACAAGATCAGAGAAGAGTGCCGACAGCCTTGGCACTTTCCCTGGAGTACCCCTCACTCTCACCCTATTTTCTAGATACTACACTAGAGCAGAGCTTCACCTTAAAGTGGAGCTTGTGACTTCTCAATCTTGTGTGTGTTGAACCGGAGCCGGGTGCATTTAACATATTCTCTGCAGGGGTTGATGGTCAAAATGAGCATTTAAGGACCATCAACAATGTACCTCGAGCATGGCTGGCTGATGAAGCAAAGGGCGGAGTATTGAATCTATTGTTAGTTTTTTTTTCCATCAATTCTTTTTTCTGTTTTTCCCTACGTGTAATCTAGCATGATGTTTGTGCATCACTGGGGGTGTAGATTCATACTCTTGATGCCACTACTACAGCAAGGAACTGTAGGGGCGGCTGGTAAGCCTCTGTAGGGGCGGTTTTGCCAGCCGCCCCTAAACAAGCGTTCTTACAGTTTCTGGATAGCAGGGGCGGCTCCGACAACCGCCCTTACAAACACATTAGTAAGGGCGGCTATTGTTACTAGCCGCCCTTACTAAACATTTAGTAGGGCGGTTGGTTACTCCAGCCGCCCTTACAAAATATAACTGTAAGGGCGGCTCTTTTCAGAACCGCCCCTACTAATCCATTTTGTAAGGGCGGTTGGAAAGACAGCCGCCCCTATCATTTACTTCTGCAAGGGCGGTTCATTCCCTAACCGCCCCTACAGTTGTTTTTCTGACAAAAAAAATCAAATCTGAAATTCATATATAATTCACAGAATTTTTCTATAAATCACAGAATGCATATATAATTCGCTGCATTCACAAATACACATATAATTCACATAAATTACAAGTCCATTACACAAATCCAATAGTTCACATCACAAGTACATATCGTGCTTGCCAAAAGTACAAAACATTCACAAGTTCAATTAACGACCCAAGCCTAGCCTTTTCCACTCACGCAGATGTTGATAAGTTGGATTCATCGCTAGATTGGACCCTCTGTCATGGTACTCACCTTTGGTGTGAATAACTTGGTCTAATAGGAAGTCACAAAGGTCACCGACAAGTTCCAAGAGGTTGTCATCGCTGTATGGGCAGTTTCTTACTGCTATGTCTTCTTTCCACTACACAATGAGTATATAAAAAGACAGTGAGCATCTGTGAAGACAGTGAGCATTTGTAAAGACAGTGAGCATTTGTAAAGACAGTCAGCATATATAGACAGTGAGGATTTAGAAAGACAGTGAGCATATTATATACAGTGAGCATTTAGAAAGACAATGAGCATATACAACGACATTGAGCATATACAAAGGCAGTGAGCATTTATCAAAATAGTGAGCATATACAAAGACAGTGATCATTACCAAGACAGTGAGCATATATATGTAGGCAGTGAGCATTTACCAAGGCAGTGAGCATTTACCAAGGCAGTGAGCATTTACCAAGACAGTGAGCATATTATAGACAGTGAGCATATGTATAGACAGTGAGCATATACAAAGACAGTGAGCATTTAGAAAGACAATGAGCATATACAAACACATTGAGCATATACAAAGGCAGTGAGCATTTATCTAAAGACAGTGAGCAATTGAAAAGAGCCGTAGTGAATATTTACCAATTCTGGGTGTCTCCTGTAGGCCTTTGTGTTACTCACCATACTGCATACATAATATCCACAGTGTACGCTTCCGGGCTTCTGCTTGGGACACTGTTTCACATATACAAATGTTAGGAAATTCATTTCAAAGCAATGTAGGGAAACTATAATGAACTATTTTAGCTGGTCATACTTACCGCACATTTTGTTTTCACCCATAGTTCAGACTTCCTTTCTGGATGATGTCTCTCATTGTATTTGTTAACGTAGTGCCTATACGCCCTATTCGAAGTGATTTCAGAAAAGAAACTTGTTAGTATTCAAAAGTGGAGGGTACAAGGTTAAATAAGAGGATTGTGTGATATACATACGTCATGACAATCACTACGAAATCTTTGTATGTCACCGGGTCCCTGTCTAATGAATCCCAAACCCACGCCATGCCGTGCTCGACATCGACGGCCATAACAATCCAATGATTACTGCATGAATTCAATCACAGGAAACCAATAAGCTCATAAATTAGCATAGAAGATGCATTCTGCAAAGGTTTATGTATTTATTTGTACTTACCCATAGTGGTAAGGTAACCATATAGTATCGTTATGTTGGAGACGTCTGAAAATCGTACATAAGATCGCCGCAATCTTAGTGGAGGCTTCCCTGATTGCCTTCGCCCGGATCTGCTCTTTTTTCTGATTAGTCTTCCCAGCTTCTAACTCTTTGCCGTCCAGTCTCCATAGCTTTGGATACGTAAAAGTAGCCTGTGCTATTAGTTGAGGATCTGCAAAGCCAACTTTCAGACTTGGAAGTTGCTTTGCTATGTGTGTTTGCATCCTACAAATCACGGGGTGGATTAATTACGTCAATATCGAAATATTGCAATTATAGCATATGAAGAGGGCAAAGGACTTACAGGCACCACATGTGAACTAGATTGGCGTCCATTTCACCAAGGTGAAACACTGTCTGGATGTCGTCGAAGGTAGCACCAATAACCCCAGAGGTGAATCCGAATGTCAAGTCGGGGAAGACTGCTGATATAAAACTTATATCTGTTTTGCTAGCATGAAGGTACCAATCATGGAACTTTCTCATTCCAAGTGGTAGGTTTTGGATGATCCGGTTGGGTAGGAAGTTCTTTCCTCTTTGATATTGTTTTGGACAGTTCTTTGTCCATTTGATGGCATCTACATTTGGATACTTCTTCGTCGGTCGGTGATTACTGGTGACGGCCTCTTCACGAACCCGTCGTGGTACTTCTTTGACTAGGTTCTCAGGCTTGAACTGGTCATGGGCATACCACTTAGTCATCGATGTGACGTCCTTCATTGGTACATAGACTGGCCTTAAGCGGATTGGAAGCTTTTTTCTAATCTCTGCCTCCTCCCAAACATCCTCTTGTGCATGGTCTTCTCTTGTAGGCACTTGCTCCTTACGTCTCGGCTCTTCTAGAGGCTCTTGCTCCTTACGAGGCAGCTCTTCTGGAGGCACATGAGGCGAAGAAGGTTGTGCCATATCTGCCACTTGCTCCGTACGTGGCGGAGAAGTGTGTGGCAGAGAAGGTTGGTCCTTACGTGGCGGAGAAGAGTGCGGCGGAGAAGAGAGTGGCATTTCAAACCCCTCGTCGGCTCGGGATGGCGACATCTCTCCTTCTTCAAGAACTCTATCCAGACGTTCAACAGGTGGCGATTGACTTGGCGGAGGTGGTGAATACCCAATCAACACGATGTCCCGTTTGTGCCAGAGGATGAACTGCCCCTCTACTTGTCCTAGGAGGTCCACTCCCTCGGGAGTTGGGATATCTATCTTGAATTCTTTGTACTGGGCTTTCACGATATGCACCTCGACCCTAGTGTAGTCTGGCGGGATCCTTTGATTGTGCCATGAGCCACCAGGAGGATGTGCCACACCCGTTGCGACCTCCAGCATGAAGTTCCCCCTTCCCATGAGAACCCCCAAGATGCAGCTTGTTGGTTCGCTTATGCGATCGACCGGGGTTGTGCCTGCAGTGGAACCTTGGCTGCTGGGCACTTCCGGAGGGCTCCCGAGTAGTGCTAGTTGCCCTGGCGGCTCCGCTACCGTCCGCTGCTCCGTAGACAACCCCTTCTCCTCGAGCACCTTCGCTACCATAGCCTTTACTGTACTTTCAAGGTCGACCGCTCGGTCTCTACCATGTTTCTTGTACATGTGCCTATCCTCTGCAAACCCAACCTTCCAAGTCGTTCTTTTCCCTAGCCCCCTGGTGCGGCCTGTGTGCTCCTTGGTTCCCAAGGCAAGACTGAGCTCATCCCTCTCTCTGGAAGGTATGAATGAGTCCTTCTCCTTGTCTTCAGAGTATTTGATGATCTTTGATACTACCTCTTCGGTAGCCGGGTTATCAAACTTCAGGGAGGCACCGGAATCATCGGTACTCCTTGCATATATCCAATTCCTTGACCTTTTCCTCAATGTATTCACCTTAATCCCGGATGCGGCAGCCTTTTCGTCCCTCTTACGGAAATCTTCTTCCTTGGCAAAGTAGCCACCGGGGCCTAGATGAGGGCGGTGTACATTCATCTTCGCTATGTTGCTGTTACGGGCGCTGAGTTGCTTTGCTTCTTCGGAGGTCTTCTGAGCCACAAGGTCCTCCCATTGGGTTCTGGTTATTTTTCCATACACGTGGAAGGGAGTTCTGCCTTGTTTGATAAATTTCGTGTTGAGTTCCGACCTCCATCGTCGGAATGCGTCCCCCATCATCTTAAGGGCATTATGCCTACATATGTCAAGGTCTTTTGCGGGGAACCGGAAATTTCCCTTTAACCTGTCCCATAGGCCTTTTTTTGTTTCATCTGATACATCTTTCCATGTTGGCATAGCTGGGTTCAACTCATCTCTTACAAGGGCACCCATCGCATTACGGAATTTTGCTCTCACCATCTGAGGCTCAATGATGTCACCTTCTGGCCCGACCTCTGTTATCACATAGACTATATCCTTCCCAGGATATTGGTTTGGTTTTCTAGGCCCCCGTTTCCTCTGTGGCTTTGGCTCCGAGGTTGTGCCCTGAGGTTCTGGAGCAGAGCCGGCAACGTCCAACTCTGTGGTGTTTGCCTCTGCTCTGCGTTCCTCTGCTCTGTCTTGTCCGTCGAGATGTCGCGGACGTCGACGATTTCTTTTTGGACGAGGAGTGTTCGCAGGGGCCTATATATACAGGAGGCCAAAGTGTTAGGTAATGTAACACCGATAAAGTGTTAGCGAACATTGCTTAGTAAGGCTTTATCTCTACCTCTTGAGTTGGGTCGTAATCCTTGTCCAGCTCGTCCTGTGTTGGCCTATGCCTGGGTTCAAATGGGAAAGGATCCTCGGGACTTACATATCCCCCGTCTTCATCCTCGTCATCGTCATCGTCATCGTTGTCGTCATCATCCCCCTCTTCTCCTGCTCCTCCATCTTCTCCTTCTCTTCCCTCTTCTACTTCCTCCTCTAACGGATCCTGAGTAAGCATCTCATGTATATCGTTGTCTAACTCTTTGTTCATGTCTTCTCCTTCTCCTGCTCCTCCATCTTCTCCTTCTCTTCCCTCTTCAACGTTGTTCCCTTGGTTAGGGCTTGGAGTTGCAGTGTCTCTTGACGGTGACATGTTTCGATTCGTTCTAACATTGTAAAACAAAGGGTACTTTGGATGATATGCTAGGTCTCGCTTTAAGCATTTATGTTACTAAGGGTACTTGTTTCTGAAGGCACATATATATGAGTCTAAAAAATAGCAATTGCACAAAAAAAAGGAGTGGGTTGCTCTCAAATTAGCGGGTTACGGCTTTAAACAGCCATCCGCCGCTCTTCGGTGATCATGGATCATAGACTAACAGGACAGTCAGATAGGGGAGGAGGAAACCCATTTGCTCTACAAGCCCGCCCCCAAATCCCCCCGCAGCACGTCCCATTGCTCGCAGATGGAAGTCACAAGAACACCCCGGCGAGAGACACCGGCAACCGCTGGCGAAACAGCACAGGATCGATGGGGGAGGAGCGAGACCAACCTGGCAAGCCGCTAGGGTTCCGGTTCCGCCGCTGCGGACGCCGCCAAAGCCGAGGGAGCCGCTGCCGCGGCCCGCGGGACGGATGGCGCCGAGCCGACGAAGCTTCGCGGGCCTCGGGCGGCAACCGCCGAGGCGCTCCGGCTCGCGCGCGCGCGGAGTACTGACGGCGGCTCGGCGGTGGCGGCGGGGTCGAAACCCTAGCCGCCGTGCGCACGCGGCGGCCTGCGACACGGAGGGGTTTGGGGGGAGCGGACGGATGTCAGGGCGGAGCTAGGGCCCGAGATGACGGCGGCGTTGTCGTCGGTGGCGGTGGCGGAGGCGGCGGTGTAGTCGGGCAGCCTGCCGGCGTCGGAGAGGAGAAATGCGCCCAGGACTTAGCCAAAACGGGCTCCCGAGCGCCCTCAGGTATATATACCTGGGGGACTAAAGCATTAGCAGGGGCGGTTCATGAATCAGCCGCCCCTACTAATGAATTTTCAATTTTTTTAAAAAAATCAAAAAATGACCAATATAAAAAAGGTAGAGTATATGAATTGGCTTATCTCTCATATAGTTTAATAAACTATGTGAGAGTATATGAATTTGGTGACAATGTTTTTTAATACTTTCTCAAATCAAAAAATGACCAATATAAAATGATCTTGGTGAGCCCTATAACTCCTATATTCATCACTTTTTCATCTAAGTCCATTTTGTCCTTCAAATGATAGCATTTAGTTGTATTTTGTTTAAAATTCAAAATTCATAATTTAAAATTGATAGATAAATGTAGTCTCACACATACATAAAGGTAGTCTCTGAAGCATCTAGGCCATCTTAGATGGCGAGTTTTGGTGATAAATGACAATACCATCTATGTGACTAACATGTGCTATGAAGGTTTTATCCTATATATGTTTAAGTCGCATGGAGAGTATGAAAGGAGGTCCCTCAATTGGACGCAAATCGGATATCTCATGAAGGCTTAGGACTTTTCTAGTTCCAAGTGTCACAAGGAGATGAAGGACACTTGGTTTAGTTAGGTTTTCTAGTTTTCTAGATAGACCGTACTATTAAGGGGGGTTTCTAAGTTAGTAGCTTGATCAAAGCTAGGCATATGCTTGAGTTAGATACACACATACCAAAACCTAGCCCAAACGATCCCAAATATATCCTAGATCAAGTTTGAAGCCAAGCCAAAACTCAAAGCACTTGAATTGGACGAGTTTTGCATTCTCAGCAGACGGCGTATGATACGCCGTCAACGGCGTACAATTCAGAAAGGCTACGGCGTGCGAAGGAACCCGAAGGAAGGCCGCGGCGTATGATACGCCGGTACTGTGCGTGTACGGGGCGGATCATACGACGCGATAGGGCATGAATCTGTTCAAGTCGCCGTATTATATGCCATATGCTTTCTTCAGTACACGGCGTACAATCTCAAAAGCATACGGCGTTCGCTGTCGGGAAGGCTCCTGTTCAACCATCACGGCGTATTATACGCCCCGGTTCCACACAGTAGCACCGGATAATACGGCGCCCAAGTTTTTCAAAATCATCTTCAATCGGCGTTTGATACGGCGCTCCCGGCGGATGATACGGCGTTCCTTTTTCATTTCGACCCGAGTTACATCGTCTCTGTGTAACTCATACGGCGTTACTACGCCGATAGCGGCGGATCGTACGCCGGTCGAATATTCCACGGGCCCACCTGTCATATAAGCGTTCGCTTGTTTGACCTATCGTGTTCACACTTGTGTCTCGGTTGACCGCCCGCCGCCGCTCACACCCAACCCCGCACCCGCGCGCCGCCAATCCGCCGCAGCCGGCCGTTCCTCGCCGCGCCGCCGTCCCCCAGNCCGCCGCCGCTCCGCCCCACCACCGGTCCACTTCGGCTCGCGCACCCCCGTGGTCCCGCGTGCCCCTGCCCTAGGGCCCCCGTCGCCGCCTGCGGCTTCCTCCAGCGCCGTGCGCCGCCGGCCCTCGCCGGAGCTCAGGAAGGAGACGCCTCCGACCCCTGTTTTCCACTGCCCGAGCCCCTTTTCACAAATCTAGCAGTGGTGAGATTCAAATCCAAATCCAAATCTTTCTCGTTCTAGAGTTTTTCAATGGATCGCATGCAATTTTGTGCCTTAGAGTTCATTTTCTTACAAATTCATGTGAAATCTCAAGTTCTCTGTTCAATCTCAAGCACATCTATGTCATATCCATGGTTTCTATGCCTTAATGCCCAAAATTCATAAAGCTTTCTTGCTTATCTCTAAGGGGATTTAGTGCTCTCAGTGCCTAAGGGTCCTTATGCTGCCTCTAATCTAGCTTGCTCTGGTTCTTTCATGTCAGTCAATGGAAATACATGTCCTAGCACCTTATGTTTTTTTTACCGAGTCATTTCTGGCCAATGCTTAGTGCATCACCTAATGACTTAGTAACTCACTCATAAGGTCACTTTCTGATCTTTTTTATGGCTGTCATGCAAATCATATCCTTCTAGAGTTCTTAGGCTCATATCTCTCAATCCAATCTTTAACCGCAGATGATGAAGAGGAAGGGCAAGGAGATCATGCCCCCAGAGACCAAGAAGAAGAAGACTCGCGAGCAACGCGAGCTAGAGAGGGTGATGGCAGTTCCCGATAGTCACCAGCAGCGCCCGCTTGTCATCAGAGAGCCCGGAGAGGCAGGGGGAGCACAGCAGGGGGAGCAGGTTCCGGGACAGCCCAGGCAGAGCAGACAGAGGAGCCCCAGCTTCGCCGCTCCGGCCGCGCTCGTACTACTCCGAGCACCGCCACTCGACAGGGTCCTCGGACTCGAGGTGGCGGTACCCAGCGCGGCCGTCGAGGGCAGAGTCCTCAGCTTGAGGAGCTAGCAGAGGTGCACAGGCGGGACCCCCAGCCAGGAGAGCACCCAGAGGTTGCTCAGTTCCGTTTGGTGGATCTCACCAACGTCAGAGCCGGCCACATCAAGCGGCTTCGTCTATCTCAGGACATCGACTGGTTCGTTCCTGTGAGAGAGCCCGGGGTTGATCGGCGCTTCTGGACCTACATACAGCACAGCTTCTACTTGTCCTATCACAAGAGGCGCATACGTCCTTTTGAGCACCGCCGGATCGACGTGGACCGGATCCGTGAGGCAGCTGGCGAGGATGTCAGACCATACTTTGAGGCACAGTCAGGATTGATAGAGTTGCTGAGCCACAATGGCTACATTGAGGAGTGGATCCGAGTCTTCTACTCCACTGTGTGGATCTCCCCGGACCGTGAGTACATGATCTTCATGTTTGAGGGGGAGAAGCACCGGCTTACAGCTCAGCAGATTCGACAGTTCTACGGGTTGGAGGAGTGTGCATACCGGATTCACGAGCAGGCTCACCCTGGTGCCACTCCTCCCCGCTGCAGCCAGCTTGGGGGTGTCTTTCCTACAGACGAGCAGGTCGCGATACTCTTTGACCCCCCGCTGATCCCTGGCGCCCCTCGAGTTCCAGATGCTATGACTCAGTTGGCCTACGCCCTCCTCCGCACTACTCGAATCTCACTCCTTCCGAGGTCAGGCTACGGGGAGGCAGTCTCGTCCGTTCAGCAGTGGCTTCTAGCGGCTTTGCTCACTCACACCCGGTTCGACATCGCCGACTTCCTGATTTGTGTGATTCAGGACGTCATCTCTGACGGGTTGCCAGCTGGACGCCGGATGGTCTACGGTCACATTCTTTCTCGGATCTTCTCGACCTACCGACCACCCCGCTTCAGAGAGCTCTACCTGTCGACACCCTCTCGCTACGCCACCTACGGTCCGGCCAAGCCGGATGACCGCCGCCGCGGCCGTAGAGCTATGAGGCAGGCCACAGAGCAGATGGCTCCAGAGCAGCAAGCAGAGGCAGCAGAGGAGGACAGTACCTTAGCTCAGGCAGAGGCTCAGTTACCTCAGTACTTCATGGTCTCCAGTGACAGCTCTGAGGACAGCGACTTCGAGCTTCCGCCGCTCTCGCCTCCTCCTCTTGCTCACGACGCCGAGGCAGGACCTTCAGCTCCACCACCTCCACCGCCTCCGGTTGTCTCAGAGGCCGCAGTGACCCAGCCGACAGAGCTCACAGCCATTCTTCAGTCACTTGCGGCGACTCAGGCAGCCCAGCTCGAGCAGTCCCGTCGCTTAGAGGAGCAGCAGGCTGAGTTGAGGAGACAGCAGGCCCAGCAGCAGGAGTCGTTCCGGAGGGAGCAGCTAGCTCTCCAGAACGAGCTCGCTCGTCAGGTGTCCAGGCAGATGGACATGATGAACACGATGATCCAGCAGCAGCAGGCCACCGCTCTTGCCCTTCAGCAGCAGCAGCACACCTCAGCGTTGATGTTCACCTGGCTGCACGGGACGATCGGCACCTTGTACGACCACGCAGGCCTTCCAGCTCCTGTGGTGCCCGATCTCCGGCCCCCAGTCAGTGCTTCTACTCCTCTGCCAGCTTCAGTCGGCGGGTATCAGTTCACTCCTATCTCTACGTTCCCGATCTCGCCACTGATCCAGACTGGGCCATTCCCTCGCCCGATCCTCTCCCCAGTGCCAGTACAGCAGCAGCCGTAGCAACAGCAGGAGGATCCCCAGAGCCCGAGCCAGTTCTCAGTTGCTCACCAGCACGCTCCGCGGCCTCTGGGATCTCTGACGGCTCCAGTCAGTTCAGGACTTCTACTCTTCGAGTCGTCACCCCAGCCGACTCTCCCAGTTTCCACCGCTTCAGTTCCGCCGGTCACCGCCTCACTCTCTGAGACTCCAGACTCGACTCTTCAGTCGGTGACCGCCCAGATCGAGAGGGAGATGATGGCTGCTGAGGACCCTTCTGCTTCCACGGCATCTGGACTCCTGACGGCTTCTAGTTCACTTCCAGCCGAGTCCGGGACCGCCGGCACCGCTTTCGACTCCGACACCGACGAGGATATCGACACCGAGCAGTACACTACAGCGCCTCGTTGCCCGGAGACTCCTCCCGCCTCTACGCCTCCAGCGCAGGACCCTTGAGGACCTCCTTTTGGTGCTTAGATGCCAAAGGGGGAGATAGATAGGAGGGTTAGAGATAGGGGGAGCTTGGGAGGGAGTGTGTTGCTTCTTCATGCGTTTTTCGTGTATGGACATGTTATTTGGATTTTGAGCTTGCTTGTGGTTTGACATGTCTATATACCTTGTGAGTGGTTTGCTTAAGTAATGCTTGTTTAATTATTGTCATTTAATTATCGCATTTACTTTACGCAAATCTTGTGGTTAGTGGACTTGGTAAACCACTCGCCCATTCCCCGTCTAATTCTCGTTCTTACATTTACGTGAGCTAGTGGAATTGGTAAACCACAAGCCCGTTGCGCTTAATTCTATATCTCTATTGGGTGTGTTGTCATCTATCACCAAAAAGGGGGAGATTGAAGCATCTAGGCCATCTTAGATGGCGAGTTTTGGTGATAAATGACAATACCATCTATGTGACTAACATGTGCTATGAAGGTTTTATCCTATATATGTTTAAGTCGCATGGAGAGTATGAAAGGAGGCCCCTCAATTGGACGCAAATCGGATATCTCATGAAGGCTTAGGACTTTTCTAGTTCCAAGTGTCACAAGGAGATGAAGGACACTTAGTTTAGTTAGGTTTTCTAGTTTTCTAGATAGACCGTACTATTAAGGGGGGGTTTCTAAGTTAGTAGCTTGATCAAAGCTAGGCATATGCTTGAGTTAGATGCACACATACCAAAACCTAGCCCAAACCATCCCAAATATATCCTAGATCAAGTTTGAAGCCAAGCCAAAACTCAAAGCACTTGAATTGGACGAGTTTTGCATTCTCAGCAGACGGCGTATGATACGCCGTCAACAGCGTACAATTCAGAAAGGCTACGGCGTGCGAAGGAACCCGAAGGAAGGCCGCGGCATATGATACGCCGGTACTGTGCGTATACGGGGCGGATCATACGGCGTGATAGGGCATGAATCTGTTCAAGTCGCCGTATTATACGCCGGTCACGGCGTAGTATCGGCGTACGTGTTACTCAGTAAGCATGTCAAGAGGGTTTCGAGGAAAAGGTGCGCCGCATTATACGCCGGCGTATAGGTTTTGGCTGAGTCAGCAGGTGACAAGTGGCTTATGATCGTTGGAGTTTATGTACGCTGTATGATACGCCGTGGGAACTTTGTGTACCGGCGTATTATACGCCGTTCATAAGTAGCCATTGGAAAAGTGTTTCGACCGTTTGGAAAGTGGACGCCGTATTGTACGCCGTGTCACTTTTGTACACGGCGGATTATACGCCGCTCACGGTTTTCAGGGTAGTTGTTGAGTAACGGCTAGTTCTTTGTGTCTAGCCTATATATAACCCCTTGGTCGATTTCCTGGCTGCTCTTTGGACCTCTTACCACCTGATACACCCCTTGAGAGTTGCAAGTCCCAATTCACCCCCCCCCTCTTGGGTCATCGATCCTTTCAGTCTCGCACATACATAAAGGCAGTCTCACATACATACATAAATGTAGTCTCACATACATAAAGGTAGTCTCGCACATACATAAAGGTAGTCTCACATACATACATAAATGTAGTCTCACACATACATAAAGGTAGTCTCACATACATAAATGTAGTCTCACACATACATAAAGGTAGTCTCACATGCATAAAGCTAGCCATCCCTAACGACTTTCCCCTTGACACCTTTCCTTTCCCATGGCAATATGTCTTTGGGCAAGTTCTTTTCCACATCATTGATCTTCTTAGTAAAGTCTGTGAATAGATGCATTTCGGCGTATTTATTGTGCTCATCAGGATCGTCCACGCCATCAACTCCGATAATGTGCTGTTTCCCAGAGACAACCACGTGCTTTGTCCTCTTCTTTGGTGGAAGGTTTGAAATCGGATCAGGTAAATAAAAAACTTGTGCTACATTTGAAGCAACAACCCAGGGGTCATCTCGGTAGCCTAGATTTCGAGGTCAACGGTCGTCAACCCGATCTCATTAAGTTCGTGCTGCTTGATCCACCGGCATCGGAACAGGGCCACTTGTATACCCATTCCATAGTCAAGTTCCCATATATCTTCAATGATGCCAAAGTAATTGATTCTTCGGTTCTTGTCATTGATGGCCTCTATTCGAACCCCGCTGTTTTGGTTCATACAAGTACTATCCTTTGCGTGGGTATAGTATGTGTACCCATTGATGTCGTAAGCTTGCCAAGATGTCACTTGTCTCGATGGCCCCGATGCTAACCTATGAATGGTAACATCATCTATGGTTTCTCCAGTCGGTATGTTTTTGTCCTTCAACCATGTACCCAATCGTTGTTTATGTTGTTTCATGACCCAGTCATTTGAGCGGCCATTTCTCTCCTCTTCAATGATAGCGAAGTGTTCATCAATGTATGGTTCCATCAGCTTTGTAGCCGCTAAGACACTGTAATGCGCTCGACTCACTTCTTTGTAATCTTCATCAATGAATACTTTTCTTCCCTTTGTGCCTTTCCTAGCCAACCTACCCTTGTGGTGAGAATCGGGTCTACCAATCCCTCTCTGTACTTTTAGATACTCTTGACAACACTCGACTACTTCTTCAGTACTATACCCCTCTATCATGGAGCCCTCTGGGTATGCTCGATTATGCACGTATCGGCTTAGGACCGACATGAACCGCTCATAGGACCACATTTCATGCAAGTAGCAAGGGCCCAGTGCCTCGATCTGATGAACCATGTGAATCATGAGATGTGGCATTATATCAAAAAATGCGGGAGGCAAACACATCTCTAGCTGGTTTTGGGTCTCCACCGCGAAATCATGTAGGTCACTCAGCTCTTTCTTGTCAATCACCTTCTGCGAAATCTTTGAAAAGAAATAGCACATGCGGGTGATAGCCATTTTCAAGAACCCTGGCTTTATAGCCCTGATAACAATAGGTAGGAACACTGTCAGCATTACATGACAATCGTGGGCCTTCAAGTGTGTTATTGACAGGTCCTTCATGGACACTAGCTTCTTGACGTTTGCTGAAAACCCAGTCGGAACTTTAACCCCCTTAGGTAAGTGCATATAGCCCTCCTCTCTTCTGGGGTCAAGTTCCAGCAAGCCGCAGGCAGAGTGCATTTTCCATTGTCCTCCTTTACCGGGTGAAGTTGAGGCTTCACTTTTAGCTGCACCATGTCTTTCCGTGAATTCAGACCATCCTTTGACTTGGCTGTGTCCATGAAGGTACCCGTGAGACTCTCAAAGACAATCTTCTTCAAGTGCATATCATCAATGGCATGGGGAACCTCCAAGTCTGGCCAATATTCAAGATACTGAAAGAAGATCGATTGTTTCTTAAAAGGTACGCCTTCGATAGGAGCTGTACTTCTATCTCTGATCGTCCCATCTTGTTTCTTCTTTCCATAGACGATGCGTATGTTTTTCACCATTCTGTACACATGTTCTCCATTTTGCCGTCTCTCTGGAGGGGGTTCAGTCTCAAGAGTGTTGTCGTAATAATGTACAAACTTTATGCTGCGGTACTTGTGATTTTCCTTTAAGAAGCGCCGGTGCCTCAGATAAACTGTCTTTTTGGATGCATTTAGATACACATATGTAGTACCGTCCAAGCAGACTACGCATGCAGTCTTCCCTTTGATCTGTCCAGACAAAGCGAAAAGCGCAGGATAATCATTGGTAGTAACAAAGATTATGGCTCGACATATGAAGTCCTGCTTTTGGAATGCATCAAACATCGGCACCCCATCTTTCCAAAGCCTCTCGAATTCTTGCATCACAGGCTCAAGAAACACGTCTACGTCAATGCCTGGTTGTTTTGGACCTGAAATGAGACAAGTAAGAAAAAGATACTTTCTCTTCTGACACAGATACGTTGGGATGTTGTACATGGTCAAGATCACTGGCCAAGTGCTGTGGTCACTCATCCTCTCATTGAAGGGATTCATTCCATCAGTGCTCAAGCCAAACCGTACATTCCTTGGGTCAGCGCTGAAGCCTTTGTGCTTCTCATCAAAGCGTTGCCACTGAGTACCATCAGCCGGGTGTGCAATCTTATCACCGTCTACCTTGCGTCCATCATCCCACCATGTCATGAGTGCGGCTTCTTTCGGGTTTAGGAAGATACGCCTCAAGCGGTCGGTCACTGGCAGGTACCACATTACCAAGGCAGGAATTTTTCTTTGCTTTGAATCATGGCCTAATGGAGTGCCCTCTTGGACACTAGCTTCTTGTACCACCTTTTTCCCACCCTTCTTCCTCTTGTTCCCTGTGGAGGCTTCCTCCCCGTTGTAAAGTTCATTGGTCTTGTACCGACTGGCCCCACACCTAGGACATTTATCTAGATCTTTAAACGTGTCACCACGAAAAAGGATACAGTGGTTCGGGCATGCATGGATTTTTTCAACACTCATTGTCAATGGACTTACAACCTTCTTTGCTTGGTAGGTGTTGGCGGGAACTAAGTTTGGATTTGGTAGCAACCAGGATAGGAGACGCAGCAGATCATTGAAACTACAGTCCGACCACCCATACTTAGCCTTCAGGATGAGTAGCTCAAGCACAAAACGTAGCAATGTCCAGTGTGTCGGACAACCCTTTTCTTTACCATAGACAGTCTCCTTCGATGCTGCTTTCACCCTCTCTAGGTTTTCAAGACCTTTTGCGCTCTTCAGGATTATTTCTGGTCCAATGGCCCGAAGCATTTCCTCCAAATGATCACCGTCATCTTCATCCCCAACACGTGCTCCGCCATCATTATGATCAACACCACCATCGCAACCGTCGTCACCGCCCGTGTCGTTACCATCCCAACCATCACCACCTCGTAGGTCATTCTCAAACTCAGGGTTCATTCTTGCTTCAAACGCTTCCGAATATTGGGACATGCGATCTAGGACATCGGGGTCCTCACCATCAAGCAGATAATCATCGTCGTTAACAACAACAGTTTCACCATGATGAATCCAATTTGTGTAATCCTTAACAAATCCTCGCATAATCAAATGTGATCTGATGACCGCCGTGTCTCTCCATGCTATCTTGTTCTTGCAATCATGACACGGGCATATTACTGCATCACTATTTTCCGTCAACGTTGCATGCTTCTGAGCAGCTTCAATGAATCTATCAACCTCTTCACGGTAACCTATCTTCCACCTTAACTCGCCATACATCCAAGCCTTCCTGTACTCCATCCTTTAGGAAAACAATTACAGAAATTACATTAAAAGACGCATTCATCGAATAAATACTAAAACATGGCAGATCCTTAATAGTTTGTACTAAAAAAGTAATTAATAGCAAACATGAAACAACATATGAATACACTAATAGAGAATGATTTTAGAAAATTTATGCAACAAAAACCATAGCATTTGGAGTTCTGATGAAGGAGATAAACTAGTTACAAATTCCCGTCAAGAATTAAAAAGAAAAAACACACATGTTCATAAGCCACCATGAACCCTAGCTACAAATGATTTTTTTTACTCCAACAAAATCATGCAAGATCGACTAATCAAAGAGTGTACTCCAATCCCTAACTAATCTACCCTAGTACCTCCAAAATTAGGGTCTAGTTTACTCAATTCATCACTCAAGCACCATATATGAGAGAGAAAAACAAACTTCTAATTACTCACTATCCAAACATTAAAACTTGAATTAAAGGCATGGAATAGTATTTTTTTACCTTCCACAAGCTCTCCACCAAAATATTTGAGCTCAAAACCTCCCCCTTAGTAGAGCAATTTTTGGGAGGAGCCCAAGGCCTCCCAACCTTTTTTTGCGAGTTGGAGTGAGTGAACCCGAGGAGAAGAAGGGGAGGCTGTGGTACAGACCACTGTAGGGGCGGCTGGAGAGTGAGCCGCCCCTACAAATACAACAGTAGGGGCGGCTGGTTAACGAACCGCCCCTACAAATAACATAGTAGGGGCGGCTGGTAAATGAACCGCCCCTACAATCCATAACAGTAGGGGCGGCTATCACGAGCCGCCCCTATTAAGCAGACCTCTTTTAAGGGCGGCTGGTAACACCAGCCGCCCTTACTAAGCTATTTGTAGGGGCGGCTGGACATCAGCCTGGCCGGTTTCGACACTGTAAGAGCATCTCCAAAAGACTAGGTAAATTGATTTGGCTAGGTAAATTTAGATTAGCAGAGGTAAAAAATTCAATCCAACAGACTCTCTTTTTTTACCCACTAGCTATCCTGCTAGCAATATCCTCCCCTCCGCTAGCTTTTTTTACCTAGTGCATCACTAGCTATCTCCAGTTAGCTAGTCTGTTGGTTGTCCCACCTCTAGAAGAGTTAAATGACTAGCTAAATGACTAGCTAAACAGAAATTTAGCTAGTGTGATTTGAAGGAGCTCTTGGAGATGCTCTAAGAGCGGTTTTCAATTTGAGCCGCCCCTACTAAAAAAGGGGGGCGTTCCTACAGTTGAATTCTGTAGTAGTGTGCATTAGTCACGATTTGTTTTGGTAATGTCCTTTTATAGACCTCTTATTTAAATGCTTCATTGCCAGTTCGGATTCATATGAGTTTCGTGTCTTTTTTTTCTTGACAGAAGATGCAAGAATTGTTTGTAATATTTTTCTAACTCTGCTCGTATAGTGTTTTTTCCCATTTATTGTATACATGTACCTTTGCCTTTTGTAATTACACTTTAAAAAAAATACAAGATCTTTGCTTGTACATATGTGGCAGTGCTTGAACCAAATGGAAAACATCAAGGTACCAGGTGTACCAGATGCACACAGTAGTGAAGTAGGTACATGTACACGTTCCTGCCGATTGAGCATGGAAAATGTCATGTGAGGAGGACATGTATGTTGCTTGTCAGCGAAACATTGGATGTTGCGATAACGGTACAACTCGTATTTCACAAAATCATTAAAATCTACCCAATCAGAAATTGGCAACGCCACAGCCAAGTACAAGACCAGGCTCTCCTAGTAAAAAAAGTTCTGACGCCATTTGTACTGAAAGGTACATCTGCGATTAATGCAGCGCAGTTCTTTCCCGAATACGAATAACTGCTTCATGTCCCATCCAAAACTGAACACTACATCTTTATGTCAGGTAGGAAGGATTCCGTCGTATCAAACAAATCTCAAAATAGAAACAATGACATGGATTGAACGTGTTCCAGCGCAATAGAGTAATTTCACTTTTTCGTGGCAACAACACGATCGATGTCTCGAACTCCCAATCTCCCGAGCCGTGCACAAGCGCACGTGGATGTCGAGGGTTTTTGTCGAGCTTTTTTCTTTTCACCGCGGGTCCCGGCGGAAGATTCGAATGCGCGGCCGCCGCAAGGGCCAGCGCACGAGCGAACAGGGGCCACCTCCGGCCAAACCCTGGTCCCACAAGGAACCGGCGCCTGGTCCACCTGCCAGTGGTCTGAGCTCCACATCGACAGGGCCCCGCCGCGGTGGGGACCGATGGACGGTGCGGGGCGCAGTCCACGCGTCGTGACAATACATTGCGCTTAACCCCGTCACTTTATGATGTTTTTCCAGCAAGTCCTCTCTTGTGATCGGCAACAACCGTTTTTTTCTGTAAAAGATAGCTTAAAAAAAAGGCAAGGGAGCATCTATGTAACTATCGGCTAATTTTATTTGTACCCACACTAAAGAAAATTCTTCCAATGAACAAATGAATGGTAACCCATGTCACTTTTTTTAGTCCATGGTAATTCCATGCCATTTTTTAGGGTCATGGTAAATCCATGTAATTTTGTAGGTACAGAAAAAAAATGAGGGACAAAATTTCAATTTCAGCCGAATCTTTCAAAACAAAATTGAGCACATTCTTTATATGTATAATAAAGTCACTCATTCTTTTACTTAGACTTATGTTACCGTTTAAAATAAAAGGAATGGCACCAAAAAAGTAAACGTGTACAAGAAAACAAAAGTAAAAATAAATAAAGAAATGAATTATTTAGAAAACACAAAACAAGACTTTAAAAGGACCAAAACAAATTTTAACTCTAGCAAGAAGGAGAGATAAGGGAGAACAGAAGGGTGAATTTTAACTGTACCAATTTTTCCAAACAAACAAAAATCTCAGTAGTTCAAGTGAGCCGAATCTATCACATACAAATCAAAAAGGTGAACAACATATGAGTGTGTCTAGAAAAGACTAAAGCCCATAAGCACAATCTCCAAATGCATGTATCCATTGAATTATAACAAAACAAATAATTTAACAAAGTAGTTTCAAACCCTCACATGGCCCTGTTTGGCACAGCTTCAACCAGCTTCTGCTCCTCCTGACAATACACTATTCACGATACTGTTCACTGGAGCTGTTTTTCTCTCTCCTCTCCTCTCTTCTCACAGAGCTAGGTGAAGCCACTATTTTTGGCTTCACCAGCTCCAGCTCCTTGCGCACTATAGCATGGAGCTGAAGTCACAAAGAGAACGGGGCCGTAGTCTAGCATAGCGTGGACCCAGTAGTATACGGCCCTCCGTAACTTTACAAAACATGGCACACATCAAGTAGAAATCACAATCTAAGTGGGGCAAATGCCCTTGCTAAGCCCTCATTGGGATTCCCCCTCCGATCCATACAAGCACACAAATTCCCATGAAGGCAGCACGTCACGTCTTAGATATGATCCCTGTTGGACAAGTGGTATAACCATTTTCCATGAACGTTCAATATTGTATGTTTGGTGTCATGTAGGTAATGTATGTATTACACGTCAAGTCTTTGTTGAATCTCTAGTGGACAAGTCACAAATGTATAACCATTTCCTGTAATTATATAACAATTTTCCTGACTGTCCAATATTATCTAATCCGTGTCTTGGGTTCGATAACTAGTGAATAAGTGGTTTATTTATTTCCCTAAACTTCTACTGCATGTTATATTCTTTTAGTTCAAACAAATAGCCAACAAAGACGGTATGTTCAAGTATACCTTCTATATGAGTTATGAGTTTGACACAACTTCCACGGCGGCATCATATATGTAACTAATTTGAATACCACTTTTTTTACTCTAGTCTACTCTAGTCTATAGATGGCTAAATGGGCGGGCCAATTTGGATGGCCTGAGGCACGGCCCGCTTTGGCACGGCACGGCCCGATGTACTGGGCCGGGACCAAGTGGGCTGGCACGAGGCACGGCCCTTTCAAACATGTGGCCCGATTTGGCCCGATGTTTCTAGCTGTATATTGAAATCTATGATATGTGATGATATGTAGAAATAATATATGATGAACTCTTCAATATTTGAAGTTAGAATATATGATTGTGAAATTATAATTTAACAATTTATAAAACTTTGAATTTATATTTTTTTAAATATTTATTTGGTCAATGGGCCAATGGATGGCCCATGGCACGATGGGCCAACAGGCCAACGGGCTGGGCCACCACGGTCCCGGGCTGGGCCGCCCATATGACCATCTATACTCTAGTCCCATTTCATTCATTCCATTCCTCAACTACAACTAGGTTATTTTTTAAAAAAAAAACTACAACTAGATTAATATTCCTCAGTCATCATTTTCAAGAAAGCATTTATGCATCTAAAAACAAGCATTTGATGTGTTGTGAATAGATGTCTCTTCATAGAGACACCTCCTCAAGATGATCTCATCCAACCAATCAAGGCATACACTAGATAGTTGTAGACACATCCAAGGGGTGTGTCCCTTGGTGAATAGACACATTGGAAAGACACCCATTCAGAAGGGGCACCTCCTGAATGGATAGACACCTTTCCAATGTGTCCCCTCAACATGTATATATGTAATAAAACACTTGAATCAATACAACCATCCATTCACTCTTGTCATTTGTCTCTCGATGTCTCTCGAGTACATTTACACTTAACACGTTATCAGCACTTTGCTCTGCAATTTGAGAGATGGAAAGAGATGGCGTCCAAATGATGATGCTCGTACAAGGAGAAGGACGGAGGCTCTATGGCCTCCAGGAATGGAAGACGATCGACGTTGGTGATGTATTGACTGACACGCAAGGCAACGTTCGTGTTCTTCCACTTCACCACGTCTCCGATTGTTGGTGGTGCATACATCGGAAGGAGACATCAGCATCAGCAGATAAGTAACGAATCAGATTTTCAACTAGAAAAACCGTTATTACTTTTCGATTGACTGGTCGTGGATCGGCAAGCGATGGTGGTGCGGCGCCGTAATGTCAAACGACTGCGATTCGCGTGGCATACTAGCATTGATGCGCCCGCAACTGCGTCGCATGAGTATGTCTCGCGGCGGCACTGATGCACCCGCGGCTGCATGGGCTTCTGCTCAAATAGAAGCCCCGACCGCACCTACGGGACCGGCATTAGGCGACGGCGGCTGCGTCCCCGCCCCCGCACCCAACAGTCGCGGACGGCGGCATCGGCCACGCGGGCGGCTACGGGCGGCACGCACGGACGGTGACCATGCCAAAGCCTGGAGCGGTTCCGGTGCACGGCCCACCAGGGCCGAGGCGACGCCGCGGCTCTCGGGCTGCAGAGCAGGCGCGGGGCGACGTGCGGCGGCGGCTGCGGTCTGCGGGTAGCGGTTGCTACGCGTGTGGCTTGGCCAACCGCCTCAGCGGTTTTTGCCTCGCCTCGCGAGCAGGCCTGCGACACACGCAGCCAATGCCTAGGCAAACGCGGGTGAGCGGCCCAGATGAGTGCCGCCGATTGGGCCAAACTGGCGCCGCCGGACGGCCCAAGCTGTGCACTACCGATTCTTTAGATTTCAATGCCATTAATGTCTAGTATAACTGCTAAGTTCAGCCTTGTTAATTTGGCAATTTACTTCATAAATTGCATTTTAACATGTAAAATTCTTTTAATTAAGTATTGCTTAATTAATGGAGGATTCTGGTGCAAAATAATGCATACATATCTTGGAAAGAATTTGGGATAGAGCACAAGGTGATGGAGGCTTAGACATTGGCTGCAATATTTTCACTATGAAAATATTAGCCTAGAGACCACGTCTATTGCAGCGATATATTCGCCCATCACTGAAAGGTCTACATCTTATGATGATTACCTACACGTGTTCTTCTAAGTAAATATTTTGGAGATTTGATTTTGGTCTACACCTTAACGGTGGTTACCAATTTTATTTTTTAAAATTTGGTCAAGCACAGGGTAGTGGAGACCTAGGCATTGGCTGCGGTATATTCATTTTTGAATATATTAACCCTGAGACCATGCTTTTAGGTAGCAAGATTCTTGCCCACTACTGATAGATCTACTCCATTGTTTTATTACATGGAGATTATCTACGTTGTGTCCACCAAATTTTTAAAAAAAATTACTCAGTTATGAGGTACAACTTTTTGTGATACCTCCAATTCTCCAACATAAGAAGATATGATATTTCATATTTTGCATAAATGTTACAACATCACCATTGTGGTTCTTAATTTATCTAGTATAAAGGAACCAGTGGTTATATGCCATGTTAGAGATAATTATTTTAATAAAGTTCGATGAACTCACCTTGATGGGCTTAATTATCTTACATGTGCATTAAACATCAAGATCACTTTGCATGTCGTGGACTCCTAAAAGGTGATTAGTGAACCCCAAAATGGGGATCCACCTCTTCATTAAGAAGTGTGATGCTCTCTTTCTATTATGGTTCCACATCCATGAGTATCTATTGGAGAGAACCTATGTATTTTGTGGCTTGCTTTCCAAGCATGCAATGAATATCAAAAGAACTCATATGGCCTAATGCTATATGAGTGGAACTATGTATGTCTCCAGAATTTGTAAACTGTTGCAGACTACAACCTTATTGATATACATAATATTTGCTCGAAGTTGATATTTTGCAAATTGCCAGCATTATTCTCCTGAGGTTCATAGTGTTTAGAATAATGTTGAGAATAATAAGAGGATTAATTGATATATGTTCCTCTAAATTTAATGACCCTGGCTGGTAAATTCAAATAAAATTAAAAGCAAAATGTCAAATGCGCATAAGAAAGAGAAGGGAAATGCTAAACTCAAGAATAACAACTTACTTGTTGTAAATGTGGTTTCAACATGCATTTTTTTTACATGTTGTTATATGCCCAAGCACCTAGTCATGTACCAAAAGTCTCTAAAAGGGATGCAAAGTCCTCTTCAGAGCTAAGATATGAAGCACTCTTCAATCTTACATCCTAAGCAATACCAGCGATTGGTTGCTTACTAGTGGCTCCTATTGAACCACATAACAACCTTCTCTTTCTAAGAGGACCCAGTTGTGTTGGATGACATGCTCACTAAGTACTGTTCAATTGATCCACTTGAAGATTTTAAATAATCTCAGTGTTTGATCCACTTGGAGATTCAGCATAATCTCAGTGTTTGAAGCAGTAATTGATGTTCCATTTGATGATATGTAATGTGTGCAACATCCTATGATTGGAGTTGTACAAATCTTGTTGATGACTTTGAGTTCTACAAACTTGGTATGAACCTCATGAGTTTAAGTCATACAAGCCCATATGCGTTGGAATATCATACCTCTGTATTGAATATTCAATGTTGTATTTCTATATAGTAGATAAGAATTTATTACATTCTTATCCTATATAGTATGTATGGGAATTATTCCAATTGAAAAAAATGTGCCTTGCGGGAGTTGCACCACAATCTCTATAATTAGGGAAACAAAATATTCTCAATTCCTTTGAAAATAGGAGGAAATGTTTTGACAATCGCTTCATGCGATGTGATGATAGTTTGGTCTAGTCGCACCACTATCATGCTCCCTATGGGTACTAGAATTATAAGGATATTTGATTATGTCCTAATTTGACTCGTATCTTACCAAATTGTAGATATATCCGTACGAGTTTGTATCATATGCGGTAACACAAGATGACAACAACGGATATGGCATATGAGCTTGTGAATAAAAACTTCTCTTGGATTGTATTATACATCTTTCCATACAACATGTTGCATTTGATATAATTTTTCATACTTTTTATGCATACCATGCTTGGTATGATCGACATATCCCAATAGTGGGATGATATGAAAAATTATAGGCAATCCTATTGGTCATGGTTTTCCCATATTCTAGATACTCTACAAGTATCATTGGGAACTAGATTTTAAGTCCCTCTTATCTTAAAATTTGATCTGAATGTCTTAAGTTCCTTGAACTCTTTCAAGAGAATAAGTGTGGTCCAATATAAATATCATATGGATATTTAAGGCATTTCATGTTTCTATGGTGCATCTATATGGTGAGCTCCAGTGTGTCGTACTGACTACACGAAACCATGAATTAATAATGGCACCATTTGAGCACATTAGCTACACACTACTGAATTTACCTAATGTGCCTATAATGATGATTGTATGGCATATGAATTCAGGATTATATCCTCACTGGATATGACAAACCTTTGAATTAGACAATCAGTATCATCACATGACCTAACAAGTGGTATCAGAGCCGATGGTCGGAAACCTATGTGACCCCGGAGCCCGTGAACGTTTCCGAAAGGTCACACTGGGTGCATGTGACTGGAGAGTTGTGCTCGAGGGCCTGGGATAACGTCTTTCGGGAGATCACATGTGGTGTGTGATGGAAGAGTTGGGTCCGATGTGTGACGGGAGAGATTATTAGGTTTAGTCCCACATCGAAAGTTGATAGTGGGGGAGCACAGCATATAAGAAGGGGCAGTCCTCACCCATCAGGCTAGTTTTTTGGGTTGAGTTAGGCCCGAGGCCTCGTTGTTGTCGGCTCTGGTGGACCTAGGCTTGATGGGGCGGCCAGCCCGTGGGGATAGCGGGCTGGGCCGGATTCTGCTGCAGTGAATTGCAATTTCCCAACTCTATGTTAGAGTCAGGTAGTTTTACATGCTTCTGACTTATGATTAACTGCATTTATGAATTCCCCTATGCCTTTAGTACGTGGGAATTTATGAAGTATTTCCTATTTGCGTATATTTGGCATGTTTTCTTTTAAAACATCCCAATCTCACCACCACAGCGTACATGTATGGGTACACAGGAAACTGGGGATCTATGTGAGATTTCACTCTCTGTCGATCATTAAGTATTTAGAACCTCTTTGTGAGGATCTATTTATGCCCTGTACGCTGGCTGTATTTAATCATGAGCATTTCCAGGCATTAGGGGAAGATTTCAAGTACCAGAAATAATGCCAGGAAAGAAATTGGAATGCATTAAGCATTTCAGGCTCAAGATTCCATACTAAAGCATCTGAACCCTCTTGGTTCAATGATTTGCAATGAATTGCAAATCCACTACCATATGCATTTACTATTTGGTGTCATAAATCGTATTGATCCTATATGGAATGTGCCAGAAAGAGTGGAAGTACCATATAAATCCACTCAACTCCCTATTGCAACCACTGTTGTAAATAAGAGGGGGAGAAGTATGGCCATTAATTAGGATTATGCTGCTTGCAAGAACTGAAGGGTAAAACCTTCTAAGATAGCAAATGCAGGCCAACATTTTTGTTGGTAGACACCTTTAGGATTGTGATTACAACCTAGCCTGGCGGTGCACATTGCTGAGGCTAGGATATTGGAAACCCTGATTCTCGTTTTGGGAAGTCACGATGAGTCATAGGGTATATGTGATATTTGAACATCATATCATCTAGAGAATTTATGATTACATGGCTACACGTGTCGACACATTCTTCTCTGAGTAATTGCATATAACATTCCAAGTGATCCATAAGACCATGGCCATGGCTGAGTGCTCTCAAGGACTTGAATTGGAACTTGTAGAGTGATGCAATACAAGCAGAGATAGCTTTGCTCACCAGAAGGAGGTATTTTGGATAGCAATGTCAATACCTCATGGTATCTTTACTGTGGGCTACAAGTGTGTTTTCATCCAGAAATGGATTGAGAACCACTAGGTGGTGATATAGAGGATGGCTCGTAGCAAGAAGGGTTTTTACGCAAAGCCCATGCATTGGTTTCAATGCAACTGATTCTCTAGTACTGGATGTAATTAATTTCTGATATTATACTTATTGGTAGTAAAAATCATCTATCTATGCAGTTGATAGATGTGGTGACATCATACACTTATGTAGTCACTAGATTCTAGTATATTTGTTGAGTTCTGAAGGAATCCAAATACCTAATCCCTAAACACAAATTGCAACAAATATTGTGTAATGCTTAGAAAGTCAATCTATGACTTAAAGCAACTTGGTCGAATATGGTACAATCGACCTAATGAATTCCTTCTTTAGAAGGGATACATGAAGAATTGTATGTTTTAGTGCATCTGCCTATTGCACATTTCTAAACATACATTATTTATCGATGGAGTTTGAGATGGAGGATATAAATTGAACCGTATCTCCTTTTGAGATTTTCAATTCAAAATATCTTCTCTCAAGAATTTTGGATAAGAAGTTGTCTATATCCTGAACATATTGAAGAAATTTGATATGTGAGAATCATATCTTTATCTCTTATTGTTGTATTATTCCAACCATAGAGAGATTTAGAAGAGATATTAGACAAAAGGTCTATTATCTTGGTACTACTGAGTGCTAATATATCTTGCAAGAGCATCCAGCCTGATATTGTTTTTGCGATGTTTTGCTAGCTAATGGCACATGTGATCTTGGCGTGTTCTTTTAATAGAACCCATGATCTAGTTATGATTGGATATACTGATTTTGGCTATCTATATGAGATCCCCAAAGTGACAGATCAATGACATACTTCATTTACTTTAAGTTGGACCTGCCATTTCATGGAAATCTTTAAATAGACATTAGTGGTCACTTACACCAGCTATTCTATAGCAACACATGTGGGTTTATAGAATAATGAACCGTATGCATAGGCTATATGGTGATTGTGGTTCTATTAATCACTAATCGTTATCTATAAAGATAATGTCACTTTGTGTTGTTCAGATGGGTACAAGTTATGCAAGGCACAATATTACTGTGCATTTCGCAAACTAAGTATTGTGATAATCCTACAGATTATTTACAGTCTCTACCTTACTCCACATTTTTAATTGTGTTTATGAGATTGGTATGAGATGACTTAGAAATTTGCAAGTATCAGGGGGAGTTCCTCTTTTGATCCATAACTTGTTTTTACATCATGTTGCACTCTTTTCTTTGTATGAGTTTTTCTCTTTTTGAGTTTCTCATTCAAAGTTTTTAATGAGGCTACATCGACACAAGGTCTTATGTTGTACCATCTATTTTCTCCTACTGGGGTTTTTGAGGATGATACATTATGACATAAATGTTGTTCTTTGAACTAGACTATGAGTTTACCTCACATGGGTTCAAATAGAACAACACTATATCGTGATTCATCTCCTTATTTTTCCTATTGGGTTTTTGAGGAGTTTACCTGATATAGCTATATATTTCTCAGATTTTCCTACAAGATTATCTTGAAGAAATACCATGCTAAAATATATGTCTCATCATTTATTTATTTTTCCCACTGGGGTTTTTAGAAATGATGGCCACAGACATACCATTTTATTTGGACTACAGTTTGAGATTTTCTCATAGAAGTCCAAATAAAACAATGATATACTATGGGTTTTATTCTTATTTTTCCCACCGGGTTTTGAGAATTTTACCTAGTATATCTACGTGCATATATTCCTCATTTTTTCCACTGGGTTTTTAGAGGAATCTATCTATACATCGATTACATGACAGGATTCGATCAAGGGAGAGTGTTGTGAATAGATGTCTCTTCATAGAGACACCTCTTCAAGAAGATCTTATCCAACTAATCAAGGCATACACTAGATAGTTGTAGACACATCCAAGGGGTGTGTCCCTTGGTGAATAAACACATTGGAAAGACACCATTCAGAAGGGGCACCTCCTGAATGGATAGACACCTTTCCAATGTGTCCCCTCAATATGTATATATATGTAATCAAACACTTGAATCAATACAACCATCCATTCACTCTTGTCATTTGTCTCTCACTGTCTCTCGAGTACATTTACACTTAACATGATGCACACTAAACTGCATAAGTCCTAGGCTTCATTAGTGGGTAACCGTGCATTTCCTTTCAAGATGTCAAAACCAAACCTAAAGCTCCAACCAAAGCATCGGTTGTATCTCAACACTTGAGTGGGTCCTAGGTTCACACATAGCTTATATAACTTGGTCAACAATTCGTCGAGCTTTAGGCATGTGGAGGTCTTTCCAAATCTTGCTCATTGTGGAAGAAAAGCAAACTCTTGTCACCACAAAGGGTGTGTTGGAGATGTGTACCAACGCTAAAAAAAACTTCAATTCGAATATTAGAATTTTTTTTAATTTAGATTTAATATTCTTCTTCGTCAAAGAATATACTTGTTTTCATATGAATTCAAAATCTTTTCAGATTTCCTGATTTTCAAACGGCGCCATGTATTTGCCACGTGCTATAAACGCCGGAGGGAAACTGTTTGTATTTTTGAATATGCGACGGACCGAAACGTAAAAAAGGTCCCACAAGACAGGAAGCC
>CM014277.1:10735982-10779111 GCA_004135705.1 Alloteropsis semialata
CACTAAGTGGATGAACTAGCTCAAACTCACTCAAGATGATCTCTATTCACTCAAGTGGCTCCTTGCAACTCTCAAGGGGTGTATCAGGTGGTAAGGGGTCCAAAGAGCAGCCATGGAATCGACCAAGGGGTTATATATAGGCTAGACACAAAGAACTAGCCGTTACTCAACAACTCCCCTGAAAACCGTGAGCGGCGTATGATACGCCATGCGCAAAAGTCACCCGGCGTATAATACGGCGTCCACTTTTCAAATGGTCGAATCACTTTTCCAACGGCTACTTATGAACGGCGTATGATCCGCCGGTACACAAAGTACCTACGGCGTTTCATACGGCGTGCATAAACTCCAACGGTCACATGCCACTTGTCAACTACTGACTCAGCCAAAACATGTACGCCGCTACCGACGTATAATGCGGCGCTGCTTTTCCTCGAAATCCTCTTGACATGCTCACTGCGTAACACGTACGCCGATACTACGCCGTCGTCGGCGTATAATACGGCGACCTGGGTTTTGCAACCCAAACTTGAACAGCTTCATGCCACATAACGCCGTATGATACGCCCTGTGTATGCACAGTACCGGCGTACCATACGCCGTTGCCTTCCTTCAGCGCCGTAGCCTTCTTGAATTGTACGCCATTGCCGGCGTTTCATACGCCGTTCACTGAGAATGCAAAACTCGTCCAATTCAAGTGCTTTGAGTTTTGGCTTGGCTTCAAACTTGATCTAGGATATGTTTGGAATGTTTTGGGCTAGGTTTTGGTATGTGTGCATCTAACTCAAGCATAAGCCTAGCTTTGATCAAGCTACTAACTCATTGACCCCCCTTAATAGTACGGTCTATCTAGAAAACTAGAAAACCTAACTAAACCAAGTGTCCTTCATCTCCTTGTGACACTCGGATCTAGAAAAGTCCTAAGCCTTCATGAGATATCCGATTTGCGTCCAATTGAGGGGCCTCCTTTCATACTCTCCATGCGACTTAAACAAATATAGAATAAAACCATCATAACACATGTTACTCACATAGATGGTATTGTCATTTATCACCAAAACTCGCCATCTAAGATGGCCTAGATGCTTCAGACAATTATTTGCATTATTATAATTTTTTCCGTGGTGCGCCAGACAAAATATGGGGCGTTATACATGGAAAACACTTGGGTTATGGAGCGAACTCCACATGGGTATTTTTCCTAGGGCACAGGAGACCTTGTGGAAAATTTTGGCACCAATCCGGATCTTTTTGGGGTGGACCTAGTTCAACGCAGAATTACTCGAGAAAGTCGCGCGGAAATTCAATTAAACTGGAAAAAGTACCAAACGAACTCCGAAAAATCCCAAACTTGGTGGTAGCTTCAATGAAGGCATTTGCAAGCCTAGGAAAAAGTTTGAGGCCAAAACTACAACTTGGACCCCACGATCCCTAAGAACCCTAGTGTAGAGACATGGTTCCATTAAAGGCTCCATATACCCTTGTGAAGCAAGTGCACTCCAACTTTGTTGAAATGGCTTGAGATTTTTGTGGCAGTCATTTATAGCCAAAATATGATCCCACACCAGCCCCCACATTTTCCGGACAATTATTTGTATTATTATAATTTTTTCCGTGGTGCGCGAGACAAAATATGGGGCGTTATACATGGAAAACACTTGGGTTATGGTGGTAGCTTCAATGAAGGCTCCACATGTATATTTTTATATTTACATAAGTTTTTTATCATTTTGTACCTCAAAAACACTTAATAATGTTGATTTAATAATTTTATTACAAATAAACCAAAAAACAATAGTAGGGGCGGCTGTATCAGAAACCGCCCTTACTATTTATTCTGTAAGGGCGGTTTATATCACCAGCCGCCCCTACTGTGGACCTCTGGTTGTTGACGCGGAAAATCGGCGGTCGTATCTCCCACGTGCAGCACACGATGACCGGGGAGAGTCTGCTTCGCTCCAGTGCCAGTCTACACTCCAGTTCAAGTTCGCAGCGTGCCAGTCAATTTGACCTGAAATTGACAAGGGAATAAAACAGTTAAATTGCTCTTTGATTGTGCCGGCTCTATTTCAGACGATGGAGTAACGTCGAATTTTAGCCAAGACCCAATCAGACACGTATCGGCCGATACCTATCGGACCTCAGAATCGGACTTTACTGATGACGTCAATCGGACCGAGTAATCGGACCTCAATCAGACAACAGATCGGACCTCAGAATCGGACCAATCAGGATCGGACCTCAATTGATATTACAGACCAGCCTTTGAATAATAAAATAAAGCATAAAACAAGGCCAATATGTAGAATAATGGATCAGCTATATCTTTAAACAGGATATTAAATAAGCAAAGTGTAAGCCGATACATTGTCCACTTTGCTTAATTGCCAGTTTGACTCGTCTTATCGGACGATCTAACCACTGATCGGACTATAGCCTTTGCAGAGAAATCTAGCTCCGACGTAGGGAATCTAGATTTCTCCAACTATGATCAGATCGGATAGCTAGATAATCGGATTCGATTCATCAACCTGTCAATTAAACAAGATGCTCGCACAGGTGTTGATCAGACTAAGCAAATAAGCATGATAAAATATTAACAGATTCGTTCTGATTCTAGGATATGCTACCAAATAATTAAGTAAGATCCAGCTCCGACGTAGGGAATCTACACCACACTTAACATTCAAGTAGCAATAAGGCATAATCAAAGCTTCCTTTAATTAATCAAGATGAATCTAGCTCCGACGTAGGGAATCTAGATCAAGCATGACAATCAAAGATTAATCTAATCGTATTGTAAAGATCCAGCTCCGACGTAGGGAATCTACACCAGTACAATACTCAAAGAACAACCAGATTAAACCACATAGCAAGATCGGACATAGAACGATGCTGTAAGATAAATATTGCTTAAATCGGACCAAGACCAATGCTCAAAGCCGTTGAAGAAGTAGAATTGATTCACATGGCGTAGATCTAAACCAATCTAGCAACTCCAACAAACCGCAAAGACTATCTTTAGTAACCAAGATTATTCTAGCTCCGACGTAGGGAATCTAGACTAATCTTGATACCTAGCTCCGACGTAGGGAATCTAGGCTTAAAGTATAGTCCGATAAACGATAATCTATTGAATAATCAATATTGATCTAGCTCCGACGTAGGGAATCTATATCAATCTTGATTATCCAGAGATAAATCGGTTGAACAATATAAACGAGAAAGGGCAATGCGCCTCAATTCAAAGCCTATATTAGTTCGATAAATTGACTAACTTACTGGTAAGCCGGAGATCAGAACTGATGCAGCCCGTCCACCAATGAGCTTCGTCGGTAACTACTACTAAGGGTTTTGGCGTGAAGCCGGGTTGTATTGATTGTGAGAATAATATTTACAATGGACGAGGGCTCATATTTATACCCTGGTCATGGAGAGTCCTGATCGGACCAGACTAACTAAATAAGGTAAACTAAACTTAAGATACAACGGGACTCTCATACGCCTTCTGAAAAGGAAATAGTCCCCGCATCTGATACGTCCCCTTCCTTAGCCGACGCGTTCTTCCTCTTGCACTTGTTTGTCAGATCGGACTCCTGCTTCTCATCGGACTCCTTTCTCTATCGCCTCCGGCTTTGACCAGTCAATGGGTCCACTGCGCAGTTTCAACCTCACCACATCATCATCTGACTCAGCATGTCGGGTGCGAAAATCTGGTGTTAACACTGGTATATAAGGCAGCCGCGCGGGAGGCCGAAAATTGGCTAAGTCCTTGGCGCGTTTTCTCCCTCGCGACGCCGTCAGGCTGCCGAAATTTCCCCCCGGCCGCGCGCCTCCACCGTAGCTGCGCGCCGCCGTCGCCGTAGCTGCCCCCCTCGCCCTCTAGCGCGGTCGTCGAGCCCGCGGGGAGATCCGTTTCATCCCCGTCTTCCTCGACGCCTCGCCGGACCCGTCTAGACGCCGGTGGCCGCCTCGCCGGAACCCTAACTCCGCCGCGACGCCGCCGCCTCTGCGCGCCGTCGTCGCCTTGAGCTCGCCGTGGTTAGGGTTTGAGGCACCACCTCCCTGGCCCCATCTCCGACACCTCCTTCCTCCGCCCGCCGCCCCTCCACGCCGGCCGCTCCTCGTCGCGCGCGCGCCCCTCTGTGAGTGTTCTTTTGATGGCTTGAGATTTTTGTGCCACTGCCTATGATGCTGTGTGATGCTGCCTGTGATACTTATGGAAAAAAGATTGTTTTTTGACTGAGCAATGCCACTGCCAATGAAGGTTTTGAGGAATGTCTTTCCAATTTTTTTCTTTGCACTATGATGCCACTGCCTATAATTTTGGGACTGACTGAACAAATGAACTGCTGAAAACTGAACTGCTGAAATTTCAGTTATATTCAGTGCTAGAAAACAGTAGTAGATCAAGTGGCAGCATCACTGAATCAGCAGCATCAGAATTACATAACTGACTGAACAAATTTCAGTTATATTGTGGTGTCCTATCTATGTGTTTGGCAGCTTTCAGCCATGTTTCATTCAGTTTCATTCAGAATTGAATGTTGAATGTTTGGCCGTTTCCTGAGCAAAGTCATGGCACAACCTCCACCGAGGTACACCAGTTTTTATCCAATCAGCCCCGATCAATCGTAGCCACTGACAATGGCTATCTTGCATTGCATGCTTCCTTAACACTGTATCTTTATTCCAATCGAAGTTAAACATAGTAGCATAGGAGTCTATGATCTGCATGCCGACATAATAATATTAGTTATCAAGAACTTTCGTGTGCCAATTATGAAAGCTACAGTACATGACTTACCCGAGAACCTAACCATTTGTTCCCTTCATCATCTCTCATAGGTCTTACTAGACAGTTCAATTGTCTAGCACATAGCTCTACTCCATCCATACGTACTAGACTTTTTTGCGATCAATGGCAAAATTTTCCAAAATAAATGAAATGGCATGAAGTTCCAGGTCACTTAAGTTTAGTCCTTTAGTAATATTATCTGCACCACGGTTAAAGATCAAGACATAGAAAATCTCTATGTAATTAAAAATCTATGCATCAAACATGGGCACATACCAATAGAAGCATCATTCTTTTTTGTTTTAGATATCCTCTTCTGCTTTGTTTCTGTGTATGGGGACTTGTAGACTTTGCTTGGTTGCCTATTGGTCCTGGTTTTCACCTTTTCAACAAGTGTAGGACTCGAAACTAAATCAATTTTCCTCTTTGCTCCTGAAGATGACTTGGATGCAAAAACATTTTCAAACTTTCCAGCAGTAATATCCGGATCTGGACATGGTTTCACATTATCTGATTTATCCATCTTGCTTGCAGGACTTGCCCCCCCCCACTTTCCTTATGATAATTAGAATGCGATTCTTGATGTTTGCTAGTACCCGATGAACCAAACCCTGTTCCCTCACACTTTATGGACATATTACTTCCAGCAACAAGCATCTATGTGTTTTGAATGGAAATAGTGTGAGGAAGTTTATACTAATCATTCACATATATGGAACATAAATAACAGAGCAAATTGAGAGAATAACCTGCACAAGTGTATGAAACTCTGGAAACCTTTTGAACAAGAATTTAATTGATTCCATTGATTCCTGAAATACAATGGACATTTACATAATTATGTTTACAGATATATTAGTCTAACTCATTCCTTTAAACATACATATATGTACCTTTATGGTTTCTTCATCCTTGGCTGCATCACATCCTCGGTGGAGGTTGTGCCATGACTTTGCTCTAGTTCCCAGCAATGTGTTAATGCAGCTTCTGTTTGCAGCAATGAGTTCCTGTCTCTTGGTTTCAGTCAGATTTCAATAGATTTTATTATGCTGAGGCAGTGGCATGTGCTATGATGTGAATCTTTTTATGCTGAGGCAGCGGCGATGATGATGAGATGCCCCCATATATACTTGAGTGGCTAAACTAGGACGGCTTGTATACCATATATACAAGCAACCAGTTTAGACGCGATTTGATAAGAATTGGGCACTTCTGAGCCAAATATTTAAATGATGTTTTTTTTGCCTACTTTTATAGCAATATCTTTTTTTTCTAGGTATTGCTTTTTTATTACAGATATATATATATATATACCTTTGGTGAGTCGAAAGCGTGTAGGAGACCTCCTGGTGTATCTAAAATACCCTTTGTTTCTTCTGTTAGTACAAATCGCAAAATGTCACCGACAAGAGAAGGTGCAACCCCAAGCCCTGAGCACGGGAAAACCTTTGAAGAGGGAGAACCACATGTCATGAGTCAGGAAGAGTTAGCCAAAGATATAGAAGGGTTGCTTAGTCAGAATTTGTTCGAAGATGAAGTAGAAGAGGGAAGACCAGGAGAAAAAGATGGTGATGACGACGACGACGAAGATGATGATGATGATGACGATGACGATGATGATGATGGGGGATATGTATCTCCCGATGATCCTCACCCATTTTTACCGAGGCATAGGCCAACGGAAGATGAGCTGGACAAGGATTTCGACCCTAATGACGAGGTAGAGACTAAGCCTTATGTAAGGAATGTTTGGTAACACTTTTATCGTGTTACAATAACTAACACTTTGGCCTCTTGTGTATATAGGCCACTCCTGAAACTCCTCCTCGTCCGAAAAGACAACGCCGACGTCCGCGACGTCTTGACGGAGAAGACACACCACAGGAACAAAGAGCAGAGGCAGCCGCCACAGAGTTGGACGTTGCCGCCTCTGCACCACAACCTCAGGCCACAAACTCGGAGCCAAAGCCAAAGAAGAAAAGGGGGGTTAGAAAACCAAACCAATATCCTGAGCACAAGATATATGTGATAACAGAGGTGGGGCCACAAGGGGACATCCGTCAGCCAACTGAAGTAAGATCAAAATTTCATAATGCAGTAGGCGCCCTTGTAAGAGATAAGGTGAACCCAGTTGTCAAATCATGGAAAAAAGTATCAAAGGACACCAAAGTAAACCTGTGGGAGAAGTTAAAGAAAAATTTCATCTTTCCAGCCGATAACCAGGCAGCAGCGGAACGTGAAGCGTACAAGATGATGGGGGAGGCATTCCGACGATGGAAGTCGGATCTCAACATGAACTATATCCAAAAGGGCCTCACTCCCTTCCAGAAATATGGAAATATAACCATTGGTCAATGGGAGGACCTTGTGGCTCAAAAGACCTCAGATGAAGCAAAGCGCATCAGTACCCTTAACGCCGAGATAGCGAAGAGGAACCAACACCGCCCTCGTCTAGGCCCCGGTGGCTACTTTGCCAAGGAAGGGGTTTTCCAGAAGATGGATGAACAGGCCACCGCAGCCAGGATTAAGGTGGAAAAATTGAATAAACGGTCAAGGAATTGGGTATTTGCAAGGAGTACCGAAAAGTCCGGTGCCAGCCTTAAGTTTGATAACCCCGAGACCGAACAGGTAGTATCATCGATGTTGAAATACGCTGAAGACAAGGAGCAGGGCTCATTCAAACCGTCCAGAGAGAGGGACGAGCTTAGCCTAGCCTTGGGAACCGCCGAGCACACAGGCCGCACCAGGGGGGCTAGGAAAAGGACAACCTCGAAGCATGGGTTCGAAGAGGACAGACCAATGTACAAGAAACATGGTAGGGACCGAGCGTCCGATCTTGAAAAGACAGTGAAGGCTCTGGTAGCTAAGGCTCTCGAGGAGCAAATACTGTCTACGGAGCCGCGGAGGATAGTGGAGCCGCCAGGGCAACTTGCAGTAGTCGGGAGCCCTCCGGAGGTCCCTAGCAGCCAAGGTTCCACTTCAGGAACAACCCCGGTCGATCGCATATGAGAACCAACTACCTGCAACTTGTTGGTTGTGATGGGAAGAACCGGGAGCTATACGCCAGAGGTCGCAAAGGGTGTGGCACATCCTCCTGGTGGCTTATGGCACAATCAAAAGGTCCATCAAGACTACACTAGGGTCGAGGTGCATAGCGTGGATCCCAAGTATGTGGATTACATGATAGACTACCCAACTCCCGAGGGAGTGAACCAACTTGGAGATACAGTGGGGCAGTTCATCCTCTGGCACAAAAGGGACATCGTGTTGACTGGTTATTCACCACCTTCGCCAAATCAACGTCTGGCCTCAGTTCTTGAACTTCAGGAAGGAGAAGTGTCACCGACCCGAGGCGGCAATGTGCTTGAGGAAGGAGAGATGCCACACTCTTCTCCGCATATGGCTGATGAGGCACAAACTTCTTCGCCTTGCAAGGAGCCAATGCCTTGTGAAGAAGAAGTGCCTCCGAAAGAACTGCCTTGTGATGGCCAAGTGCCTCGTGATGACCAAGTGCCTCCGGGCGACTACCTCCGGAGGAACTACCTCGTGATGACCAAGTGCCTTCGGGGGAACTGCCTCGTGATGAACAAGGGCGTACAGGAAAAGTTGTTGCAGAAGAGGATATTTGGGAGGAGGCAGAGCTTAGAAAAAAAGTATCCAGTCAAAATAAGGCCATGCTATAGGGATGTTAAAGGCGCCAAGTCGACGACTCTGAGGTACTCCCATGAACAGTTCAGGCCTGAGAACCAAGTCAAAGAAGTACCAGCAGCGGTTGGGACGAGTAATCGCCGACCGGCAAAGAAGTATCCAAATGTTGACAAGGTCAAATGGACAAAGAAAGTCCCCAAAGAATATCAAAGAGGCTGCTCCTTCCTACCAAACGCTATCATTCAAGACCTACCACTTGGAATGAAAAAGTTCCATGATTGGTACTTGCATGCTACAGTGCATAAAGGGATCAATTTCATATCAGCAACCTATCCTCCCGGTACATTCGGAGGCTTCGCGGGGACTATTGGTTGTGGCTTCAACGACATCCAGACAATGTATCACCTTGGACCTATGGACGCGAATCTAGTTGACATGTGGTGCCTGTAAGCCCTTTTCCCTCTTCATATTGTATGATTGCAATATTTCGATATTGTTGCAACTAATGCAAGCCGTGATTCGCAGGTACCAAGCTCACCTTGCAAAACAACTTCCAAGTGTGAAAGTTGGGTACATAGATCCTCAAGTAATATCACAGTCCCTGTTTATATATCCCAAGGGATGGGCACTGGATGGCAAAGAGTTAGCAGATGGAAAGACCACTCAGGAAAAAGAGAAAATCCGGCAGAAGGCACTCAGGGAGGCGGCCATTGGTGTTGTGGCGACCATAGCCATGTGTTTCAAAAATCTCCAACATAACAAAACAATATGGCTACCATACCACTTTGGGTAAGTTCAACTATATACATAGTTTTTTTATAATACATATTATATGGAAATGAACTAATCGGTTTCCTATGATTGAATTCATGCAGTAACCATTGGATTGCTATAGCCGTTGATCTCAGTCACAGCATGGCGTGGGTCTGTGACTCAGCCGACTTCGACGTGGCGACATACAAAGACTTCATAGCGATTCTTAAGACGTATATCATACTATCCTGTTATATATTTATACATAACCTTCTAACCTCCACCTTTTGATACTAACAAGCTGCTTTTGCGAAATCGTTTCGAACAGGGCGTTCAGGCACTACGTTAAGGAACATAAAGGGATACACCATCCAGAGAGGAAGGATGTCCTTTGTGTCAAAACAAAAGTTTGTGTAAGTATGACCTACTATAATACTGCATTACGAAGTTGCTGTTATATGAATTTGCTAATAACACTTGTATATGTGATACACACAGTGTCCCAAGCAGAGGCCCGGAAGCGTACATTGTGGATATTATGTGTGTAGTCTGATTAGTAACACCACAATCTACCGGAGACACCCAGCCGATGTAAATGCTCAGCCCCCTATCTAAATGCACTCTCTCTCTAAATTTGCTCACAAACTTCATATGCTCACTATCTTTTTATATATATATATATATATATATATATATATATGCTCATTTTGTAGTTTCCAGAAGAGGCAGGTACTGGTAGGCATAGGGACCCTGTTGAAGATGACAAGCTCTTGAAAATTGTCGGCGATCTTTGTAATTTCATATTGGATGAAATTATAAGCAGCAGAGGCGCATTCCATGACCATGCATCCGAGTTGGCGAGTAATCCAAAGTTTCAACATCTTCATGAGTGGGAAAGGCTAGGCTTGGGAAGGTGAACTTTGAGGAATTGTGAATTATTGAACTTGTGACTTTGTGTAATATTGAACTTTGAGAACCTTGTGATTATATGTATGTGAATGATCATGTGAATTATTGGACTTTGAATTATATATATGTATGTGAATTATTGGACTTTGAGTTATGTGAATTATTAGGCTGTGGATTATATATATTCTGTGGATTATATTATATTCTGTGGATTATATTATATATTTCTGATTTACTTTTTTTTGGCTGGGAACTGAGATTAGGGGCGGCTAAATAACCAGCCGCCCCTACAGATAACATAGCAGGGGCGGCTATGTCTCCAGCCGCCCTTAATGTTTATGAGCAGCAAGGGCGGCTGGAAATGCGACCGCCCTTAATGTTTATCAGCAGTAAGGGCGGTTTTAACTAAAACCGCCCTTATTGATTTATCAGTAAGGGCGGCTGGTTTCCAGCCGCCCTTACAGTTCTTACCACTGTAAGAACGGTTGATTAAGGGCGGCTCGTAAAACCGCCCCTACAGAGGCTTACGAGCCGCCCCTACTGAAACTTTCTGTAGTAGTGTACATTCGTACAGAAGATACAAGGTTAAGTGGAGCTAAGTGCTAACGATGGAAGGGTAAAGATTTGAACTGAAGCTTAGAGATGGCTATCTAATAAGGTTCATACGAGGGATAAAAGATAGAAGGTTTCATGGTTTATAGAGCAACAATGTCATTTCAGATTTACACATGAAAATGATGGAACAGGAACACGAGGAATGTTATCATGGAACTTGCAGATTAATACATTGCTACTTTAATAGCTCGAACCTATGCTGAAATCTAATGGCATAGAATTAATAATTATTATACCATTGAAAAGTAATACAAATAATCTGTAGTGGTCAACATATTATTTCTCATATAGGCAACTAAGGAGTAACAGATGATCAAAGGCTAAAGGAAAAGATTGACATATCAAAGTATGACCTTTACAGTCTTATACATTATTTAGTAATACAAACTTAAGTTGTAGTGCAATGAAATTGAAATGAGCCAGTAACTAAGATCCTGGGTTTCATTGCAACAACATAAAGTTAATTACTAAATAGATGCTAATCTGCAAAGATTTATTGTTAACTGTCAAAACTTTACTATATAAGTTGGATCAGAAAAGATGGGCTAGCAGGGTAATTGAATCAGAGAAAAGCAAATTTATTAAATTAATGGCGATGCTTAATCCACAAGCATATATAGGCTGATGGAAAGGGGTCTGGCTCGGTGACTTTGATTACTAATCGGAAGATAAAGGACATGGGAAAAAAAATAGAATTACTGATCATGACGGAAACATGATGTCATCATCATGTCATCACATGCATGGCAGCTGATTTGCAAACGTGAAGGCATGCATATGCTTGCCGTGCCTAGCTTGTTTCTGTACGGGACGTGAGAGGCATAGAAGGCATTGCTTGGTTCGCTCAATCGCTCATCATGCAGAGGCCAAGCTAGCAGGATAGCGACCACAGCTAGGGCAGCGGTAGACGGCGACTGCAGAGCGGCCAGGAGACTTATCGTTGTTCAGTAGGCCAGTGGCATGGTGACCTAGTTATGCCTCACGACACCGAACTAGTGGCCTTCGTCGGGGCAATGGAGATGGGTTTTCATGGTGACTCGTGTGGGTGTCTCAACTACCGACGAGGCGACGCCGGCGATAGAGCAGCAACGGAGGGCAGCAGCGGCAATCTATGGGTGGCTCGATCGGCAAGGAGTGGCAGGTGGCTGAGGTAGGTCGGCTCAACACAAACGCCACAACGGAAAGAGTTGCACAATATACATAACGAGACAGCTAGGGCCAGGCAACAGGGATGGCAGCGTTCCAGGACACAAAGAGCAGGACAGAGATGTAAAACGAGGGAATTGAAAGACCAGGGAGGATGATGACGATGTGCTCACCGAGAGGACGATCGACGACGGAATCAGCGCACGGGCGGCACAGATCGAACTCAACGAGCACGACCGCGACTGACATTCCCGTGGACATGCACCTTCAGTAGCAGGCCTACGGCAACAACGGCTCCGTGCATGCAACTGGTGGTGAGAGCTCCAGGCGTCCGCTGATCGCTAGAAAAACGATGGCAACCTGCTCGGCCGGCTCAGCAACGTAGAGCCAGGAAAAAGAAGACAGCATAGGAGATGAGCAATGAAATAGAACATGGTAAGCACGAGGAATACCAAGATGTGCTCACCTATGGCTACGACAGGTAGCCAGAGTTAGACGACGATGACCGGAATCGGCGACCGAAGCTCTAGGGGCAGGACGATGGCAGCACTAGGTGAACAAAGATAGAGTCCCTAGGCATTCCCAAACCTGGGGCCTCCCTGTAAAGGAGTCAATGGTGCATCTTTTCTGGTAGGGAGGTATTCCGTATATATGGGGAGAAAAACCCACCATCTCTCCATCCATTAGCAATATGGGTCTAATAGATGGTTTAACTCCCCTCTAACGGGCCTCTGAGATTCCACTACCACTAATGGGATTGTGAAATTTGGCCCAATTAAGGAGTTGGGATGGATTTAGGATAACACGGGCTGGATCATGGGCCAAGGCTGGCCCAAAAATATTGTTATTTTCGGAATAATTAATTTCCTGGTAATAAAAAATTCCAGAAAAAGTCTAGAATTCATATTTAAATCATGAAAAATATTCCAAAAATTCCAAAATTCATGTCCCGAAGATAATGTTGGATCTAAAGAACACAAATAAAGTATTTGGGGATCGTGAAAAGATTTCTAGAAGCTCCTGATAAAAAGAGATTTAGCTCTAGGAAAACAGAAATAAATTCCAGAAAGTCCGAAAAATTCCCAGAGGAACGTATTTGACATCTGAGAGGACTTGGAACGCTAAACGCTAAAGACACTCCACAACAAGAACAAAACAACCGCTCTTAAAGCCTATGTTGTTTTAATTTATTCTAGAAAAGCAATATTTCCTTATACTAAATTCCCTGTAACAAAATATAAATATTGGAAATTTTAGAAATTCTCAAATCCTTTAGATATTTTGTGTAATCTTATTCACATCCCAAAATATGAAATTTTGGGGTGTGACACGTCCTGGTCGAGGCATCGAACCAGCTTACCCTTGCGGGACAACTGTCCCAGGACCTCCTCTCTTGGCCACATCCGTATGCCCAGTGCCAGCGCATGTGCCATGCCGTGTGACCACTCTGGGCTCACACCAGCCATGCGCACCATGCCTGCGCAACTGCGACCCTACGCGCCCCGTGAAACCGCGAGAGTCGGCTCTGATACCAATTGTAATAGAACTGGCCTAGGAAACGGCTAAGATCTACTCTACATGTTGAGTATACCACACCTGCTAATTAACTCTCTTGCGCTTTCGTCCTCGCTTCGCGCAAAAGGTTACAACCGGAGTTAACAGCTTCCTACGGCCAGCTATTTAAGCTAGGTCTGCTCGCTCATCGCTTTCCGATACGGGACTATCGATCCTGCGCTACATTATTTTTTTCGGTGCTACAGTACCACGATGCTACAGTGCCCGGCACCTACAGTAACCCCAAAAGAAGCCCAGCTTCCTATCGGTGCCAGCGCAACAGTAGCTTGGGCCAACTGAGCCCATTGGGCTGGGATGTCACAGACGGCCAGCCCCACCAGCAGTAGGGGCCAACCCCACTGGTAGTAGGGGCCACCCGCACAGATCCCAGCCACGGGAAGGCGGATCCGACCGACCCAGTTGCAGAGCCATGGCGGACAGTGGAGGGCGCCCGCGCAGCTCGTAGCTGTGGCCCCCGATAAAGAGGTGGAGCGGCACGCCGAGCTCGAGAAGGAGCAGATCCGGACGAGGAGGTGGCAGATCCAGCGGAAGGTGGCTGGCGACCGGCGGTGACGGGGCAACCACGACGACCTAGGGTCAGGGTGAGGCGTGGGGTGGGAGAGAAAGGGGAGGGGACATGAAGGAGCCGACAACGGCACCACTGCTGGCCGGACGACGGTGTCGGCGGCGGCCGCCGGAGCACGGCGAGGGGTGAGAGTGGGGGCGCCTGGGTCGTCGCCCCGGTGCGACGCGGGGGGAGGGGGGGACTCGATTGGCCTCCATCGATTTTCTTCACCACATCCGAGGTCGTCACCTTCAAAATCTCCACTCCAAATTACCTTCGAACTGCTTGCGATCACTAAAACACGTGCCCTTGCATAGTTGATATCGTCTGGGTCCAGTATGTTACTTTTATTCAATACAATTCCTTGTACTTGTTTCAGACTTTCAGTCATTTTGATTTCCTAGCTTGAAAAAACGAATTTTCATTTTACTAATTCCGTGGAAACGAGGGGCTCAGATTCAAGTCCAGCCCAAATGCGAAATAGCTGAAGTGGATTCAGCCCAATTCAATTCTACAACTCCGGGCCCAATACTTAGAACTAAACTAGCCCTTACATTTTTCTGACCACAGAATTCAGAGCCGTCTCATCTTAAAGAGTTGCCACAAACCTGCAACAGTCGCACTACCAGACAGGCCGACAACCAGTGGAATTTTATTCTTTTAATACATTTTTGAACAGCACTTACAAAAATAATCCTTGAATTTGAGATTGTACATGTTAAGTTTATGTGCGCTCAAGAAATAATTATCAAGTCTTCTAGAACTATAGGTATATTTAGAAATTGTTAATCATTTAACCAATTCCATGTTGCTCCACAGATATGAAACCATATTTTTAGATTCCATATACCGAACCTCTTTGACCTTTGGGACAAACACTTGCACCGACTTTTGCAAAGGAAAAATTAGAAAAAAAATTCCTTTCTCACATCGTGCCTTATTGAGTAATCGATGGCTACATAAAAGTGTTGATCTACTAAATTATTATTCAAGTAGTTACCATAGACCACTATGACTGGGCTTCTCAACTACTGGAAAAGAAAGTGGAAAAAACCTCGAATCAAGGCCATCAGCCTGTGGTGCCCTGGCTACCCTTGATGCATTCTAGGCGGCATTCTTGTCAGCGGCCACTGCAACGGGCTCAGCAGCTTTATCAGCTAAAGACATTTTTACCCGGGCACATGGCTAACAGTCAGACTACGGATTGAGTGCCATCAGGGTGTGTATGTTTTCTGCCAAGACTGTGTGTATCAAGGAGACACAGAGATCGGGAGTGTTGCAAGAATCTTGTATCAAGTCGATGTAACGATCTTAAAATCAATAAAAACTTTATCAAACAAAAAATCAGCACCTGCCTTCTTCCGGGGGGGTACATTGGCAAAATCGTGTATCTGAGACTGAGGGTGTTCCTTAGGAAGGCAGCTTACTCTCATGGACCTTTGGCACAACAACCCTAGGTTTTGATGATTACAAACTTTGTAAATCAGGTGAAGTGGGTCGATCATCCGAATGAGCATCATCTGAGCTCAAGTCTTCTACTGCTTGCTTCCATATGAAGACTGACAGAGCTGAATGAAGCTAACTGACGAAAACCAATTGTCGAACAGATTGCATTCTTGACAATATCCCCTCCTTAATTATCCTTGTCCTCAAGGATGAAAAGATGGAAAACCTTCCAGATGAAACCAGCATCCTCCCAAGTAGCTTCAGATTTAGAAGATTCGTCCACTATAGGAGAGAGCAACGCATGCTCGTGTTCGACCGTCCGCTCAGTAATTTTGGTTCCTAGCTTGGAAAAAAAGATTCTTTTTTTACTAAAAATGCTCGCTTGAGAGTGACAGGTAGGGATGGCAGTCGGACGTGGGTGCAAAATTGCACCCATGGGTCTACACCCACCCGCACCCATAATAAGACGGGTTGGGGGCGGGTTTGGATTTCCACCCGCGGGTGACCCATGGGGGCCGTATTAGTAAGACATTTTTAGTTTTTAGTAGGCCCTAAACCTTTACCTTAGAAATTTGGTTGAAACTCTAGAGAACTCTTATCCGATCCACAGCCTCCCCATTCCCACCACCACTCGTCACTTCTATTGCCTTCCACGCCACCACGACTCACGCATTCTTTTTTCTATTACCCTGTATTTGCTTATGTGATGTACTAATTGTCCAACTATGATGACTTTTTATTTTGCTGATTGGTGGAACTATTAAATGTTTATTTATGTAATGCATTCTGACTATAGGATGAAAATTTGGTTTGCTGCAACTATTCATTTATGTTTTTTGAGATGATCCATAAATTGTATATTTTGCTGTCATCACAGACCCAACGGGTGACCCACACCCTGCGGGTGCCCGGCGGGTGCGGACGTGGGTGTGAAATTTCACCCGCGAAGCGTCATGGGTGCGGGTGTGACTAGATGTGACGGGTGCCATTATAAGTGGGTTTTTGCTGCACCCGCCCCACACCCACCCATTGCCATCCCTAGTGACAGGATCAGATTTTGAAACTAAGGCGACACAGAATTCAGCGTCATCTCAAAAAGACTAAACTTGCCACAAACCTGCAGCACTCGCACTACCAGACAGCAATCAGTGGGCACCAAAGCAGCAGGAACGTAAATAAAATTCACAACACAAACAAGGAGAAACTTTGTGAATGTAAGCAGCCATAAGGTTCTGTGAATGTACACCGATCTACCATCAGGTAACAACTAACATCATTCATGAACTGTCAAATAATTTATGCACAATCCTCTCATCAGAATTTTTTTTTCACCTTTTTGTTTTGCTCAAGTAGCTGCTAAGAGACGTCAGACTCCCTGAAAAAACTGGCGATCCCAAGGGTGGGGACGAGGACCGATTCGGCCGAATCGGTGAGAAGCTGCTCCCATTCCTCTTAGAAAGACCCGGTTCACACAGTCCGTCAACCATCTCTGCCGAGAGCAGGTTATCGTCCCCATCTCTGAAGTCCAGGTGTGTGTCCCTGGATTCCAGATTTTCAGGATCGGGCGACACGCCATCAAGGTCTGTTAGTGATTTCAGCTGGCGACCGAGGTTGGCGATGGTCTTTTGGCACTCCGCGAGCTTCCCAGCAGCACTTGTTATTTCTTTCTCCTGATAAGAATTGGCAGTTAGGGAGTTCTGATTTATCAGATTTAAAATTGTAATCCTAAAGCCCAAAATATTTGTGTAAGTTTGGGATTTTATGTTCAGAGTTCGTACTGGAAGTGGATAGATGCAGTAAAACAGAGCTATACCTGCTTGACCTTCATGTCGCCATTTGAGTTAGAAAGACGCCAAAGCTTCGCCTCTCGGCTGTCCCTGGACAGCTGAGCCTCCAGCTTGCGGCATTTTGCTTCATACTCTTCTGATATAAGCTTCTCCTGCTCAACCTTCCCTTGTAGCATGCTAACCTTGTTTTTAAGTTTTGTGATTTCCAGATTTGCTGCTTCAAGTTGACCCTCCATTGCCTTTCTCCGGGACACTGCGTCCTCTGATTTAGCTGTAAACTCTACAAGCAAGGAGGTCTGGTCCTTAAGCCTTACTTCCAACGACAAAACCTTCTCCCGGAGCTTCATGGTCTCCTGGTGTGAAGACTCAAGTTCAGACTCCAACACCTTCCTGATGCCTTCCACTGCCTCTAGTTGCATCTGGAGGTCTGAAGAATATTCCTTCTCTTTTGCCGCATCACACTCCAGCACATTCACTGTTCCATTCAGTTTTGCAACTTCTGAGTTCACTACCTGCAATTGTGCCTCTAGTGACTCTTTGGCAGACGCTGAAGAAAGTGATCTCTCTGACTCAATCTTCATGGTCTCTATATGTTTCACAAGTTCTTCACGAGACACCTTCTCTTTCTGCACCTCACTCTCCAAAGTTTGCACAATCCCTTTCAGTTTCCCAATTTCTGTGTTTGCAGACCGCAGCTGTGCCTCCAATGATTCTTTACAGACCTCTGCCACGTCTGCATTTGCTTTGTGCTGTATCGAAAGAGTTCTCTCTGCATCAATCTTCTCTTCCAAGGAAGCCACTGTCTTGCGAAGATCTGCAGCCTCCGCAGAAATTGACTCTAACTGCGATTCCAAATCCCTCTTGTCTACTTTTTCTTCCAGTGACACCACCATCAGCTGAAGCTGCTCAACTTGTGCAGACTTAGACTCCAACTGCAGTACCAGATCTTTCCTCTCACCATCCAATTGTTCAGCTTGTCCCAAAGCAGCATGTTTGGATTCGTTCGCCAAGTCCAACTGCATCTGCAAGTCGATCAACTTGTTGTTGGCCACCGTTAAAGCATCACATGATGTGCCAAGCTGATCTCTAGCATCTGCAAGGGCCAATTCAAGCTCCCTTTTCTCAACTTCAATCTTCTCAACCTTTCCATGCAAATCTGTCACCTGACGCAGCAATGACTCAGTTTCAACTTTTGATGATTTATCTCTACTCACACCCTGGTCAGAATCAGTTTCAGCCCCGAAGCTAGAGCTTACACGGTCTACTTCAGGCAATGCAGCCAGCTTTTCCATTTCAAGAAAATCATCCATCAGGTCAATCTCAACAGGATTGTTCACAAGATTTCTTGTGCCAGAGTTGCCATTCTTGAATTGATCAAGTTCAGCTATCAGAGCTGATGCCCACGAATCAGAATTTTTCATTTCATCGTCAACAACTAGCATGCGCTCCCCACTGTCAGACTGACTGTCGGTCTGAGATTCCATGCAAGCACTGTTGGCTACAGGCCTAGAATCATTGGTCAAGGATGCTCGCCGTGTTAGATGACGCAACTTAAGGCATTCTGCCTCAACTCTTGTAATCTTTTTCACACTTTCCAGGTGAAGTTTGCTTGCTGTCTCTGCTGCTTGGTTACTTAGGTCTCTTTCCCGTGCAAGTATCTTCAGCTCCTTCGACAATGTGAGCAGATCAAACTTGAGATCTTTGTTTTCTTTCTCCGCTATCTGGAGCTTTTCCTGCAGATCACGCTTGACATGTACAGTAGTAGCTTCTAGTTTGGTGGCTTCCAGCTGCTTACTCATTTCAGCAATATGGTTCTGGAGCTCAGACTTCTCAGAATCCAGTTCTTTAGATTTCTTAGCAACTGCATCACGGATTTTCTTTTCTTGTTCTTCTCGTGCCTGGCGAAGCTGCCTTACACATTCTTTAAGGGCATCATCTAGGTGGCTGACCTGATCCTCCAGAGAGGTGTTCTTCTGAGATGCTGTTTCAAGCAGTTGCTTCAGGGAAGCGACTTCAGCTTCAGCTTGTTCCCAACCTATAAAAAAGGAAAATACAAATTCAGTACAGTGCTAGAATCAGGAAAAAAAATTGTTGATAGCATTTTAAACTCCACCTTAAGGTAACGAACAAATTAATAAATGAATTAATATTTTTTTAATCAAGTTGACTCCATCACACGTAAAATTGGTTCTAGAGAACAAAAAGGGACTAGTAAGTAAACCAATGCATAGAGTCACTCAAATTACAAAATTTATGAAGTCCAACTAGAAGAAAAAAAAAATACCTGCAACAGCCTCTTCTGCAACTCTCGTGTGCTGCTTTACCAAGTCTTCTTTAGCATTAATAGTCAAAAGAGCCGCAGAAAGTTTCTCATTCAAACTCTTTACAGATTCCTGGACATCATCGTCCCTGACCTTTGGGGACACTTTCTCATTCAAACTCTTTACAGAATCCTGGATATCACCATCCCAAACATTTGGGGATACCTCTGGCTGTGGCGATTGGCACATCTCTAGCTGCGGTGACTGGCCATGCTGTGGAGAAGAATCATTTAAGATAGTTGCCAACAATAACTTCTCATCCAATGATTTTACTGTTTCAGCTTCTTGGGTCTCATCATCGGTCGTCATCCTTGAAGAAACTTCAGGTGAATGGCTATGATTTGGGGAAGAAATGCTGGAAACAGGTTTGGCTTCCTGATTTTTCCAGAACAAACAAAATGAAAATGTTCTGAGCAAACCAGTTGTGAAATAATTTAAAATTATCAAAGAGTTTACAAAAGAAGCAAGTGTCATAAGAAGTGCATAGGATAAGTCAAACCTTTATTTTAATTTGAGATGAGAACTATTATAATCGTCCCTGTACTGAAAACCTAAGCTAAACTACCTTAGTGAAAAATCAAGCTTGAGACCAATTACACAACCACCAATTACCTTAACCAGTAGGATACCAAATGACTATTAAATTAGAAGTTTCCTTTTTTAAAAAAAATAGATATCATTTGGAAAGAATCCAAGTACACCAAACTCTAGAGAAATGCCAAACTTGATTGTATATATGTATTTAAAGACGAGAAAGGCAAATTGGCTAAAATTATATATCTGTGTACAAGTCAAGAGTCAAGACCTTAACAATCCAGTGAAACAAGATGACCTTTCTATCTGTATACACTGTGGACCAAAACTTAAGCTAAAACTCTAAATTAAAATTCCAAAACTTAAGCTAAAACTCTAAATTGAAATTCTAGAATTACGTGGAATGTCTATATTAATTTGAGAATCAACTATTCAACAAGAACTGTAGACAGCACATCTCAATGTGACAGTAATTCAGATCATCAGATGAGATTGCATGACACCGACACAGTTGAATGCTAGAGTCATTCATAGGTTAGAATAAATGCATCAGTTTCACCATTCCTCGCATTACAATTTTTTTAGCCTATATGCAGTTATGCACCAGTAAAATGCCAACTATTCTCAGAGGAATAAAAAATTTGAAACTTTATTTCAAGCCTGAATGGGTCCAAATTTTCATTTGGAGCCAGAGCTAAAGCTATGTTTTAACACTATATCGCAAAAGTCGCACCAAAGGCAGAACAAAAGCAAGAAGAAAGCTAGTGTATCAACTATACCTAACTCAAGCAAAGGCATCTAAATTCTTAGTAAAAGTCCAAAGTGCAGCCTATGTATTGTTGAAATGTCACAAACATGTTGCTTAAGTACATCAAGCGTTGCTCAATCCACCACCTATTTTTGTCCTAGTGAGGGAAACAAAAGCCAGATAAAAAGGTTAAAAGAGAAAAGCATTGAAATTTCTAGTTCTATCAATGGCCTCAGTGCCATATGACCATACTTTGGAAGAAAAACATTTGTCATGCTGCGTTTTCGAAAGAAAAATTGTTCCAATAGCCATATGAACAGGAAATGTCATACACAGATCCAGCTACAAAGAGATCTTCCTATGTGCCATTCAATAAAGTATTGAAACCCTCTTACCAAACACTGTCATAAGCATGTTAATCGCCCAAGCTGTAATGGTGTATTAAGCAAACAAGTAATATCATTATCTAAAAAAGCGACAATAGTACGATATGAATTATGAACCTATCATGGCACAACACCAACAGGTCAAACTACAAGCGTGCGTGTTTCATTAATCTGTCCAAGGGAAGCAAAAATGACATCTTGCCAACAGATGCCGATTGCAACTACCATGTTCATATTAATTAAAAGGACCAAAATCACTTCATCAGAAAAAGCTGCTGTCCCAAATCTGAAAAGAACGCCTGATCAACCACTAAGTCATGATTTTTAAACTGCATGCAGATAAGTTTGTATTTATTGGAACCGACCGTAACGTGCAGAGATTAAGAAACAAATTCCCTTCAAAATAAAGTTAACAGATGGAGCAGAACCTGATCGTCCAAGTAAGGCTCAGAGTGCGACGACGCAGAACCAGAGCTATCGCTCTCCCCAGGGCTCTTATCTGAAGACTTGCGCTTCCAGAGCCAACTCCGGCGATCCATCTCCCAACCACCACACCATTCAAAGCAGCAACAGGGATTCTATTGGATCCTTTCCCACCACTGAAATATCCCAAAAGCAGGGCTCAGATATCAACACTGAAAATAAAGAGAAATCTCATCAACAAACACAACATTGCAGAGTAGTAATACGGTAAGCTGAACACCACGCCCTAAAATAATTGCTCAAGAACATTAAACTTTAAGGATGCAATTACCAAATTCTTTACAAGGCAATCACTCGCCAACGCAAGACTAGATTTTTCTACTGTTTTCAGAATGCAGTCAGGAAGTGAGCAGGACCGCTGGAATGGAGAAAAAGTACAGCCAAACATTCTTGCTGCAAAACTCTGCTGTCGAAAGTTAACAGACATGGAAATCCATTCTACCTTTTACAAATCTCTAGGCTCAAGAAAAGAAACTAAATTGTTCTATACAAATAGATCGAAAATAGGCTAATAACATCCACCTAAACCCCTGAATCCTACAGCACAGAAACTGCTAGAAACCAGAAAATGCAGCAGAGGGATGAGACATTGAAGCCCCCAAAATCAAACCAAAACCACCCGGCCAGCCAAAAGAAGAAATCCCCGAGAATCCGGAGGAAACAGCCGGATTTCGAGACGAAGGAAACCCGCTCTCATCCATCCATCACCAAATCTCCTCGAAATCTTATGCCTTTGGTCTAAAAAACCTCCTCGAAATCCCATTCCGGAGACAGAATGCAGACCAGAACCCCAACGAAAATCCCCAAGAGGAAGGAGCAAGAGAACATCTCTACCCCACTACCATAAATCAGAAGCAATAAAAAAATTCAAGATTCGAGAGAACGAGGGCAACAAACCCGAAACGGGAGCATTAATACCTGCAACCACACAACCAATGCGGAGAGAACGAACGGCGACCGTCACAAGAACCGCGTGGAACCCCAGACAAAAAGCTTTGGTTTTTACCGCTGGCCCGGTACTATTCCACCCCTTTCCCCCTGTTCGTGGAGGGAAACCAGATGGGACGCAAGAACAGCACCCACCCACATTGCGCGCCCCCGACTCCCCAAGCACAGATCGAAGCACAGAGACGGAGAGCGCGTACCAGATTAGCGCCCCGGCGCGGCGCAACTCCGGTGGATTGGAAGAAAGGCCGCCGCGGCTTGGAACGGCAGGTGCCTCGAGAGCGCGGAGGAGAAACCAGTCGTCCCCCGCAAGAATCCAAGCCGGCCCCGGGCTTTTCCTTTTCCTCTTTTTTTCCTCTGCGCTCTCACCAACTCGCTTTCTCTTTCCCGCCCAGGCAGCTCGAACAAGCCAGGCACAGGAGAGGGAGGTGGTGGTCTCCCTCGCAGCCGTGTTTAGATGCCCCCTGAAAAGTTTTTCAGGATATTAAATGCATCTTTGACCACTAATTAGAGGTATTAAATAATGTCAATTTACAAAACTACCTCCACAACCTCTAGTAAATTTTCGAGAAGAATCTAATGATGCCTTTGACCGCATGATTAGAGGATGATTAGAAGATGGTTACTGTAGCATCACTGTAGCAAATCATGGATTAATTAGGCTCATTAGATTCGTCTCGGAAAGTTACGCTCATCCGTGGCTGGGTTTTGCAAATAGACTTCATTTAGTACTCCATGCAAAAAAGATTCCCTTTTGCAAAACTTTTCAGGGGGCATCATAGACTTTTTCTTTCACAGCGCACAGTGACCCTATTGCAACAAGTTTCGCTTTTCGGGTAAAATTTCAAGAGGAATCTAATGAGTCTAATTAGACTATGATTAAACAATGTCGTGCTACCGTAAATAATTTTTAATAATGAATTAATTAGGTTTAATAGATTTGTCTCACGATTTTCCGTCCATCCGTGTAATTAGTTTTATAATTAAGTCATGTTTAGTCGTTCTAATTTTTGATTTGTAACTGCTACATTAATTTTCATAATTTTCTCACCGTAACCAAACAAGCCAGTGACAGTGTCAAGTGTAGTGGAAATGCCGGTGCTGCTACCGACTGCTTAATTGTACTGCTAATCCTTGCGGTCTTTGACTACTGCTAGTCTGGTACTGAAATACGAGTACTACGAGCAGTAGAAGCAGGATTTGATTTGGTTTGATGCAATCCGCAAGAACAGTGCTTGAGAACGACCGGATGAAGGGGACGGGGCTTTGAGTTTTTTCTTGTTTCTCCTGGAACGGGGATGGATTCATGTGTGGTTGTGTGGAGGTGGAAGCAAGCGGACAAGCGCGGCTGCCATACGCCATTGATTTGTTGGTGAGCCTCGGTGCGGGTGAGGCCACGGGCTCAGATTTATTTATGATTTTATTTTTCTTTTTGTTTCTTCCGATATTGTGGGGCCCAGGGCGCGTTGGGGCCCGTGAGATCACGCCGCGTAGGTCTCCCCAGCTTGGTTTCGCATGGCGTACCAAGGAGCTTGTACACGGAACATTCTGTGGCGACTGAAACTGAAAACTGAAGGTATTGTTTTCTTTGGCTAGGGATTGGCATGGCAATGAACAACCGTGGGTAGGAATGGAGAAAATGATTATCCTCAAAAGGACTAGCTACATGTAAAAGATTGATTATTTGGCGGTCTCAAAGGCCAACTAGTAGGTTGTATCTTCTTCATACAAGCAATATGTGAAGTTCATCAGATCATTGGCTGTGGGAATCCATCATTTTTTTTCTTGGAAACCACCCTATGAGGACAAACAATTACTCGAAATTGTAGAAATGCAACAATTTAATCCATTAGACATCACCCGTCACAATTATCGCTTACAAAGCCTACAATCATCATGTTTGAACTTTGGACAAATCACTACTACAGCCAGCGGCATCAGCGCCGGTTCGTAAGGGGCCTTCAGCGCCGGTTTTGAAAGTGCTGCTGAAAAAGCGCTTGTGAAGACCCTGGGCTTCACCGCCGGTTCTAAAACCGCTGGTGATGCTATGGGCATCACCAGCGGTTTATGCCACGAACCGGCGGTGATAAGTGTATAACAGCCAAAAAAAATTCCAGCAGCAGTAATAACATTTCAGCAGCAAATATAAATAATCTAGAAGTATAACAATTATTACATCAACACAAGATTAATCTAAAAATCATCACAAAGCAAGTGATCACGTTAACCATAAAATCTTTCATTCACTAATGTAGCCACGTAACAATAAGAGTAGCTATTATAACAGAGATAGTGTCATATATCATCAAACTATACTGCATGTCCACAAATAGCTTATGGTGCCCACTGATCATACACATCCTAGAAACATATTTGGATTGATTGGCTCCAAAATGATAAAGGCATCTCCAGATAGTCCAAAACAAATAAAAAACTGGAACAACACTTTGATCCACTTGCTGTCAACAAGCTGCTGCCTAGCACCTGCTTGAAGTTCCTGAAACTCCAAGTTGGCATGCACTCAGGGACATCCTGCAAATCTCAGTAATCAGTGCATAAAAACTTTCTTGTCCAGCAGCTTGACACCAAAGTTTGAGTGATCTTAGAGATCATTTGCACATGTGCCAAACAGGATATAAGAAATTTCAGTATCTTCCCTAAACTGGATAGCAGGAACAACGATGTACCATAGTGAAGGGAAATTAGTCTATGTAAGAACTAAATAAGATAGATGTGCATGAGAAATTGTAAGAACTAAAGAAGTACAGATGTGCCTGAGCAATTGTAACTAATTTTTCTTGATAACAATATCATAACCTGAAAGTCTCATGCTAAAAGCAAGTTTAGAAATGATTTTTTTTTGTAAAGACTCTAAAACTTCTATTACTACTACTACTACTACCTAAGAACAAAACCTGAATATACAAGTGTGAAATCATCCAATTATATCAAACAGTTCTAATTAAACAGAGAAGAGACCACAAAGGCATACCAATGTTCAAGCAGCTGCAGTAGGAGTAGCATAGAACAGAGCAAGTTATCATGTATCTGCATTGGACACTATTTCCGTATAAAAAGTTTCGAATCGTACATAATTCTACTTTGCTCAAAGGCTTTCATGTTTGATAGACAAAGTTTGGGATCAGAAATATATAAACATAGCTGAATCAAGATATGAAACATGATTCAAAAAAACATATCTCATAGTGAACAGATCTATACCTGATTTTTTATTTGATCAGGCTACATAGTTTCTGCACAGGGAGGGGAAATCACATAAATATATTGGAGACCACATGAACACAAATAAGGCAATATGACAGTAAGGCATAGCAACTAGATAACATACCCAATTTATCTACAAATGTTGCATGTGTATGTTCACTACCAGGGAACGGGACGTTCCTGATGGTCCAAAACCGTCAGGAAACACCGAAATACCGTCAGGATGTATATGTACCAATTTATCATCCTGGCAATAATCTAACAAAAATAAGACAGAAGGGAAGAGTGTCGGAGCTTACACTGTGTTTGATAAGATTCCCAATCCCTTACAAATACGACATGGAAATTTACCAATGAGTGGTCGCAGGGACCTGTCAAATAATTTTGCATTAGGTTCTTGAAAGAACATATTGAACAAATATGGTACATATTTACCTGTCACAAGCAGGACAACAATTAATTTTTGAACTTTATACATTGGATCAACCCATTGTTATTGAGAAATAGGTACCATCAATCTCAAGCTTGCTTTTGACAGATTAATAGTTCTTTATTGTACATTTGTCTTGCATTGGATCACATGTTCCTTACGATTTATTACAAGCCAGTAAATTGTCTTTGCTGAAAATGCTACTACCACACAGTATTCCTGTACCATAGAGTCTGATTAAAACTCAGAATCTTAATTTCCTAATCTCTAGATGTTTTTATGTGCAGACAGATTTGCACTAAAGGAACTAACTCTCTGAAAACTACACCTTTTTTCCACTGACGAACACTAAAACAAATACGATGCTTGGTGTGAGATTTAGCTGTGTCAAATCTACCAAAAATGTTGACATCAACAAGAAAGTAATCAATTTAGCTATTTGCTTAACTCTAGAATTGAACACGCAGTAGGAGTCAAAACAAATAAGATGCCTGGACTGAGTTCAGTACCTGAGCGGATTTATTCAGCAGGAGCAAGCCATGGTGGGAGCTGTGAACGTGCAGTGCAGATCTGCTGCCTTCGCTCTCCGTGGCAATGGCGCCATGGCTGCCGTGCGGCCGTGCCCCATCGCCATCATGAGCACTCCGCTGAGGAGAGGGGCGAGAGGGAGAGTAGATCTGAGAGGGGGTTTGTGGAATAGAGAGAAAGGCGAATCGGAGAAGTTGTCATCACCGCTGCCGGAGCGTCGGAGGGCCGAAGCCGCCGTGGCCTGCAGACCCGCCGCCGCCGCCGCAGATCGGGGGCAGGGGCGCGGGGGCCGCGCAGGGGCAACGGGGGAGGGGGATCCCGCCGCCCGCCGCCGCCGCCGGAGGAAGCTGCCGCCCGCGCCGCCGAAGGACCTTGGACGGGGGGGATCGAGCTCCTCTGCAGTAGCTGGAACTACCTGAGGGAGGTAGGAACGGTGATGCCGTCCGTTCAGCATCCGATGGCAGCAAATAGAATAAGCGTTCCTTTGATTTGGGCCAGACACTTAGGACGTGTTTTGTTGCAAAACTTTATGGTAAAAATTTTTGAGACACTAAAATAAGCCCTATTAGGACTTACAAAACTAATAGACGGATGAATGGGAAATCGCGAGACGAATCCTTTAAACCTAATTAATCCGTCATTAGAGATTGTTTACTGTAGCACAACATCATCTAATCATGCACTAATTACACGGATGAATGGGAAATTGCGAGACGGATCCATTAAACCTAATTAATATGTCTTAGAGATTGTTTACTGTGCACAACATTATCTAATCATGCACTAATTACACGAATGAATATCCGACACTATTCGTATTTAATGTGGTACTAAAATGGATACATTCGAATTCGTTGATTTTCTCTATCCGGTTCCACATCCGTATTCGGCAATATTCGACACTATTCGTATCCGACCATATGAAGATAATATTTAAAGTGTTTATTTGGATGTTAGTAATGATAGTGTATGATCAAAACTATTTAAAAATATTATCTTCATTACTAATGATTATGATATCAATTTTAATATTACTATTATTACACCCATATAACTATTTAAAACTTATCTCTAATTGTAATAACTAATGTAATTAATTCAAATAATAAAGATATATGAATATTAAATTTAATTTAATACTATAGTTTATTTATTTACTGATGAAAATATTTTTATATATTTTTTATTATTTCATGATAAATGTATATATTTATTTATTAAATATATATTTATCTATAGTTTTATTTAACTTTTATATGATTAATTATTGAAATAATTATGGATAAATGTGACATTATTAACGAGCGGTCTTTATCTATACTTGTTATGTACTTATACTTTAGTATTTATTTGTATAATGATTTTGTTATTTAAAAACCATCAATGAATAAAATAAGTAAACATTGTCTTCTAAATCGAGTAAATATCCGAATGATTTATTTGTATAATGGTGTTGGTGTGAGTTTAGTAAGTTTTTTCTTTTTCATTTATTTTTTAGTATTTTCTTCCATGCAAATGTGGAAGGAATAAGGCTGAGGCAAAAGTAGGATTTCCGTTCTTCTCTTAGAGCTCGTATGTGGTCTCCGGTAACTCACTCGGGCTCCAATTTCAGGATGAGATACCAACCTTGTAGCATACGGGCTATCAATTAGAGAAGGGATGAGATACCAACCTTGTAGCATACGATGCTAATTAGTTCGATGTTGATTGTGGTAGTTGTAATCCTCCCATTAACTATATTATGAATTAAATGGTCACTTAGCTCATTTGATCACATTTAACTCAATTCTGTTTAGACGGTTTTTAACGGTTTAAACAGGTTTAAACGGTCCAATCGTTTAATTCACCGTTTAGGGCATAAACGACACGGTTGACCTCTGTTTACCGTTTAAACGATGTTTAAACGGACTAAACGGCCGTTTAGGCGAACAGAGCTCCCTGTTTTCTGAAATTGGGCTTGACCGAACCTGAATTACGTGGTGTGGTTTCTCCACCAATTTGCATCCCTACGTAGATCACGAAGTATTCTTTCGGATTGGATCTGAAACTACTATGATTTCAATGTAACACTTGTAATGGTTTGTAAACCAAGTTAAACCCATCGGAACCTATATATTATAGCACACTTAAGACATTCCAATGGAGGGTATTATTTCATTGTTTCCAACAGTACTGTAGCATTCCGTGTTGAAAATCGTGGATTTAAAAATTTTTGTTTGAATTGATTGCTTAAACCTAGGAGTGTGATCTCTCTCTCCTCTAAACTCTTAGTAAATAAATTGTGCTTTTAATTAGTAAATAGGGAATTGATTGTTAGTGTGATTTGGCTTTTGTTTGGTTTCTTTTGTTGAGTGGAATTTATATTTGAACTTCTAAAGTTCAAATATAAATTCAAATTCTAACTAAACTAACTATCCTTCTTGGACCCAAACCACTCAAACTCTGAAAACAACTCAGCCCAGCTCTGGCCTGCTTCCGGTCCGGCCCGATCACCTCTTCCCTCCCTTTCCCTGCGCGCGGCCCACTCCAACCCAACAGCCGCCGGTCCAATTCTCTCCTCGCACAAGGCCCAGCATCCCGGCCCAGCAACCACGCAATCCAGGACCCGCGCGGACGCCTCTTTCCCTCGCTGACGCACCGGCCCCACCGCCCCTGTGCATCTTCTCCCTCACGCATCGCTCCGCTCCTGCCTCTCCCGCACGCGCCGCTCACGCCGACGCCGCACGCATCGCTCCCCAGACCCGGCCGAATCCTTTCCCCCGCGCCAAGGAACCGCGTCGCCCCTTTCCAGCCTGGCCGCGCCCATTTCCTCCTTCCCCACGCAACCTCCCCTACTTAATCCCCTTTTTCTCCCTTCTCTGATTCCATCGATCTCGCCACGGGCGGAAGCCCTGCTCCCCTACATCGCCGGCTAATTGGTGAGGTGAAGAGGGAGAGGAAGTGAAGGTGAAGCTGCTCGTCAAGGGGATTGGACGGAGGAGGTCTCCCTGCGCCGGAATCGCTGCCGCACCGTACGACTACGCTGCGCCATTGACGACGAGAAGGAAGCAGCGCCTGAAGCCTGTACCGCGGGCCTTCATCAAGCTCGGCCCCATCACCTTCTACACCTAATCGTGAGCGCCACCGAGCCAAACCCTTCCCCCTCACCATGCCCTGTCCCGATTGTTCGCCGACAAGCCGCCATGGATGCCCCTGGGAGCTTTGCTCCTTTTGATTTTGCCTGCCCGGCCTTCGAGCCGCATGCCTCTTCTGCAGGATCCCTGGCACGTCCCTTTCTCCCTCTTGTTCGCCTCGACACCGTGCCCCGCTTGCTCGCCGCCGCTCTGTTCTGCTCAGTCTCACCGCCGTGGACTCGTCATCGCCATGCTCGACGCCTTGACTTGCTCCGTCTCCCCGTGCTAATCCACCCACCACCACCACGATCCTTCCGTCCTCCCCACGTGAAGCACCATCGCCTTGACCGTGTGACGCTCGGCCGCAGCAGGTGGCCGCACCGCCGCGTCAAGGGAGCCACGCCAGGAGGGCGCCGACGAGAGCGCGTCCGCGCCCCGAGTTCGCCACGGACGAACACACATCGAACCACACGCGCACCTGGCCGCAGCTGCCGCAGCCGATCCCACCTGCTCTCCCCATCTCTCTGCTCCGCGGGCCCGGTCTCCTGTGTCACCGCCATGTGGGCCCACCTCGTCAGAGCCTCCTCTGATTTTCCCCGTCCGCACCGCCAAAACGGCCGTGGGCCGAATCCGCTCGGCCCATAAACCCAAATCCAAAGTCCGCAAAGGCCCCTCCAACTATCAAGCCCATCCACGAAATCGGCCCAAAACTCAGCCCGCTCCAGACCTTTTCTTTTTCCCAATCTGACCGCCGGGGCCCACCTGTCATACACTGCGTGTCACTGACACGTGGGACCCACTGACCGTTGACCGTTGACTTGGTCAACGCTGACGTCATGCTGACGTCATCAGTGGCGGACCCCGCTGCTGACGTCATGATGACGTCACCCTGCCACGTGTCACCTCCTCAGGCTGCCACGTGTCTGCTCTTTTTCTTTTTCTTTTTCGGAATTTCAGAATTAGGATTTATCAAAGAAAATTCATAATAAATTCAATATAGCTCAGAAAATTATGAAACCAGTTTCATAATTCTTCTAAAATCATGATCTACGCGTTAGTGTAGGAGTTGAGTGCTTTTGGCTCTTCTTTGGTTCTTATTTGGAGTTTATTTGCAACTAGCTTATCGTTTATTTATCCGATTATTAGGATTCCCGGAAGACTTGGACGACTTCGTCGACTACGACCACGACGATCGTGACTTCATCAAGAAAGTGAAAGTGAAGGACCTTGCTCCAGGTTCACGCCCATTCCGACTTTGAATCCTATTAGGCATTGCTATTAGAATTGCTAGCGCTTTAATTCATGTTGATGATGTTAAACCCATGCATAGCCTTTGATAATTACCCGATATCCTTGTTTACCTATGTACACTGTTATACTTGTGCTATGCTTGCATGTGTGGGATTAGCTGTGATCTTGATCATCTTGGCGTGAGTTTTGGGTTGGGATAAAACTGAAGAGTTTCGAACCCCCGGCTGGAATGAGCAGACATTAACCGACCCTCTGGTCGGGGCTTGGGGAGTGTGTTGGGCACTTCCTACGGAGTACCTGTGGCGAGTACATTTGTTGTGGATATTTGGAGGAGTTGGTGGATATTACCTGTAATGGGTAGACGGGCGGACCGCGGAGTCGGATGGCCCAGTTTGGGGACTTGCTTGCTCTGGCTTAGGCCGAGTCAGTTGGACCTGGTGACGGGACTTTGTCAAACGTGCACACCACTTATCCTCATGGGGAGGATTCCAGCCATTTCTAGCTAGGCGGTACCAGATCTGTGGAGAAGTGTGTATAGGATTGGGTTGGCCGAACACTGGGATGTTCGGGACCCGGCTATTCTAGCCCTGAGTTTCCGAGACTCTCGACACCACCGTGGCCAGGTTAGAGACTCACGATCCCGGGTCCCAAGCCTGGGAATACAGTATGGTACCGTTCTGGTTAGGAAGTTATGGCTGTGGGTTGTGTCTCTAGACGGTTGCGCAGCCGTCTGCAACCCGAGTGGGTCCAGGTGTACACACTCTGCAGAGTTAAAACTATACGTATAGCCGCGTCCTCGGTCATGGACACCCCTCGATCTGGCTTCTTCTGATTAGTGTTTTGAGATATTCTACCTCTCCCCTTTTTCATAGCCTTGGGCTGGTTGAGAGCTGATAGTGCGGATTCCGGCTTGTAGCCGCTGAGATGGGAAGAGTGGGAGTCTTCCCATCGACTCGTGAGGAGCAGGAGGTGAGAATGCGACGGGACCCTGGTGTGCTAGGGTTGTCCCGTGGAGATGATAGCTTGGGGAGCTGATGTTGGAGATCTTTATTTTTGTTGCTGCTGCTGCTGCATAGGAAAACCCCAGCCTTATTCCTTGATATATTTGATATACTAGAATTAGGCCACCTTAAAGCTGCATACGGATGGTGACGTGGACCTGTCCCATTCCTTGGGGACAGTTCGTGAGCTTGCAGGTTTGGACTTGGATTCCGAGTTCATTCGTCGGATGCTACTTTGAAGGGTTGTGATGCTTCGCTCAAGGTTGCCTGTGGCGAAGACTGGAAATGAAGACTTGAAGACCTAGCTACCGCTTCGTAGGCTTTCTTCTTGTCGTTTAGCCCAAAGGGCTTGTATCAGCTACGCTTTCCATATTATCCTTGTAATAATTGTACTCTGATTCGAAGTATGGATATGATATTATGCTGAAATGAGTTCTGTACGTGATAGCAGTTGATTCTGGGACTATCACAATGGTACAGGGAGTCGGATTCTCCGATTTGGAAATCCGGGTCGTTTCAAGTACCGCGTCATCTACCTAGGTTTGAGTTGATGGATAAAATATAGCATCTCAATGCATGGTTTTGTTTTGTAGTTTCACAGACCATATAAATCATTTAATTGTAGCATCCCAAAGAAGGGATGAGATACCAAACTTGTAGCATACGGGCTATCAATTAGAGAAGGGATGAGATACCAACCTTGTAGTATACAAGAGACTTGGCAACTTCAAATTTCGGGTTCCACCATGAAAAATTGGGAGAGAAATGGCTCTACCATGAACAAACTCCTCTCCTTCAAAATTTGGCCAAATTTCGAAATCAAATCAATGAAACAAGCTACAAAGTAATGAGATGCAAGTTACCAACCTCAAAATAAGTGGGTGAGGTCCATACCTTGAAATATGGCAGCTTCCAAGTGAAATTGGGTGAAAAATGGTGAAAAAATGGTGAAAGAAATGGTGCCCCGTCGGGTTGGAGAAAAAGGGGAGAGGGGCTTTATACTGTGCGAGACCTTCACCAGCGGTTCGTAATACGAACCGCTGGTGATAGATACCCTTCACCAGCGGTTCGTCACCAGCGGTTCGTAATACGAACCGCTGGTGAAGGGTACCTATCACCAGCGGTTCCAATGGCTAGTGAGGCCCGGCGCTTACGAACCGCTGCTGATGGGTCTTCACCAGCGGTTTGGCCAGAACCGCTGGTGAAGGGGGTGCTGGGGATGGTGGTGTCTGTAGTAGTGAATACATCGGTTTGAATATTTCTAATGCTATTACTTTTAATACTACAGCTATGTTTGAATTCAAAAATAGTTCTAAAGTATTAGATATTTTCCATATATTGATGTGCCCTATACTAATCAATGCTCAAAGTGTTTTCTTAGTTTCTGATATTTGTGGCTTGTGGAAATACTTGTTTAAGCTTTCATTTGTGTTACTGTATGTCTATACTATGTAACAAACCAACTCGTACTATTCAAATAATTATTTTTTCTTACAAATATCAAAAGGCTAAAAAAATAGACCAGTGACAGGCCAGCTGCACGAACACTGATCAACTCATCACCATTTTCCCCGACCGGGGGGTACAAGAAACAGTTGGCCACTGGCAAAACGCTGACCAGACAGCTTGTAGCACCAGCAGTACCGGTCCAGATTCCTTGGACAAAAAATTGTCCAAGGGAATCTTGCATGCATGGAGTACTAAATGAAGTCTATTTGCAAAACCTCTTCACGGATGAGCGTAACTTTTCGAGACGAATCTAATGAGCCTAATTAAGCCATGATTTGCTACAGTAATGCTACAGTAATCATCCTCTAATCGTGCGGTCAAAGGCCTCATTAGATTCGTCTCGCGAATTTGCGGGGGGGTTGTGGAGGTAGTTTTGTAAACTGACTTTATTTAATACGTCTAATTAGTGGTCAAAGTAGGTGATAATTTTTTGGCAGCTCATCTGAACACGGAGCATAGCATTCAAGCAATGGCGCTGCTCTCCGGCTCACGATCAGTACCGTGTAGGCATTGCCATCCCCGGGTGGTTTGTTGGTGAGCCAATGCCTGGGCAGTGGGCCCATCTGAAGCTGTGGCCTCTGTTGTGGTGGTGTGGGGCCCTGCTACCTTTTGTCACTTGAAGCTCACTCCGGCAACTAACCAGGAATAGTATCCAACTATCAATCAAACCACCCTTGAATTTGTTTACACAGTCATTACCCAAAAGCAACTCACCTAAAAAGGCAGAATTTTACCGGACAGATATGTGATCTGTTGCACCTGCATGTTTTGTTGTCGATCAGAGTACCCATCAGGACATGGTTCCCTACCTCAGACTGTATCATTGTTAAGTTTATCTATATGCTTTGTTTTTGTTGAAGAAAAGATACCTTGGACAAAAAAGAGATCAGCTCAATAAGTGAAGCATGATTACGGCATACAATCGTGCATCATCATTACAAAAAGCGAATCAAGTGAAATTCTGACCAAAATCCATGTTAAGATCGAGTGCACAACAATCAGATTATCAGAAAAACGCATCATGGCAGCAATCTGAAGACTGCCTTTCAAGTTACTCATAAAGAGAAAACCGCAAGCAGCTGCACAAGATAAAAACAAACAATCCATCATGAGATTCTAGCTATACTGTCTAACTGGGCCATCAGACATCTATATACGATAACATATATACAAACTTACACAAAAGCTTCACTTGCATTACATGCAACCCATGAGAGGCAGACACCTCACCTCATATTTTATCAGGCTTTTCATACTGCACTCATCAACTTCGCCATCACCATGCATGCATTGCTACTGTCATTATCTGCCAATCAGTCACACACCAGCAAGAAAAAGGGTTGCAAGTCCTTGTAATGGGGACACGCACGAGCCCAATGGCAAAACTCTGAAGAAAATGAGGAGCAAGAGGAGAACGGATTGGAGTAAAAAGTGACAGGCATGCAGGCAGGGGAAGGTGAGCACCTTAAAATCGACAGTTTACCGGTTCACGCACTGCACTGCTAGGTATACCATTTGTCTTGTTGTTTTCAAAGGCAGAAGGATTGCTTGGGATTGTCTTTTTACGGATTGTCGGCAGATCTGAATTTTGTTCTCTTGCAAGTTGCAAGGTGTTATCTACTGCATCTTGTTGAGGCAAGAATGCAGGATTTCGTGTGTCTCCACTCCAGAGTCTACATTGAATTGAATTGGCCTCTCTATGGGCCTGCTTGGATCCAAGTGTTAGTGTTAGTTTGGAGCAAAATAACACAAAACTAACACTTTGGAGCCAAACATGTGTGTTAGTTTGGTGTTAGTTGGGACTAACACCCCCCAAAATTTTAACCCCTCCAAGAGGTGGTATTTGTGTTACTTCTGGTGGGCCCCACCCAACTTTACTCCACTTTCCCCCTCTCTCTCCACACCGGATCCACCAGGCGCCCCCCACCCGATCCCTTTTGTGTCATCAAATGATTGGAAAAGTAGCATTAAATGCAAACTAACACAGGGATCCAAACACAGTTAGTGTTAGTTTGTTACGTGTTAGTTGGGGGTGCAAGAAACTACCACTACCACTACCTCTTGCACCAGGTATCCAAACACGCCCTATGTGGTAATGATGGACTAGCGGTCCCAGAACCAGAAATTGAATCAGATCAGAGTGTGTGGTAGATAAGACGAAGATGAAATGTAAAGACTCGTGAGTTTGATGGGCCAAAGAAAGACCATGTGAATATGTGATTTCATTGGATTGGATTTCTTACAAGACTGTATGAAAAAGCCTTTTTCAAAAAAAAAAAGAAGACGCAAGACATTTGCCGTTAAATTTATTAGAATGAGCGCTTTAATTTGAAGCTAAATCTAAGGATAATTAAATTGAGGTTGTTAGATTAGTAACCTTTTGTTTTCCAATGGAGACATGCATGTAATGGACAAATTAATCTAGGGGCATCGAAAAGAAGACCGACAAATTTCTGTTCAAGCAAATACCAAAGAATAAATGGTATTTTTCAGGAAGTAGGAGGGACAATTAAATCCCCATTGGTAATAAATATTAATACAAGGATGATTAATTATTGACGGAAATAAAGAAAAAGAGAGAGAATGTGGAGCTAAAGAAGGTCTTTCAGGCTCCAGCTATTGTTCAATTAATTGATCGAAATAAAGAATCTTTTTTCCCTCTATGTACAAAAAAAATCTATTTTGACCCGGTTTTCTTTCACGATAATAGAGGATAAATTAAATAGAACAAAGGTAGGAGTATTACAGAAATTACTATTGGCGGAGAAGACTCCCATACACAATAAAACAAGAGGAAATTAAACCTCAACAATAAAGATTTTTAGTTTACAACATGCAATGTTTTTAAGATGCATGAAAACCTGTTGAGTGCAGTGCAGCGGTAGCTGCATCACTACATACGTGTTCCGATCCGTTGTCTCATGGACAGGATGGATGTTCCTTGTTCCTTACTATAGGTATCTGTGCCGTTTTGTTTCATGTGGAAGCTAAGCTAGCTTCATGGCTTGAACCACACTCCTCTTGCAAACAACGTTTTTATGCTTCGAGCAAAGAGAAATCCAAATCTCGAAGTAGTAGGTCCACTAATCCATACCCAAAAAAAGGTCAATGGTATAGTTTACTCCCCTTTTGCTAGAGAAAACCCAACGAAAAGTTTCAGCATTGGATACTGGTAGCAGGAGCATTACACTTTGGAGCTTGTACCCCCCGTTCACTTTTTTACCGTCATGTTTAGAATTTTTTTCCCCACAATTTCGAGACTTGTTTTTACTGTAACTCATTTTACAGTTTTTTCACTACCATCCATTAAAATAATAATATCATGAAACTATTGTTTCCTTCCAAAAAAATACATATCCAAATCAAAAAATGTGATAAAAAAAAATCTTTTTGCAACCCAGGTTGCGTCAAGCTGATTGGAGCATCTCTTTTGACATGTATGTGGGCTTATTTTTGTACCAACATAAATCTGTACGCCTGTACGAGTACTACGTACACGTACCACGCTTTTGTTGTACGTACGTACATTACTCATTGCGAGTAATAATTGACACGACTGTCGACCCATGCATCTTTTTGCAGTACGACTACGACCTAGTCGTCGGTACGTACGTGCATACGGCACTACACTTTACTCATCATGTGACTGACCATTGTCCTGGGACTTAGTACCTTGTCAGGGCTCCATTACATTTTCCCCTAATCACAAAAGAAAATGTGGCAATGGAGCATTTTTCTAAAAAGAAAAATCCCTAATATCTGTCCAGTGTCAAAGGAATGTAACATTGTCAGTGGCAAATGAGTTTACGCTACACCTTTGTCTAAAACGTACTGCAAAATACGTTTTCATTCATAGGGCCTCGGCCTCCGGCCTCAGCTTTCAACAGAAAATGTGCGGCAGAATGCAGCACCGTGGACCATGCTGGGTGAAAAGGGAGCGCCTTGTCCTCCCAATCTTGTCTGCCACTAGTACAGTAGCGACATGCTCTGCACAGCTCTCGCAGGCCACGGTGAATAGTAGAAACTGAACATTACCACCCTGTTGGCCAGTCCAAACAAACAGTGCATGTGATTCTAGCCTTCAGGTTTTGTTTGTTTCATTGGCACTTTCAGAGGTTCAGGCTCTAGTGTAAGCAACTCTAGCATGTGATCTTCAGAGTGGATCAGTAATTCTGGCACAAGTAGAGTATTTAAGTTCACCAAGCAAATTCTTTGAATCCTCCTCGTGTTCCCTTCCTCAAAAGAATGGGGCCTCTGTTGTACTGTCATCACTAGCATCATTGCACTACTGATTGAGGTTATGAGATTTGGAACGCTAACAGCACAATAGCATAGAATCCTAGTATATTTAAGCTTCTTTACATCAAGCCCAGTTGTGGATGGTGTGCTGAGTGCATTGGTGGCCCAAAAGGAATCAGCTGATTGCCAAGTTCTCCAATTGACCCCGTGGGAATGAAGCTAACTACGGGAATTCACACTTTCACATATGCAGTCAAACATGTATACTTTACGCTATTTCTTGGTCATCAGAAACACCGGTGATGTCTCAAGCAATCCCATGCATATGCATCTGAGTAAGAAAACAGAGATTGCATCTCTCCTATGTGGGGATCATTATCTCAAGGTCAAAGATTCATTTTCCCCCACAGGAATTTGCAGTTTTCACAAATTTGGTGAAACCTGTGGTTTTTACAACTTTCTTTTATTGCCGCAAATTTGGTGGTGATGCTGCAAGTAATCACAACTGACATGCTGTATAACCCTGTCCACAACCCTATTTCATTTCTCCATTCTTAGCCTTCTCAATGAGCCAAGGCGTGGGATCCTTCTATGCGTATTAGCTATATATATAAGTACAGAAAAAAATCGCTCCTCTTCAAATTTATGCTTTTGAGTGTCTCAAGTAAACCATCACAGCTACTCCTGTTAGAGCAATCGCACAGGCCATCAGACCATAATGAACATGTGTCAATTGACTTCCATGGGACGATGACAGCTCTGGCAATGGCTGTATCACTTCCTTCTTGTGATCTGAGTCATCGATATGCAACCTCAAGACCTGAAATTGCAAATTTTACTTCAGCAGTGAGGTGATGGGGTAAACAAATGCTAAGTGGACTGTTAGTGAACAGTCTGGCCCAATTTTTCCAGGTTCCGACTAAGTTGCGCTTGATATCGGCCCTGTTAGTTTGGGGCCATTAGCCCAGGCCAATTCATTCCAAGATATTTATGTTTGCACATACATGATACATAGGATTGATATTGTTCTATACAGAAAATGGATACACCTTAATATTCTCAGAGAACAAACAAACTTAATATTTCTGTCCACCCACACTTCAAGGCAGGGATAGCCCAAGCGATGATCATGCATATGGTTAGGCCATCCCACATTTTCACAAAAGCATGAAAACCAATATAAAGTGCAGTGCAAACGATAATTGCTCAAAAGGTGGAACTTTAAGCAGACAAAAGGAATCCACATCAGAGAAAAGAAAAACCTTCAATCCAGATGATTTGGCATTGAACACAGCGCCAGCAAGATCAGAATCTGTGGTCAGCAGCACCTTATCACCTTCATCATCTTCATACTGCATAGAACAAGATCAATTTTAGTTGGTAAAATTGCTGTACACATAATATTCGAGAAAAGCTCACAGATTCAATTCAACAGCACTTGACAACAACAGCACACCCAATGGAACGCAGAATCTTTAATTTAGATAAAGTGGTGCATCTAAAATTTGAGCATCAGACATGTAACACTTAATTCTTCCATTCTACATGCCTATGCAAAGTTGGAAAGATAGGGATGTCAAATGAACCAAGCTTACCAAAAGTTGAACTGTGCTCTTTTCACCACCAATGCCTAACCTTTGGATTACAGAAGTTACCAGCTCATCTAAATTCTCAGACCCTGGAAATGAAACAACTAAGTAGTTAGCTGAAGCAATCAACCACAGTTACCGCTCCACCAACTTCAAAGCCAGTAGCCCAGTACCTACCACAAGTAAATCTGTGCATGCGTCCCTTCTGATCCTGAAGCTTAAAGGCAAATGAATTACCAACAGCAGGAGGATAAATGCTACTCCTGCCGTCCCCAGCCTCTGATGGCATCGCTAAAGATAATTCACTGCAAAAAGCAATAGTTCAGGTAAGCATTGCATTTGAGAGGTAAAAAAGAACACAAAGGAAATCTTAACTAGACCTGTGACTATCAAAATCCTCATCAGGAGGTTCTAGAGCAAGAGCAGAGTCCCAGAATTTCTGCATTATTGTGTTTGCCACATCATTTGCAGTCCCAGAACCTCCTTCAGCCTTCAGACAAAAAAACACTTTAGAAGGACCAAGATTACTAGAAAATTTTACACAATAGGGAGGGAGAACATGAGCCATGAAGAAAGACCATTGAAATGGCTGCATGGGTAAGTTGCAGAACATCCAAGCAAGCAGCGACCCGTCCATCTGTCCATAAGAGAAAGGAAATCAGATACACAATATAAATACAAAAAGAGGAAACCATAGACTGAGAAGCATATGTGTTGACCTCCATCAAGAACAGGAATATGCAAGAATTTGCCGTCATGCATGATATGTAGAGCATCAAGGATTGTCGTGTCTAATGTAGCACAGTCAGGGTGTCCAGTCATTACCTGGAGCAGAACATACACTGAGTCCACAATGAATACAAGCTTCAACACCTTTTGAAATAAAGAATAATAAATATAAAGAAGAAACCTTTTCTACTAGAGTTAACTCAGGAGAAAGATTTTGCGCCACAACCCGCATAAGCACATCCTTTGAACTGAGATTCACAACAATATATCCTTTAGTAACTTGAAGAACTCTAAAAAATGGCAACTTCAAGCTTAAGAAATATACAAGAATCAGAATACTTACGTAAAGATTCCTTGCAGCGAATTTCCAGCAGTAATGACAACTGAATTAACTCGTAACTCACGCATTTTCTGGGTTGCTACATAAACAGGATCTGAAGGTGAAACAGTTGCTACTCTGCAAGTAAACATAGATGTAAGCACCATTTGCTAAAAATCTACAAAAGGGTGATGAATCAGAGAAGAGCAATCATACTTGGTATTCTCTGTGATGATGGTTGACAAAGAAGGTTTAAACATCCGTTCTCTCAAAGTTTCTATGAGGTTTTGAGAGGCTGCATCCAAAAATAGTTAATTCACTGAATGAGTTAATAAAGAAATAGCTAGTTAAGTATAACCAATTGGAAAAACAAATATATACATTAGAATATTCAAGTTCATATTAAAAGACTTTGTTTCAAGTGATTAGAAGTTAAAATCTTTTCTGGGGAACAACTAGATAGTATTACCTAATGATTTGTGTACGGCTAAAATATGCATGTCCTCATATTCATCTAATTCTTACTTGCGCATTGATGCAGATGCGCATCTGGTGAGAAGAATAAAGCAATAGCTGACACAAAAATATATGTATGGCTAAAATATGCATATTCCCGTGTTAAGCTAATTTATAATTGTGCATTGATGCACATCTGGTGAGAAACAAGAAGAAACATGAATAATGCAATAACGGACACAACAATACACATACCTGACAAATTGCCCCCTAACGGACGCTCAACCCCTTCTACAGCAGCTGCTAGTGCACTTCCTTGCTCTGCTGCCTTTTCCAGTCTTGATATTGCATCATAGAGGCATTTTGCAATGTCCAGCATCGCAATAACCTCACCATTTTCCACAACTGGAAGATGTCTAAATTTCCCTAAACCAAGAAAAGACCGTATTAACTTCAGAGAGGAATGGTGTATGTTGAAGCAAAGTTTATTCAAAGAACATGAAAACAGTCAGCATTGGCATATGCAGTGCAGCACTAAACTGTACTTTTCCTTTTAAAATACAGGAGCAACGCAAGCTCCATCATTACAGCCTGTCCCACCCATCTAGACTAATATAGTCGCTAAGATACAGGATAATTTGGCAATTTGCTAAAGTAAGTCCCAAGTCGTTGCTAGTATGAACCAAACAATGAATTTCTACTACTACGAAAATAATAGGTTTCTTTAACCTCCTGTAACAATAAGCATGACAATTCCTAAATTTTTTATTATTTTCGTTCTAAATTGTGAAGTTATGCTCAAAGTAACCTATGGCTGTTCATTTCAAAATCTTTTCTTAATTTCTTTTAGGTATCTGAGTAAAAAAAAAACATATCGCTAGGGGGATACAGTAACTTAAGGGAAGATCACATATACCTTGGACCATTTTCTGCAGTGCTTCAATAGCAAGTGTGTCAGCCATGACATACAAAGGGTCCCTTGTCATGATTTTGGAGATGATTGTTTGCTCAACCCGCAGACCCTCAGCAATCACCCTCGTGGCAATGTCCTGTATCCCAGCTCAAAAGGAAGGAATGAGAAGAGAAAGCGTATACTTTTAGTGGCAGTTACTTACTGCTGGATTTGTGTCAGAATTTGTCCAAAACAAACACAGATGAACACATAACAAGCCAAGTGGACTAAATGCAATGATCCAAGCAGTGAAATTGGAAGAATACACCAGCTTGCATATTTAGCCCAAATATAAAAAGGTTCAGTTCCAAAACAGCAAGAACATGAATAGCGGCATCAGTTTCAAATTTCAAGCGCCATAACTTAAACTTGGAAAAAAAAAGGAAACAAAGATTATAGCCATAATCTAAAGTTGCAATGGCACATAACATCCAACACTAAAGTAATGCTTTTATCTCAAGGCACTTGATTGAGACACAAGCAAAGCTTTTTGTGGGACCAAGTGGAGTACTGGAGTACAATCAAAGCAGCTCTACCGCTACTATGCAACGGCATTGTAATCTAAAAAGGCCCAACCTTTTAAGCTCCAAACCACTTACCAGCCAATCCCCAATCATAATCCCTCAAGCACCAAAATTGGAAACAGGTTCAACTGAGGCAACACGATACCTTGTCAGTTACGATGCCGGAGAGCAGGCCATTGGCGTCGGTGAGCAGCACGGCGTCTACCCGCCTCGCCGCCATCTGCCTGCACGCCTCCCGGACCGTCGTCCTCTCCGGAATCGTCAGCGCCTTGGACAGCCGAAGCTTCTTGACCGTCCTCTCCCCTCTGACGAAACCAACCCAACAACTTAGTTGAGGGCTGAGGCCAAAAATCGGAGAAAGGAGGAAGCTTTAGAGGGCACTTACGCGGCGTGGTTGGGGGAGGTGGGCTTAGAGGAGACCTTCCCGTTGCTGTTGCCGTTGCCGTTGGCCACGGCGGCGGCGGCGGCCGCTGAGGTGGGATCATCGGACCTGCGGGAAGACGCGACCGACGGAGGCCTACTGCGCGTGCGGCGATTCAGCCCCACAGCGGCGGTGGAGGTCATGACCGGGGAAGCGTAGGTGGCGGCGGATGCTCGACGGGGCAAAGGAGGCGGCGGCCGGGAAT
>CM014277.1:10791726-10805957 GCA_004135705.1 Alloteropsis semialata
CCATTAATCCTTCCATGTTATATAAGGGGAACTGTCATAGAAGCCCATTTCAACCCTATCATGGAAATAAATGTCATGCCATGGCACCTAGCGTATGCTCTCTTGGGAAATGTTCCGCTAAAGGCATCCGATACGCTCCTCAAAAGTTGTCCTTCTGGACACATCCTTCAATGTCGAGGGGTCGCAAGTGCCGTGGCGATCAAGTTAGATAAAATCGAGGTAACTTAGACTTCCACATCTTCGATACTCTCGATTTTGATCTTCTCCTAGGCCACCCACTAGAAAAGCTTCTCCAAAAAGAAGCATCTCATGGGAGCCCTCATGACACACTTGGGAATGTTGCTTTTGCCACTCCTATTTCTTGCTCAGAAATTTCAAGGGCAAATTCATCTCCCAAGCATAACTCGCTCGAGAAGGTGATGTTTGTGTCGCCGTTAGTTTCATCTGAACTGACTTCTCATCTCTATGAAACCGAACGACCTCCATCACCCTCGATCAAGCGGAAGCCATGTCCCTCAGGCTATTGGGAATTTGTTCTCGATAATGGTCGAGAAGCAAACCCGTTTTTCAATGATGAACCTCTTGAGTTGGAGAACCCAAAGGCCATGGACACGCTTGAAGCATTGACTCTGGAGTCCGAGCGAAAGGATTCTATAATTGAGCATGAAACCATCTTTTTTGAAATCCCACAAGAGTCATGCTCATTTAATGAATCTCCAGAGTCAATCACACTTTGTGCCACAAGCACACACGAGGACTACAACCACCTTACCATCCTCATTTCTAAAATGTTTAGAAGGTTGGTTGTAGATGCATTTGTTTATCATAAACATTGCAGATTTCATGTTGCATCTTTGGCACTAACATTGCAGCTAGAACTTCAATGGTACATCTACAATTGACGATGGAGTAGGAAACTATGTCGCCAATGATAGCAGCAATGTGAGGATTCCCCATGGTCTAGCTTCGGACCATAAATAAAGCACTGCTGGGAGATGGCCCAGATTATCAGTTATTTTTCCTTTCAAATAAAAGCAAGAACATATTGGTCGCTAACCATTTCAGGTGGAGATTAATAAAAACGATGGATAGGTGATGCTTAAGAACATGGAGCTACATCAGCAGTAACATCTTGGTAAGTTTTGTTCGTGGAACGAATTTTGAAGAAAGCCAACACACTTGATTTTTGCTGTCCCGCGACATAAAAATCCAAGTGTGGGGGAGGTCGGTAAGTATTTCACAACAAGTTCCATTTGTACAAAATTTTATCTTGGCTTTCGGGTGATGCTGGCCTTTCATCTTGCCCTATAAAAATGTTCCATAAAAATTTGCATAACTAAATAAATAAATAAATATTTGAATTCATAAGGCTCTTGGTCTTTAAAACCAAAGAGCCCTTGTTTTGTTTCCACCATATATGAATAAATGCAGGTACAAGATCAAGTGTGGGGGTCTCTCGAGTTTCCTGACGTGCACATGATCGAGACCACCCACAAGTAGATTGTACAACATCGCACAAGTCAGCTTAAGAAAGATCAAGGCAGCTGAAGGCCCTCTGGCACCTCTCATCCACATTTTCGCCCAGAGCGATGGTTTGCACACCCTATCCCTCATCCTCTCTGATTCATGAGCTTAATTCATTTCTATCTTGAGATGATCTCTAAAATTAAACTCATGATAAAATAAACTTGGATGCTCCATTGGTTTACATGTCCATCCTTGATTGGCTTGCATATACTTTATTCCTTGAGCATATACCAGTTGCTTGTGAACATATCTCTTTAGGAAAACATGTTTATCTAAGTGGTTGATAAATGAGATATGGTATGATGAAAGAAGTCTTGCTCTTTCTGTATAAAGTACTTGGGATGTTTTTCTTGCAAAACCTTAAAATCAATAGCCTTGCAAAGCTTCTCAGTGATGCCTTATTCTTACCAAGGCCATATGTTATTCACATTGAAAAACCCATATACATATGCTACTTGTTTATTGCATTGAGCTTTGTCAAATTATTGTGACCCTTTAAGATGCTTTTCATGCTTTCATGATCAAGATCACGTACACTCCACATACACATGCTAAACTTCTACACTGGAAGTTAGCAATATTCCATCCATCCATAAAATAAATTCTCCATATAAGTATTGATCTCGTCTCCAAGTACCATTGCAAAAGAGACATGGGCTATGAGAAAAAAAGAAAAAAAGAAAGAAAAAAAATACCTGCTCACAAAAGCATTGAGCACGATAAAAAAATAGAAAAAAATATAGATAGCCATGTTCTCAAAATATTTTGAAGAGGAGAGGGATCATACAAAAAGGAGCTACAAGTTCCATTCTTCCACACATATGCACATCTTGATCATAATGTATAAATAGTTTTCTTCTTGGATCCGCTCTTTGACTTTGTAATATATGTGATGCAAGTATGTCTTATCTTTACTCCTACCTTGAGCTACATATAAGCCTTTAGAAGTAGAGTGAAAGAAGGCAAAGAAATGCCTTGGTGAGGAATTATACACTTTGAGAGATCCGAGAGAATCATTTAAGGAGCTAGGTAAGGTTATGTTTTTGAAAATTTATCAAAACCCAAGTTACTTAATAGAAGACTGCAGATAACTTGAGCCAAGGCCATTCCATTCCTCAACAACCCAAGATGGCATGATAGACACTACAAAATTCACAAGTGCAGGTATGTTTTGGAATAATTTATATGTTTGTATCATATCAGTTGGAGTCATGTTTTTCACCTTAGTCTTAAGCTTTACTCGAGGACGAGTAAAGGCTAAGTGTGAGGGAGCTTGTTGATGGTCCTTAAATGCTCATTTTGACCATCAACCCCTGCAGAGAATATGTTAAATATAATCACCAAACATAGTGATAGGGTCTATATCTAATCAACTCCACAAGTTTTGGTGAATATGTGAATGCAGGGACTAACTAGCAAAAGAGGAAGACATTTGGGCTCAGGGCCAGGTCGGCCGACCTAGGGCCCAGGCAAAGAAGCACAATCATGGAACATCTTGACCGTTGCTTGGCTGACGGTTTTGATCAAAGGACAAGATGAAGCCATGTGTCTATCTCTTGGATTGAGGGTCCCACAACGAGAACTAAATATACTCAATTCAAGCCAACCCACACAGACGACCTTAGGACCCACGGGGAAGAGACTCAAAGGAAGATGGGCCCGAGGCGAGCCAACTCCAGGTCGGCCGACCTGGCACGTCGGCCGAGCCCCACGGGCGACGGAATCGGTCCCCCTTCGACGACCAACTCCATACGGACTCTAAGGACGCATCTGGACCGTGCTTGAGGCAAGGCGGTGCATCTGAGGGTCGGCCGACCTGGTCCCGGGGCCAAACGGCCTCAACCGCCTCGAGCGACCTCTCCACTGTCCTACCAAGCTATAAATAGATGCACCCGGCTCCGGTTCAACACACACAAGATCGAGAAGCCACAAGCTCCTCTCCAAGGCGAAGCTCTACTCCAGTGTAGTATCTAAAGAATAGGGAGAGAGTGAGGAGTAGTCCGGGGAAAGTGCCGGGGCTGTCGGCACTCTTCTCCGCTCTTGTACCTTGACGGATGCTTCTTTCTTTTAGTAAGTGTTCGTGATCTCTTATGGTATTAAATTTTTTTGATTAAGTAAGTTCTCTTATATTGTTGCTTGTGGGTTCGTCGCTTTATTTATAAAGTGCTCTAGTCTCTAACTAAGATTAGAGTAGTAGTATATATCTTAAGCGTGGTGCTTAGGTTATCGACTACCTTCGTTTGCCTCATAACCCCACGGATTAGTAGAGGTAGGCGGCAGGTGGTGACAGCCCTGTTCGTCCTTTATAATCCTCCACGTTCGGGTACGACGTAGAGCTGTATGCCGGCAATTTTCTAGAGGCCTAGGATACCCCGGTGCCCAAAGTAAGCAAACCTTAGATGCTGAGCTTATCCTTCATCAAGGTTCTTAACCATAGGAATCCTCTTTGCCCTTGCCATCATTTCTCTTGTTGTCCTTTAACAATATAGTTAGAAGATTAGTACACACATTCCCTATGGATTCGATACCCTGAATACTTCCGGGTGAAAACTACAACGATGCGCTTGCGGATTTATCTGCGACCGTAAGAAATACCAACATACATGACGAAGGCAGCATCCCTGCAATAAAAGATGCCAGAACGCCGGACGGTCGTGGCTCTCCATGCAGGCGTGCAGCGCGCTCGCACGCTGCCCCGCCCCCCTGAGCCGGAGCTGCGACCCAACGCACCTGATGGTAGTACGGGCCCGGCCGCCCCTGCCCGGCTAGACCTCTGGCGTGCTCGCCGCCTCGGGAGCTCAGCCACTCGTAGGCCGCTGTGGTTGCCCTCCGCGAGCTCCTCCATCGACAAGCTCGGCCGCGCCGCTGCGCGTGCTCGGCCACCAGCTCCACTGGGTGAGCTCGTGGCGGCCAGCGGGCAACGGCCGCGAGCGCCGCCGCATGGGTGGCCGGTTAGCCGTGCACCGTCGTGGGCGCGGGAGCTCGGCCACGGGGGCTCGACGCCCAACTCCGCTCCACGCAGCAAAGGGAGCTCCCTCCTCGGTCGTGTGGCCGCCAGCCGCGGCTGTACGAGCCACATTTGCTGGGCCACTGTGTCACCCGCTGCCGAGCTTCTGTACCCGCGCTGCACCTCGCCGAGCAAGTCGCCGTGCCGCCAAGCCGGATCTGGCCAACGCGCGACCGCATCTCGGCCGCGAGGCACTGGCTCTAACCATGTTCGGATGTCGGATGCGATCTGAGGAGAGAGAATGTGAGGGGGAGAGGAGAGAGGAGAGAGGAGAGAGTGAGGATGATTCTAATGATTTTGAACGCCAGAGAGGGAGGGGACGCAATGTTTTTATTCTATATACGAGATGAATACACCTATCGTGCCCCACCGTATATTATACATTGATGGGACATAATAAACTAGCTAGCCACCAGCTCGAATCTCAAAACATGTACCACCTCTTGTATAAATGGACATGATTGAATGTGTTCCACCTCTATTGTGTATCGAATCTTCATTCCTTGTTGCCATTTAAGTATAAGCAAGCAGTAGGCAGGTGGAAAAAAACATGCATGGCTAGGTATTTGTTTATGGTAAAATTGCAAAAACATCTCCATATGTCATTTGAAGTTTGCATATTACTCCTTATAAATCACTTTATTGCAAATACTCACCCCTACTTAGCCAGTTGCGGAAAAACACCCAATATGCATATGCTGACGTTATTCAACCACTTCTAGCAGTATAGTCCCAATACTTTTTAAAGATTTCAGAAATAAAATTTCTAATGAGAGCTCAAACGCTGTTGCACTGAGTTTTGCTATTTACACAAAACAATTTCAATGCAACATGATGAATAAGTCTCATGCAAACACTTGACAAAGTTTAACTCAGCTAGCTTTTGGCTTATGGTGGCTCTACATCGGTAAAAATGGATTGATTTGGTTAAGCATGTGGAGGTTGGGAGGTTTTCGCAACCAAATTGAGTAAGGGGTGGGCATTTGCAACAAAATGACTCATGGGGCATTGCCAAACTTCAAATGACTTATAGACAGATTTATGCAATTTTGCCTTTGTTTATTGTGCTAAAATGGTGAAAAGATCTAAGAAAGAATCAACTCAGGATTTTCTGATGGTTCTCTCGGCATGAATTAATCAAAACAACTCAGGATATATTAGATTGTTTCATTGTTACAGATGAACACGACCTTTAGCTAGCTTCTTTCGGCAGGGCAAGTCACTACGGTATCTCACAAGAAGTTTTAATTAAAGAAAATGGGAGTAGCTGCTAAACTTTTTCTTCCTTTTAGCAAATCCTTTAATTTCAAGCCAGGGAGTAGATAAAAAAAATTAAAAATCAAACTATTAGCAGCTTCTTAGAAAAGAAATCCAAAATATAATTTATTTGATGAATGGTCACTACCACACAACCCTCCATCAGTACCGGTTCCAAAACCGGTGGAACCGGTACCGTGCATCCGTGACCGATGACAAAAGTCATCGGTACCGCCTCCTTTTCACCCGGTACCGATGAGGAAAAAGGGAAACAAAAAAAATAGCTCCCGCCAAATCCAAATCCTCTCCACCGATCCAATTCTTTCTAGTTTTATCCTCATCTAGATTTTACAAACAATATACACAACAATATTGACAAACACAAACATTCTCTAATCAATTTCATGAAATAAATATTCACGAATCACAAACATTCACAGACAAATCACAAACATTCACAGACAAATCACAAGCATCAAATCTTCGTCGGCCTCGAAGCCGGGCCGCTCTCGCCGCCGCTCTGCAAAAACACCAAGAATTCGACGAAATCACCGGACGATTCCCCCGAGCAACCAAATCATTCATGAACCAAATACGGAATTCTGACTCACAGGAACACTGAAATCCACGGCGCCGATTAAACTCCTGGCGACGAGGCCCAAGCGCTCGCCGTTGCGAGGGCCGGTGGCGGTGCCCGCGCCCTTCCCGAGCCGGCGGCGGCGGCCCGCCNGCCCCTGCTCGTGTGGAGGAGAAGAGTGATTTGGGGGAGAAGAGGATAAGGACGGAGAGACGAGAGAAGATAAAAGAGAGAGAGGAAGCTGCGCGGGGATATTTTTCGGGGATCGACTCATCGGTACCGGGTGAACCTACGCCCCGGTACTAAAGGTCGGCTTTGAGTACCGGGTGGTATTACCACCCGGTACCAATGCCTTTAGTACCGGGTGGTAACACCACCCGGTACCAAAAGTCATCTTTTAGTCTCGGGTGGTGTTATCACCCGGTACTAAAAGTACTTCTAGGGCATCCAAATCTAGACCCGGTACCAATGCAAGCATTGGTACCAGGTCCAATTTATTCGGTATCTATGTGCCGGATGAATGGAGGGTTCTCTGGTAGTGGGTGGTGATACATCTTGTGCACCTGCAGGCACTACTTCCAAATTTCTAACATCGTGGTGATAGAATTTCGCGCACTCAAACTCAACCCACATCAGCGGTATTCAGAAGAAATTCAAGATCGGAAAAACTCCTTAATCCATTATTATATTTCTCATAGAGAACAAATGCAAATCATCCGTAATCACATTTCAAAATAACATCTAACCAAGCTTTCTGACAGGCTTGAGATCAGAGCATCTCCAAGAGACTCTATTTGACTATCTATTTGCTTTTCCATAAAGATTCCACTTCATATTAAGCATCTCACTCCAACAGACTCTTCATTTTTCACTCTCTAATCTCTCTCCCTCCACACACTAACACGTGGGTCTCACGCGTCATCCACACTTGGCAAGCCAATTTGGCTAGCCAAATTTGCCTAGCGAGGGAGCCAATTTAGAGAGTCGGATGGCTTGGCGAGTTGGATGACTAGTCTATTGGAGAGCTATTTTGGTGTTGAATCTTACTATTACTAATTGGAGGCTCCTTTTGAAGCCTCCAGATGAAGCCACCTAGGATCCTAGGTGGACACTCTAGAAAAAGAGAGAAATTCTAGAAATTCTCACAAAAAAAGCAAAACATCTGGCCATCAAATGGAACACTCAAATCATCATAGCTATTAGATCTATTATATTTTCTACAAAATTACCCACCTATGCCATTATAAAAATAGCTTAAAGTAACCCCCTAAATATATATCAAAATTACCCACCTCTGCCATTATATAATATAAACTAAAGTAACCCCCTAATCTTCATCAAAATTACCTACTATGTTATTATAAACAATATTTAAAATAACCTCATAAATTTGCAACCAAATTACACACTACGAATACCTAAAAAATAACTTAAATTAACTGTTCTACATCTATATACCCACATATGTCACTTTAAAATAACATGAGGTAATCCTACATTGGAATCCAAATTACCTTAATTAAAAATATACACCAATATAAGATTCTAAATCATGTATTTTATAGTATATTATATATTGATTAAGGTATATATGCATAATGTGAGTTGTCATTTATAAATATATAGGAGAAGTGACGACAATATAGAATTATACGTTAAAATTATAGTTCAAACTTACGGTTCATTAAATAAATTCAAGGCATACATGTGATGCAAAGTGAAAATTTAAATATTATAATTGTGTATGAAAATATTATAGAGTAATTACTAACAATGATCTATCACAATCAGATAAAAATAATAAGTATATATCTATTTAGGTATTGTGTTCAAATATTTAAACAAATGAGAGATAGCTCATAATAATTTGGTAGAAATTTAGCCTTAATTTTTTATTTGGAGACTCCGCATTAGTTATCACGAGACACGCTAGAAAAAAGACAAATCCTAGAAATTCTCACAAAAATCAGAAACGTCAATCATGTAAACTCTAATAAGTAATAACCATAGTCATACACACCACTATCATTATAAAAGTATTCTAAAATAAATCCTAAAAATATATCTAAATTATCGAGCTATGCCATTATAAAAAATAATTTAAATTAACCCCATAATTTTTATCTAATTTACTCATGCATATCATTATAAAGGATAACTTAAAATGACATTCAAAATTTGTATCTAAGATACCAACGTATATTGTTATTAAAGATAACCTAAACTAAACACCTAAATCTTAATCTAATTATCTTCATGTGTATTCTACCGAAAAGTCTAAAAGTAAACTGATATATAATTCTAAATTACGGTAATTTATCATTATTAACATAGAAATAATAAGTTAAGGTATATATGCATCATGAGTGTCACCATGTAGACCATTTATACATGAACTAGCAACCTTGCCCGTGTGTTGCTATGGGTGAGAACTGTTATATCGTTTTTCTAAGCTAGTTAAAGTAATTAACTTGCATTTCCTAAACTAATTGTGGTATACAATGGACTACTCCTAATCCGATCAGAGGACAAGATGAAGCATGTCTAATCCGATCGTGATATGTATATAACAGGCCGCTGAAACGTTCCTTCCTTTAAAAATAGGTAAAGATATATATAGATAGAGATAGAGAGATAGGAGATAAAGATTTATAGGTTCAGTTAGAACTCTAATCCAATTAGAAAACCGATGCCGACAGTTAGAACCGTGGTTATAGTTCGTCGCAATAGGTGGGACCCACCTGTCAGGACGGACAAAGAAAGGAAGAAGCAATCCTCTCTTTAGAAATAGGTAAAGATATGTGAGGAAGTAATGAGAAATATTGATTTTTATGTTAAATATAATGTATGGAGGCATGATACAAAGTGTAAAAATTGTAAATGTTGATGAAAAAATGTACAGAGTAATTACTAATTAAAAATTAATTTTAAATAGAAAATGATTAGTACACATCTTTATGAGCATTACGTTGAAGTATTGATAAAAATGAAAGAGTAGTATGTAAACAATTTTTATTATTAGCTAGGAGTTTAATTTTTAAATAATTTTAAATATAATAACTTTTAAAAATTATCCGCACGGTTGATGGACTAGTAGCCAAAATTTGGTTTGGCAAGCCATTTGGCTAGTCTCTTGGAGATGCTCTAACCATCCTACTACATTAGGGTCGAAGATGATATCAGATATTTTTACAATATGAGATTTGTCCGAATTTCATTTCAAAAACAACGAAACTACGGAACGATCCGACATAGTTTGATGTAGCTTATACTCCAAATCCTAACCAGACTAAACGTAGTGATTAACAAAGATACGGCATAGCCAGCAGCAAAGTGCTGGGAGGACAGAAGCCGGAGAGATAGACGCCTGCGTACAGGGCTCAGAAACTAGACTACCACCACACAGAGGAAAAGTCCAGAATTAAAAAACAGCACGCCGTGCTTTCCATCTCTCCTCCTGGGAAGTGGGAACCACATCTTGACTCGGTCACCCTCCTTTTCTTGTAGCTTCCTTCTCTTCTTTTTTAACGGAACAGCACGGTTCCTGTGCCTTCATCTTGTGCCTCCCTTGGATGGAAGGCCATCCCTGCGTTCTTCAGAGCTTCAGCGGCCTCCTCCAGAGCTTTCTTGTCAGTTTCCTCTCGTAGTATTCTTCCCAATATACAATAAATGAGGAAGTAAAGCAAATGATCTCAGTAGGAGATCTGCAAATTTGTGCCCATTGCCAAAACTGGTCAACTCAACCTGGTCTGCAGCTCCCTAATAATGGTGCTGACATCAGATATGATCATATTTGCTGATGATATCAGATACGACATCCATCAGAACACCACTCTGTGATTGCTGATTAAAGATTCTTAGTTATGGTGCAAATATTAGCTTAATGTTGCAGCTTCCTAATAATGAACTAGGCTAACCCCTGGTGAAAGCTGGACTGAATCAATTGAACCATGGAACTGAACCGTTCGGATTGCTCACTGAGAGAATTTAGATGAGCACTTACAGGTGGGACCCTGAGTCAGGAAGGGCATAGTTGTCTTTTCCAACTGCTCTTAATGGCATATGGATAGAAAACTGGATGGAATGGCACTGAGGGGATAAATCAAAATTTCAATGGCACTAAAGGGAATTCGAGAAATTCTCTGACATTGAGAGAATTGGCGTAAATTTTTGTGCCACTCAAGGAATTTACTTTTTTTTGGGTTGTGCCTCATTTCCCACATAGTAATTTAAGTAGTCACCCTAGAGCTGGAGCTTGCATTTGTCAAGCACTATCTGTACAACCTGTAGGCAAGGGCTTTTCTCATCTCCTTAAGCCTCCTCCAGTACATCTGTACATAGTGACCTTTGCCATCGTCTTCTGGCAGGTTGTGGAGTGTGGACACTGGACACTCACTTCTAGAACAATACATTCGGCATGGGTTCATCCAATCTTCAACGGCTATTAGTTTCTGGACCACCTAAAGCATGCCCAACCCTGCAAAAAAGCAGTATATATTGTGATTAAAGAGGGTTCTGTGGTGTTTCTTTCAACATATTAGATAATATTCATTCAACAAGATTAAACTATGGAAAGCTACTTCAAAAAGCAATTGCCAAAGTGGATCAACCCAAACAAATGTTGTGTGTCAGTTGTGAAAAACAACATAGTGGGTGATTATTTGGAAGTTGGAACTAAAAAGAACAACAATGCAATGGGTTGTCAATAGTTACTATAGCTACTATGGCACTTAACTTTGTTGCTAACAAAATAATGCTATACCTAATATCTTGCAGTGATTAAGCTCATAAACTGTAATTTGCGTCATGCTTTGCTGGAGTTTAGTCAATTGGGTTATTGCAGAAGTAAGCATGGGGGCAAGGATCGCTAAAACCAGTAACAGTACATCAAGCTGTTGAATTAAGTGAGTACACTACTTAGTGCTAAAATGGCCAGTTCCGTGGAATCGAGTGGCAGCCGTTTTCTGTTTTCAGAAGGACATAAAAAGCAAGAAAACGGAAAACTATATGAAGCATACGCACAACATCCAGATCATGAAATAGTTCAAATCAGTATGGTAATAAGTTTGAAGTGGACTAACCGATAATTTATACTTGCGACCTCGTTTGGATTGGTTTTTATAACCTGTATCACTGGTGATAACAGGAGCATCGCCAGACTTTTTCTCCGCCCTCACTTTATTAAATATGCCGGTGTACTTGTCAGCTACTGTTGGGTCGGAATCCCAATCTCCAAAGTGGGGCACAGCTTGTCCTCTCTCAAACTGTATGTGCAAGAAATAACAGTACATCTCTTCAGAAATTTATGCTGATAAGACACAATTTAAACTGAAGTTTTAACTTATTTGCTTCAGTTGCCTCAGACTCATTATATCGTAATATAAGATAAATTTACTTATGTTGTAATTGAACAAAATTAAGATTACCATCATTTCATATCCAGAGCCACTTGATCTCATCTTGGACCTTCCAGGTGTGATGGGTGCAGTTCCAGGGTTTTCTTCATCAGAGCGTTTCCATGAAGGAGATGAAACCCCTTCAATGTTTACAACTACAGCTTGTTGCTGACGAAGATCATCTTCTCTGTTTTCATGTCTTTCGCCCTTCGACTTTTGCACCACTGGATCTGAACCAGTCCTCAGGGGAGAAGATTTAGCTGGTAGTGGATCATTGGAGAGCTGATCTTCCAGATCTCCCTTCTGGTAATTTTGACTAGTAGATCTACCTCGAGATTCACCCTTACGAATATTTTTGAAATACCGCGAATAAAAGTGAGCACCCTCTCCTTGATGCTGCTACAGTAGAATAAAAGATTATTGGGCAAATTGATTTAAAAACCAAAGACGCCTTGTATTTTCAAACAGAGGGTTGGATTAGTGATTTGGCATATCCAACTTCCATGGATTTGAATTAATGTTTTTTTAAAAAAATCTGCTCTACTGTAATGCTTAGATCTAGAGCATATAGGGTTGCTGTCTTTGTATGTGTTCTATTATAAATTTTAATTTTGGCTAAATTGTACGTTTAAAAATAGAACTAGGACATGGATTGTCAAACATACCCTGTCTGTCTGTTTTACTGGATCATTTGCCCCCGTGTAATCACTGCCCAAGGACACTTCCTGAACCTCATCTATCTCAGTAGGTTGACCAGCGACATCATCCATAGTAGACCTACTCAATAGTTCATCTGTGGAAAAAATATTAAGAATAACATAATAGGAAAAATTAGTCGTTCCTCAGTAAAATTATAAATTATGAAAAAGAAAACTATGCTTGCAGACATGGAGTGGACCATACAACAGAGTTCACATAGTGTTTTCCAAAGCAAGAAAGTGACCTTTTTTAATTTTTTTTGCCATTGAGTAAAGTATTTAAAGATGTAAAATCAAAATATTATGTGCAAACTCTTGTACTCTTTTTATGTTGGTCAAAACGGCATCCTAGTACTTCATCAAATTGGTCCAAACAATGTTATATTAGTCACGAACAATATAAAGAACAAACAGAGGATAACACTTGAAATTGACATGACAATTTAAATCCACAGCAACAAACATCTCTGAGTTTGGAAAAGTAAGAAAAATCTCAATAATCTCAATAATTAATAGAAATGTTACATAGCTTATCTTGGTACATTTACATTTTAACTTTGTAGATTAATTAGAGTTGTTGCCATTATATATTAATATACCTATATGTCCAAAAGTTGGAATTAAAATATTTAAAATAGAATACATCTTTTTAATAATAGACATGCAACTATATTTTGAAGAAAATATATCATTGAGAGATGAATATAGAAAATACAACTATATTTCAAAACTATTGGAGCAACCGTGTTGTTATTTATGGCTAGTTTTTGTTTATATGACTGGCTAATGTCTAACATAAAATTGATATGTAAAATATGTTTCCCAACAAAAGAAGATATGTTAGTTTTATGTGGAGTGAAATAGAACTACCAAAATGGGACAAACTCGCAGCTGGATCCAAAAATTGGGGAATCCTGAGAAAATAACACGAACTCAGTTAAAACAGTTACAGATAAGAAAAAAAATATATCACACGGTTTCTCCTTCAGTGCTCATTGAACAAGTATATAAATTATTGATCAAAGTAGTTGGCATTAGACGTCCTAAACATACCTTAATTCTTACAAATTACATGTGAGACCGGAGGCACTGCATTCCATGACTTAAATTAAATTTCCACATTAATACAAAAAAGTAGAAAAGTATATAAAATCCTACAGTTAATTAAGAAAGAGTGACCTCACTTATTGTTTCAGAACTAAATTATAATGCTCAAGATATATATTTTGATTGTATACCAATAAAAACATATATATTATACTGTACACTTGGATTAGCCTAATAGATACAAGCATATTTTTTATTCTAAATGATTGCGCACACAGTTCTACCTGTCATTAAATGATAATAATTTAATTGTGTCCACAAATCCAGTACTATAATCATCCATATGGATTCAAACATATATCCTAGTGATTGACATTAAAAAAAGGAAATGATAAAACATATTTAAAGCAATGCGTACTATTGACCTTAGAAAGGACCTGTTTATGTTATGCTGGAAAAACAGTAGAAATGGCAAATATTATTATTTATAAGACGTCAAAGTGTTTTAGGAAAATACTGGCACGTACTCTTCCTCAAAGGAATCGGCCCTTCGTATGCTGAAGCTCAGATGCCTCGAGTGCTTGCCAATTGTGTCCTTGAGTACAGATTCCGCGGCTGTCTTGTCAGATTCCTCTGCACCGGGAGCTGCCCCAAGTCGTACAACGATCTCTTGGAGGTTTAACAAGTGCTCAATGCCGGCAAGAAAATCACCATACTGCTCT
>CM014277.1:10807348-10908870 GCA_004135705.1 Alloteropsis semialata
TTGGTTCCCTTTTGTTTTAGTAATATTCTTGATTTTCACCTTTTCTTCATCTTCCTGCTGCCAGAGTTTCCTATGCTGCTGCTACTAAAATGAATCTGCACCTTGGAATTCTATACACAAGTTTAGTGAATCGAGATGATTTTGTTTACTGACACAGAGCCAATTGCTCTATATCGATGTCCAAATTTATCGTACAAATAAAATGTATCGAATGATCAAAGCCATTTTTCAAAAAAAATAATTTATGTCATTAAATTCTACCCCAAAATTCCCATATACTACCACCAAAAATAAATAAATTTCAGTTATGCCATTAAATTCTATCCCCGAAATACCCATATACTACCATACCAGTCACTCTATACTACAAACAAAACTCTTCAGTAGTATGAAAAAATCTGAACCGTTGAATCATTTTATACTAGTCTTTTTTAGATACTAATATAGAGTAGTATGGAGTACCGTAAAAGAACTCCAATATAATTGCTTCGAACTGGTCATATCTGAACATCTATCAATACGAAGCAATAATTTAGCCTGGGTCACTCAACAAATTCATCGTAATTCACTAAACAACTGAACATATTGATGCAAGAGCTCATTCTGCACACATTCATTTGAAAGAAGGAGCTTACATAGTTTCATATACCTCTTCTTCTGAAGATGTGTTCTAAGGTTGTCGATGAGCTCTTCCACGGGGAGACCATAAGGGGGTTGTTGGTGGCGCCTGACTTGAGAGATCATGCTCCGGAGAACCCTCCTTGCATCAGGCACCCTTGACGCCCGCACAAAGGCTCGACGCTCGAACTGCCCTCCAATTCCACGATACACTTCTTGGGCAAGCGTGCTCTTACCAACACCTGCAGGTCCAAGAATGGACACAACTTTCAGCCGCCGCCCTTGGGCCTCGCCGACGTCACCGATGGACGGCTTGATCCACTCGATGAGTTCGCGCTTTGATTCACCAATACCAACTAGCTCTGTCGCCCCCTTCCCGTTGAAAGATGGAGGCAGGTGTTGCGCATCGACCATACTGTCCATGCAGCTAGGACTCGATGCCCAGCGCCATAGCTCATATCTCTCGTGCCGTTCACGGGCCTGCTTCAAAAGGTTCCTGAATTTCTTGACCACAAGGAGGATTTCTCTGTTCATGTCGCGGCTGGCCATCATGTTGTTGGAGCGCATCGCAGTGTCAATATAATCCTCCATGTCGTAGGACAGTTCACGCACCTCATGCATCCAGCGCTTGACAATTGCGTTGGGACCTCCCAACCTTGACAGATCCACCAGGAAGCTGTTCAGTTCTTCTAGATCTCGTTTCAGATGCTCGATCCCGTCCTTCAGTGATTTTGGCAACTGATGATGCTCTGGGGATATAAGCTGTGTATGGAGCTTCCCAAGAAGGGATCCCATGGCGCCCAGCGACGAACTCATCGTCTGTCCCTCTCCCTCCATGTACACTTAGAAGAGAACCATCTTGTCTTGGATTGCCACCACAGCCACAAAGATCTGAGAGCTAGAAAGGAGATGATAGGAAAGCTGCGCGTGCAAGGCGACCAAAATTATATTGGGGTTGTTTCTCGAACAAAAAACTCTTCAGGGTCAAACATCACTATCAGAGGTACGAATGTGAAGAGGGTTATAGGAATTTGGGTTGTTGAGTTTTATATATAATCTACTTCCTTCGTCTTGAAATACAAGGCATTTTGGTCAAACTGACCTAGCTTTGACCAACTTCGTATACAAATATATGAATATAAGTAAGTTATGAAAATATATTTGATATTGTAAATATTGTTGCTCTCATCTATAAAATTGGTCAAACTTAGATTAGTTTGAGTTAGGACATAATTTTTTAATCTAGTTTTATAATTTGTAACTGATCCAAATATCTAAATCGTCAAATAGTAGGGTTGGAGTAGATAATAGGATTACAATAATCTCGGTGTGGTCGGGTTGTCATACTCTACACTAGTGAAAGGAATCGATGCTCGTGATAGCCTAAGAGGGGGAGGGGTGAATTAGGTTTTCTAAAAACTTACCTACCACATGCCTTCTAATTGCACAATATGAAACTAAGACAAGCTATCTAGATGTGCAACTAAGGTTTTCTTCTAGTGTTTGCACCCACCCAAAGAGTTTTGCAACCTAGAGCCAATTCTATCAAGATACTACTCTAGAAAGGTAAAGGCACATAAATTGCAAGTATAAAATGCAGAAGCTTAAAGGGTTAGAAGGATGCAAACTTGACACGAAGATTTATCCCATGGTTCGGCTTACGCCTACTCCACGTTGGAGCTCCACAAAGGATATGGTCCTGGTCGCCAAGTCTTTTTCTCGGTCAAGGCCTTGAGCTCGCCACAAAGACTCCTCAAGAGGGATGATGAGCAAGTCACCAAGACCTTGCTCTCATCAACCTACTCTTCCAGAGATCTTGACGCCGCCTCCACTACGGAGCTTCTCCACCAAGGAAGGGGTCTCCTCTTCCCCCGAACAAAGTCGTCGTCGCCTCTCCACACCAAGCCGGAGGGTCGAAGACTTGCCGGCGAGTCTTCAAGACTCCAAGGGGCTGGCACACCGAGTTTACAAGAGGTGGCTCACTCTAGAACCAAGCACAAGGCTCAAACACCTTGCAACTCACTCACTAGGGCTATCCTAGCTCTCTCACTTACTATGGATGATCTATGTAGTACAAATGGTGGCTTGGATGTCTTGTAGGTGTAGATGAACTTCTCTGTACTCCAGCAACTCCAAATGGCCGAATGGGGTGGGTATATATAGCCCAAAGGGCTCAACTAGCCGTTACCATAAAACTGCACAGTCCGCCGTGTGCCTTTTCCAACGGTCGGATTCCTTTTACAACGGCTATCTGCACACGCCGTATGCTTCTGAACTTGTACGCCGTGACCAGCGTATCATACGCCGTGCCTTTTCCTCTAACTTCTCTTGACATCGCCCCTAAGTAATATGTACGCCGATTGTCCACCGGGGTCGGCGTATAGTACGCCGTGTAGAATCTTGCAGATCCTGACTTGAGCTTAATCATCCCTTGAACGCCGTATCATCCGCCCTGTATCAGCACAGTAACACCGGATCATACGCCGTAGCTTTTCTTCGGGGTCCTTTGAACGCCGTAAGCTTCCAACTTGTACGCCGTTCTTCGTCGGATCATACGCCTTGTGGAATATTCCTTCTCAGGTTGACTCTCCTCCACACGCCGTATGCTTCTGATTTGTACGCCGTTGATCGGCGTTTAATACGCCGTGTACAAACACTGCAGACTTCTCCAATTCAATCAACTCAAGCCCTTCCCATGATTTCATATGCCAATACCACGTCATAAATACTCCAAAATAAGACTATCTCTGGTTTTTGGCTATGCTTTGGAATCATTCCTGGGACGTAATTTCCTATGTAGATTACTCAACAAACATGTTAGTCCCGAAGACTATGTTGTCATTCAATCACCAAAATCACAATATAGATGGCACAAGGGCCATTTTCGTTACAACTAGAATCTGCACACTTGGATACATGGATTTTTTAGCTGACTTCTATAATCCTAAAGAGATCCAAATATTTTCCTCGTAAGTGTTATGAGTTTAATTTGTGATAAATATATATGAGGCTCACGGATAAAAAAAATACTTACATACCACGTTAAAAAATAATCTTGCTCATATTAGAGCATGGCTAGTAGTTACGTGCGCTCGCCGGCTGTAAGAATCTGCAGGTCACCGAGCCATGGAGGATCAGGCGAGCGGAGGTTCATCTGCCAAACAGTGCACATCGCCGGCAAAAAGCGGGCGTCTAACGAGTCGCTCCCTTCCCCACGTTGGATCTCGCCGGCTCAACGCCACTCTTAGCACGCTACCACGCAGGCCGACTGCTTACTTTCTCTGCTGTGGAAAAACGCAGTTGTGTGATTGTGTCCTCTCTGCGCCCACGCCACGCATCGATTGCCATTGGCTGCTGCATGATCAAAGAGACATCCATCCCATCCATGGCGGCTTGCAGTGGATTTTCGCGGACTGACTTGTTCAATAAGAAAATAGCATGGAGCGCAATTGCCGCCTCGTGACCTCGTCTTGCTTGGATTGTTGTGGAGATGCGCAGGATCAATGTGGCTGAAATTAAATCCTATCAACCACCTCTCCCACTTAGCAATGTCGGTCGGGTCCGCAGCGGAAGCAGAAAGTTCAACACCGGCAGCGTGACTGAAAGCTACACGGCAGCCGCCGTCCTCGGTCCTTCCCTTGATTGATGGATGATGACACGTGCTCAAGGACAAAAGGGCCATGCCTTTGGTTTTTTACATACTAGCACACATATGCCTGTGTTTTGCGACGGAGTTCTTAAAAGATATAAAACACAATATTTCTTGCGCAGTTAAAATACAGAAATAAACATGAATCAAATTATATTGACAATAAAATTGAATGTTTAACCATAATCTCAAATTTCTAAACACCCGGCGCTCGGCGGCAAGCCATGTCGTCCGCCAAAAAGTTGTTCATTTCATCCTCATCGAACGGCTTAGATTACTCCACCCGTCCTAACAGTCTTCCAAAAAAGCCCCTTAAACTCCTAAGATATCAACCTATAGTCCATAGCCCACGAATATTTTTTAAAAAATCAATCAAAATCACGCTCCAACTCATGCCACAACCATTTTTAAATAACCCCAAGACTTTCTTTGATATCAACCCGGAAATCACAATCTATGTTAATTTTGCAATAAGATCATCTTTTTCCTACCAAATCAACCTGGGCTCCAAATGAGGCCATAGAAATTTTGGACCACCTCATCTATTTCCTGTATTATTGTGTCCTAAGTCCATGGCTGCATCCAACTACTAGTCTTGTAAATTTTTATTTTATTTTGTTCATTTTTTTATCCACTCAAATTAACTAGCAAGTTTATTTTTTCTCAAAAATTTAATAGATATGAATTATATGATATAAAGGTTCTATTCTAGAAGAAGGGGTCTTGTCGACCCTTGAGCATGTGTCGCGTAGCTGGAACATCAGCTTCGCCCGCTCCCCTGCGTCGTTCGCCTCGCCGGTGTCGAACGTCGAGGGGTTGTCGCAGTAGCTGGAGTCAGCGTAGCGCAGCTGGAACATCAGCTTCGCCCACGCAGACGGAGCTGGGTCGATGGCATGACAACTCTGTTGGAATTGTGGCGATCTTGGGGTGTATTGCAGAGAAACATCATCAGGAGGTACCGAAAGGTACCTTTTTTATTTTGGTATTGATCACCTATTTTGGTATCGTTTGATACATTTTATAGGTATCTTTTGGTACCTCTTGGTACTTCTAGTACCTTCTATGTCTCAACCATCGGATTTAACCCGATGGACGATCCTAATTTGTTTCGGCCATTGTAAAATTTCTCTAAAGTTAAAACAGTTTGACTTAAAAATAAGACAAGATGAACTGTTTAGTTACAGACGGAGAGTATTTTACTAGTTTGCTTAATGTACGAAGATCAGGGTGTTTGCTGCAATTTTGGGTGTCAATCATCACACAAGGTGTGGACATACTTCGCCGGAGCTCTCCGGCTGCGCTGGCTCTGGTAGGAATGGACGCGGCCGGACAAGCCGTGGGTTGGGTTGGGCAATCCATGCAATGACACGGATAAACAACTGTTTGCTGCCTGCACAATGATTGAGATCGGAGACGGCAGCACGATCTCCTTCTGGAATTCGGCCGGTTCAAGGGCATAGGCCGAGGGATTTTGTCCCAGGTTTGTTCGCCATCTCAAGGAGAAAGAACCGATCACTGCGGCATGCATTGCAAAACCAACAATGGATACGCGACCTCGTTTTTGCCCAAAACATATCCACTGGACTCCTGCAGCAGTATGTTCAGCTGTGGGTTTGTGTACAGACGGTACGACTTCAGGACATGCCCGATAAGTGTATTTGGAAGCTTAACGCCTCAGGAGAGTACTCGGTATCCTCAACATACAAGGCCCAATTTAACGGGTACACGAGATGCAACTTCAAACAACTCATTTGGAAGTCGTGGGCACCTAACAAGTGCAAGTTGTTTGCGTGGTTAATCATCAGAAATTGGGTGTGGACATCAGATAGACTGGAAGTCCGTGGCCGGACCGAAATTCTTGTTGTCCATTGTGCAGGCAAGAACCAGAGACAGGGCATCATCTTTTGGCCGGCTACCGTCTCTCCAGGCGCATATGGTGGATTATTGCGGCCTGGCTTTCATTTGAACAGCTGCGGCTGGAGAATTGGCCAACGACTAGGTCCGTTCTACATTGGTTGACAAACCTAGCCACGACGATGGGTGTGCCGATCGTCGTGCCCAAGAAGGGATTGCAGTCTGTGTTGTTGCTTGTGGCATGGGAAATCTGGAAAAAGAGAAATGCGCGAACTTTCAACCATCGAGAATTATCAGCGGCAGGTCTCTTTCAGAAGATCAAGGAGGAGACGAGGACGTGGGGTTTGGCGGGGGCAAAGCACCTGGCTGCCCTGTTGCCGGATGTCTAATTTTCTTTTCCCGTTCTTTCTTTCTTTCTTTTCTTCCTGTAGTGCGCCGCTGGCGCACATCTTGTAAACTCCTGCTTTTTTAATAAAAACGGCACAGTCTGTGCTTTGTTCGTTCAAAAAAGTAACCCCGTTTAAAATGCGCCACCCCTGATATGCCGAACAGTAGGTGGGTTAGACAATTGTTCAGTACCAGTCCCTCATAAAAATAATATAATAACCTTTTAGAGATCAGAAAGGAAGGACAGCAAAGCAAGATTGACCAAGAAATTAAGAGAGAAAACGTACACCGAAGATTTCGCCAGGTCCTAGTAAACATTTTGAATTATTTATACATGGAATGGAAAAGGACAGATGAGGGACTCACACTAGTAAAGAATCCACCTTTGGTTCGGGGCCTTTAGTCCCGGTACCAATTGGGCCCGGGACTAAAGGGAGCATTAGTCCCGGGTCCAATTGGGGGGGAGGGGGGCGCTTTGGGGGTGGGAGGGGGAGGGGGCTTTAGTCCCGGCTGGTGCCTCCAGCCGGGACTAAAGGGGGGCGCCCTCTAGTCCCGGCTGGTGGCTCCAGTCGGGACTAAAGGGGACCTTTTAGTCCGGGTTGGAGCCACCTAGGGGGGAGGTCATGCCCCTTTTTTTCGAATATTGAAGATTTAGCTCCTCCAAGTGGTCTAAAAGGAACATATCTTCATCCTCTCATCTTTCACGGTTAGTATTTCTTGTTTCATCCTTTATACATAGAGAAATTTGAGTTTTAGTAGAATGGAGAGATGGATGAGTTTTGTTTTTTTAGCACAATTGAGATATTGATTTGTTAGTAGTTTGCACTAGTATGTTTTAGTAAATACAGATTTAGTTTTTAATTTATATTTATACTTTAGTTATTTTATTAGTTAATTAATTTATATTTATAATTTATATTTATACTTTAGTTAATTAGTTAGTTCATATTTATACTTTACTTATTGATACTTTAGTTAATTCATATTTATACTTTAGTTAATTCATATTTATACTTTACTTATTTATCCTAATACATATTTATACTTTAGTTAATTAGATAGTTCATATTTATACTTTAGTTATTTATATGTTAGTTAATTTATATTTATACTTTAGTGATTAGTGAATCAGGATGGTAATTTTTATTTATTGCTTAGTGAAATAGGATGATAATTTTCATTTATTGTTTAGTGAATTAGGATGGTAATTTTTATTTATTTCAAAAATAAACTTAATATTTGTTCTACTTATAAAAAATTGCCTAAACTTGTAGATGGTCCGGCAATGGATGTATAACAACGACAGACGTTCAGGTGACTTCTTTTAAGGCATGCATCATTTTCTAGATGTGGCAGAGCAAAACAAGAAAAACGGTTTCATGAGTTGCTCCTGCGGGGTGTGCAAGAACCTGAAGGAGCACAGTTCAAGAAAGGTCATTCACAGCCACTTGATTAGACATGGTTTCATGCTTGGCTATAGTTGTTGGACCAGCCACGGAGAAAAAGGTGTTATAATGGAAGACGGTGAAGATGAGATTGATGACAACATTCTCGGATTTGCTGAATACCGTGCCTTTGCTGATATTACAATGGGTGATGCTGAGGAAGAGGATAGAGAAGATGCGTCTGCAGATGATCTTGGTCAGATGTTGCAAGATGCAAAGGACACAAGTGAAACTGAGAAGGAGAGGTTGAAGTTCCAGCGCATTTCAGCTTGGCTTACCTCTAGTTGATCCCGATACGTACGACACACTGTCAACAAAAATGTACAGGTTACATGAATGGTACCTTAAGGCGTCGGCCGAAGGGCAGAGAATGGTGGGATTAAAGATTAGAGATGATGACTACTTTCGTGGCGATAATGTTATGTATCTGGAATTCTCAGAAATATACTGGATATACCATAGGGATGCCCTCGACGTGTCTCTCCTCAGCTGTTGGGTGCTGTAAGTGCTTCGTTTATTTCTATATTTAACGTCTCCTATATATTGTCAACTGTATTATTAAATATTTTTTCTTTTAGATTGTATCCCGTAGAATGGAGGTTGAAGTATGCAGGAAAAACTCATACTTCCACTTGGGCTTCATCGACCCAAAAATTGTAAACCAGCATATGTTACAAAATTTTTATGAAGACACAATGAACAACATTGACAAATTCTTACATGTACAACATTACAAGGCAATGATTTTATTTTCTTACAACTTTGGGTGAGTACTTTTACTGTCTTGTGCATCTGGCTATTTTCTTCGTAACATAATTTTTATTTCAATTGACATGACCCATGGTACAAAACATGCATGTAAATAGGTTCTATTGGATATTATTTGTTATACAACCAGACATAAGCTTGTTAACCGTCACGGACTCGTTGAGGGGACAATGGGATGCGTACCAACCAATGATTGACCACCTTCAAAAGTAAATTCCATCCTCGCACTATTATTCCTCTTTAGATCAGTCGAGAATTCCATTTATTTCATATGGTGTACGTAGGTGTTGGAAAAAGTTTCGTGCAGAGCACAAAGGTCCATTCAAGGAATAACTTGGTATCAAAGGAGAATTTCCGGTAAATACTACTATACATAGAGACACATCTCGTTTTGTTTGTTTCATTATCGTGAATATGCATGTAATGACTTGATCATTTCTCCTATAAAGTGTTATAGGAAGAATGAAGGCACTAATTTATGTGGATATTATGTTTGTGAGTTCATACACACTCTTATAGGGAATAGGACAATCTGCAGTAATTGGGAACTGACGCCGTTTCCACGGATATCTATATGTATGTATGTATGTATGTATGCATGTGAGTCATAATAATATTATTTATATTTTTCTATTAACCACATCCTCGGATGATGCAAATGAAAGATGAAATCTTGCCGATCCAAAGAGTCGCGGCGATTCAAGAGGCACTCTGCGGATTTATAATCGATGAGGTCGTGAGCAAGACAGGGGCGTTCTGGTGGAATGGACACGAGGTCGATAGAAGGAGCAAATATTAGGCATTTTGTAAATATACATATATATGCTCCTTTGAAATCTTGGTGTAAATATTAATATTCGCCTTTCAAAACTTGCTGTAATTAAATATATATGTAAGTTTAATATTATTAGCGTATATATTAATATTAGTATTAATAGTTTAATGCATTAGTGATGTATAACTAATATGTATATGGACATATATATATTATTATATAGGTATAATACGTATCTCTATATAAAAGAAACCAAAAAAGAAAAAGAAAAAAAAAATAAAAAAAAGGCCCAGTCCCGGGTGGTAACACCAACCGGGACTACAGGGGCCCCATCCTGCGCGCCGCGTGGAGCCCCTTTAGACCGGGTGGTAACATATGGTGGCTTATTGTGGCCTGGCTTTCATTTGAACAGCTGCGGCCGGAGAATTGGCCAGCGACTAGGTCTGTTCTACACTGGTTGACAAACCTAGCCACGACGATGGGTGTGCCGATCGTCGTGCCCAAGAAGGGATTGCAGTCTGTGTTGTTGCTTTTTTTTTTGACCGGAACCGGCAGGGGAGGCCCCTACCTTTTTTTTTAATATATATAAAGGAATGTACGTACAGGTTACAAGGTCTCAGACCCAAAATAAAAAAGAGGGAAAATCATAAGAGACTACTCAGCCAATTGTCTATTTTCATACTCACATCTGGTTTAGCCCTAAGGGAGACCAGCCTCATCTCTTGTTCAAAGTGTGAACGCCAGCGAGCAAAAGATAAATGTCCACCATAAAAAATGATACTGTTTCTATGACACCAAATGGACCAGGAAGCAACAATAACCACTTCTCGAAAAATAACTGATCCAAATAACCGTCTAGACTTCAGGAACATGTCATAAGGAGGTAGAGAAATGTCCCAATGGACGTCCAGGAAGATCCAACATGCTTGACTGAATGGGCAGTTAAAGAACAAGTGATCAATGTCTTCCTCCAGACCTTCGACACAGAGTACACAGTTATAGCAAGGCAAATGCATTGTTTTCCTTCTCAAAAGATTCCTGGTGTTGAGCCTGTCCTTCAAGAGGAGCCAGAAGAAAAATTTGTGCTTGTTTTGAGCTCTAGATTTCCACATCCAAGCAAAGAGAGGGGATGCAGGTATACTGCCATGCAAATAGGAGTAGGCTTTCTTGCTTGTGAATACATTAGAACCCCAAATGTAAGACCAGTCATCCTTCTTATCAGAGCTCAAGTTCAGTTGCTGAAGAAGAGCATTCAGATCATCCAGTTGTTGAGATGCCTGCAGAGACAAGGGCTGCCAGAAAAGAGAATCATTGCTGTCTCTTGCAAATTTCTGAAGTGATATATTTGATTTATGAGCAAAGGAATATAGCTGAGGAAATTTCCACTTAAGCACATACTGACACCACAAGTCATCCCAGAACAGAACATAGTCCCCTTTGTGAGCAGTGCAAGTGGCTATCATCAAAAAATGTGGGGCTAGGGACATGATATCTCTCCACCAAAAAGAACCCACATTCTTCCTAGCATGGGGAGGTGCACCATTTTTATACAGGCATGACCAAGTTAATTGAACCCAAGGCAGATTCAGTTTGTTGTAGAATTTATGCAGATATTTCAGGAGGAGAGCTGTGTTTTGGGTTCTCAGATTAATGATTCCAAGGCCACCTTCCTCTTTGCTACAACAGGCATCAGTCCAAGCTACTAAATGACCACCTCTTTTGTTGATGTCACCACCAGACCAAAGACAGCTCTTTCTATACTTATCTTGTGGCATGGGAAATCTGAAAAGAGAGAAATGCTCGAACTTTCAACCATCGAGAACTATCGGCGGCAGGTCTCTTTGAGAAGATCAAGGAGGAGACGAGGACGTGGGGTTTGGCGGGGGCAAAGCACCTGGCTGCCCTGTTGTCGGATGTCTAGTTTGCTTTTTCCATTCTTTTTTTCTTTCTTTTTTTTCCTGTAGTGCGCCGCTGGCGCATTTTTTTTGTAAACTCTTGCTTTTTTAATAGAAATGGCAGAGTCTGTGCTGTGCTTGGTTCGTTCAAAAAAGTAACCCCTTTGAAAATAATGCGCCACCCGTGACATGCCGAACAGTAGGTGGGTTAGACAATTGTTCAGTACCAGTCCCTCATAAAAATAATATAATAACCTTTTAGAGATCAGAAAGGAAGGACAGCAAAGCAAGATTGACCAAGAAATTAAGAGAGAAAACGTACACCGAAGATTTCGCCAGGTCCTAGTAAACATTTTGAATTATTTATACATGGAATGGAAAAGGACAGACGGACTCAGGAAATAAAGGAGGAAAAAACCGAAGAAAGGAAGTCAAAATCAAAGAGCCCTCAGGCTCTACAGACTACAGAGTCGTCTCCCCCCAAGTCCCAGACGAGGTCTCCCTCCCCCCACGGCCTCACCGGTGAGCTCCAGCCTCCAGCTGATCGATTGCATCAGGCAGGTTTGTTCTTCCTTCTGCTTGCAATCGACCAAACATAAGGCGTTGTCTAGCCGCCCTCTGCGGTGAATTAGATTCTGTTCTGCTTGTTTATATATACTCCTCTCCATATGTACATCAAGATTTCCATGCATACTATCTGCTCAGACCTCAGAGTCTCTCTTTCAGTTTACTGGGCAGTTTTCTGTGGGTTCCATGTTTAGATCGAAACAGTCACTATTCCTTCGGTTTGGTTTGCAACGACGGGAGAAATAATGCATACTTTTAGATATTTTTTAACAAAAGAACGGAGGAAAATTTGTTTCTAATTCGATTTAATTTGGTTCTTAAGATCCCAAAAATTCATAGCAAGAAGTTCATGCCAGAGAGACGAGATCTGGCTCAGTCAAAGCCAAGCTCCAGTCCCTTAATAAATCAATTTCCTTTCATTCTGTGACAAGCTACCATGTTACCATCTGAATTTCCATTGTCTCAAATATACAATGCAATCTTGAACACGTATTGGTTTTAAAAATATTAGAATCTCTAATTCTGTACTGCTGTATATCTGATTATTCATGTTTGAGTGATTGCTACCTCTCTGAGCATTGGTGTTTTTCTGTGATTTTCCCCCACATATTTCTTCCTTTCTTACTCATTCACTGAAGATATTTCCAGAGAAACTCTGTTTAAATTTGCACTTGTGTGATTTCCTGATGAGCATTATTACGGCTTGCGTTGTTCTCAATCTGTGTCTGTGTCTGTGTTTCTGTTTGCTAGTTTGCATCTTTTACATTAGGTACCTCGCCTATGCAAAGTATCAAAAATGGCATTATTTCTCCTATGCAACGTATCAGAACAGAAGCAGCTGGGATTTTAGAACCCCAGCACCCATCCCAGCCGGAACACAAACACCAAGCACCAATCTTCATTCATTATTGGCTCCATCCTCATATCTAGACAAAGTCATTGCATTTCTTTTTTTTTAACGAAATAGGCCAATGGATTTGGGCTGGGTTTCCTTAACTTTCTATCTCCCTTCACGTATGAAAACAAAATTTACATAGAGTGACGGTATATACTGTATGACACGCTGAAGAAAAGGTCTTAAAATTGTTATAACTTTTCTATTTAAAGCTACTTTGAGGCCCAAATAATTACTTAAAATTTTACACAACACTAAAGTCAAAAGGAATAAATATCTATTTCTAGAATGTGGAACCGACTGGCTATGAAACCAACAATGATAACCCCTGATTACAGCTGTCATTCGAATCAATGTCATCGATTTTCAAAACTAAACTTGAACTCAGTTTGTATCCAATAACGATTTATGTTTTCCATGGTAGTTTAACTAGCTAACGTACATTGTTAGAAATGCCGCACCCGCGCACGTACAATTGCTCACTTTGATCCGAAATAGATTATGTTTAAAGACGCATGAAGCACAATTTTAGCCACTGCTAATATACATCAAGTTTAAAAATTTTATTACCAGAATTTTAACATAATATACTTAAACCATTTTTTTTATTTCTTTTGCCAATACCGTGTTTTAATTTAGCATATGCTTTGGAATCATCCTTGGGACCTAAAAGTGCTATAAATCGCACTTGACAAGCTTCTACTACAACATCCTGTGGCGGGTCTATATACCGAGACCTCTTATGATCCGCCGCCAACTGAACTAGACTCAATTCTTCATGTCCTCTTACTTCTGCAACATCGCATTGTGCGGGATCTTTCTTTTTCTTGGCATTCATCACTTACAATACTTCAGATGCAAATTAGAACTTTCTTAACCTCCGTAGGACAAAAAATATGCTTGATAGTAATATTAACTGAAACTGAACAGTTACTAATTAACATTTCCATTTTAGAACTTTATCGCTAGCTGGTTCAACGCCCCTGCAGCCATCACAGCTCGATCTGCATCTGCTTATTGTCGAGAAGCACTGGAGATCGATGGATGCTGGCCTGCTGAGTGCATTCATAAACAATATCGTGGCGAGGTTGTTTGTGTTAGCAGAGGAGAAATACAAGCTGTACAAGGACTTTGAAGAGGATGTTCATTTTCTGATGGAAGAACTTCCTATGATCACTAGTGCCATTGATGAGCAGCTCTCAGGGAAGGATGATCTCGTATTGCATTTTCAGGTCAAAGAGTTGCATCAGCTGTGTTAGTTTTGGGAATGACTGATTGTATTCCACACTGACTGATTACAGATTACAGGGATTACATATAGGTGCAGCGTAGGGAGGCTCACAGGCCTGCCTCATGGGCCTAATTACATTCTCTAATACAGGCCTAATTACATCATGCTAACACTCCCCCTCAGTCTAATCGGGTGCATCGCTAACGGTTAGGCTGGACCGAAACTCCCGGAACAAGGAAGTGGGAAGCCCTTTGGTGAAGACGTCGGCGTACTGTGATGTCGTAGGGACATGAAGAACTCGAACGTGACCGAGGGCAACCTTCTCTCGAACAAAATGGAGGTCGATCTCAACATGCTTCGTTCGCTGATGCTGCACAGGATTGCTGGAGAGATAGACAGCACTGACGTTGTCACAATAGACCAAAGTAGCACGGCGAGGGGGGCGCTGGAGCTCAGTGAGTAGCTGTCGTAGCCAAGTAGCTTCAGCAACACCGTTCGCCACAGCACGGTACTCGGCCTCGGCGCTGGACCGTGAGACGGTGTGCTGTCGCTTGGAGGACCAAGACACCAAGTTGTCTCCAAGGAAGACTGCATAACCAGAAGTCGACCGTCGAGTGTCGGGACATCCAGCCCAATCTGCATCTGTGTAGACAACAAGCTCAGCAGGGGGTGAGCGGCGCAAAGTCAGTCCAAGTGTCGTAGTACCCTGTAAGTAACGCAAGATGCGCTTTAGAGCAGCAAGGTGAGGCTCTCGAGGATCATGCATATAGAGACAAATCTGCTGGACGGCAAATGCAATATCTGGCCGCGTGAAGGTCAGGTACTGAAGAGCCCCTGCTAAGCTGCGGTACTGGGTGGCATCACTCACAGGAGTTCCATCTTCGGATAATTTGGAGTGAAGATCCACAGGCGTGCTGCACGGCTTGCACGCACTCATCCCGGCGCGCTCCAAAATGTCCAAAGTGTACTGTCGTTGGGAGAGAAACAGACTCTTAGCAGAACGAGTCACAGATATGCCCAAAAAGTGATGAAGTTGGCCCATGTCTGTCATAGCGAACTCACGCTGAAGGGCCTCAATAACCTGACGAAGGAACTGAGCAGAGGACGCGGTGAGAACAATGTCGTCCACGTACAGCAGCAAGTAAGCGGTGTCAGACCCCCGGCGATAGGTGAACAATGAGCTGTCGGACTTGGTTTCAACAAACCCAATAGAAGCCAAGTATGAGGCGAACCTGTGATGCCACGCACGAGGTGCCTGCTTCAGTCCATAGAGGGATTTGTTGAGGCGACATACCAAGCCGGGACGAGAGGAATCCACGAAACCAGTAGGCTGCACACAGTACACTGTCTCCTCGAGGGTGCCATGTAAGAATGCATTCTTGACATCCAACTGATGAATAGGCCAATCCTGAGAGAGAGCCAGAGAAAGAATAACCCGAACTGTCGCTGGCTTGACAACTGGGCTGAAGGTCTCATCATAGTCCAGACCAGGTCGCTGTGTGAATCCCCGAAGAACCCAACGAGCCTTGTAGCGATCAAGGGAGCCGTCGGCGTGCAATTTGTACCGAAAAATCCATTTGCCGGTGACAACATTGACACCAGGAGGGCGAGGAACCAAGCTCCAGGTGTCATTATCAATGAGGGCATCAAATTCAGCCTGCATAGCTGAGCGCCAATTGGGATCTGACAAGGCATCACGAACTGAGCGTGGTAGCGGCGACACAGGCACGGCGTGGAGGTTGAGACGATCCACGGGCTGTGCGATGCCGGCTTTTCCACGAGTGCGCATGGAATGCGCGTTCTCGACTGGAGTGACGGAGATTGGCCTCGTGGCCAGGGTGCGTCCCGTGACCGCGGCGCTACTGGCAGCAACCCGTGCGTGGCGCACAGGGGCAGCAGCGCCGGTCGGGGACGAGGGAGACGCCATCGGCTCAGCAGGCGAGCTGGACGCCCGAGGCCCTTCAGCGGACGAGGCGTCCGGGCCGCGTGGTAGTGGCACAGCGTCAGGTGAGCCGGGCGACTGCTGCGTCAGCGGCCCAGCAGCGGGCGAGCTGTGCGCCTGCAGCCCAGCACCAGCAGGCGAGCCGGGCGTCTGCAGCCCAGCACCAGCAGACCCGGTGTTGGCGTGCCAGACTGGGGACGAAGGGCCAGCAGTCGGCGACGCAGCTGCGGGAGCAGCTGAAGGAGTACCTGCATGCACAAATTTGGCTCCAGGAGTCGGAGCGGTGAGCTCATCATCATCAATAAGAAAATCCAGGGCTGAGGATGCCATGGGGGTGGTAGACATGTCGGCAAAAGGGAAAAAAGATTCATCAAAAACGACATGTCTGGAGGTGAGGATACGATTCGACTCTAACTCGAGACACCGATAGCCTTTGTGCTCCGAGGAGTAGCCGAGGAAAACACAGAGGGATGAACGAGGGGCAAGTTTGTGGGGTGCGGTGGAGGACATGTTAGGATAACAGGCACAACCAAAAACCCGTAGATTGTCATATGTGGGTGTAGTAGAGTAGAGATGAAAATATGGGGTGGAGAAGGCGAGTGTTTTGGTGGGGAGCCGGTTGACCAGATATGTGGCAGTGTGGAGTGCCTCAACCCAGTAGACCGGAGGAAGGCTCGCCTGAAATAACAAAGAGCGCACAATATTATTAATGGTGCGAAGCGAGCGTTCGGCCTTGCCATTTTGCTGGGACGTGTAGGGGCACGACATGCGAAGGGCAACACCGTGAGAGAGGAAGAACGTGCGAGCCATGGAATTATCAAATTCACGGCCGTTATCGCACTGGACGCTCTTGATGGTGGTGCCAAACTGCGTGCGCACGTAGGCAAAAAAATTGACAAGGGTGGAAAAAGTTTCAGATTTAAGGCGAAGCGGAAAAGTCCAAATGTAGTGTGAGGAATCATCTAAAATGACCAAATAATATTTATACCCCGACACACTAACAATAGGAGATGTCCAAAGATCACAGTGTATTAAATCAAAATTATTTGTAGCTCGAGAGGTGGAGGTACTAAATGGGAGTCTAGTATGACGACCGAGCTGACAAGCATGACAGAGATGATTGGAATCATCATTATTACATGAAATGACACTGGAGCTAATGAGTTTGGACAAAGCTTCGCGCCCAAGGTGACCGAGACGGCGGTGCCATAGGGAGGTGGGTGCAGCGATGAGTGCGGTGGCGCTGGTGGCTGATGGGCAAAACGGGTAGAGGTCGCCAGAGCTATTGCACCTGGCGATCACGTTCCTGGTTTGTAGATCCTTCACAGAGAGACCAAACGGATCAAATTCGATTGAACAATTGTTGTCGGTGGTAAAACGACGAATGGAAATCAAGTTCTTAATAATATGTGGAGAGACCAAAACATTTTTAAGAACAAGATTACGATGAGGAAAAGAAAAGGTACGTGATCCGATGGCTGTGACAGGAAGTAAAGCACCATTGCCCACAGTGATAGATGAAGGTGTAGATGAAGTGGGCAAAGAGGAAGTGGAGAGTATACCAGCGTCCGCCGACATGTGAGAGCCAGCACCAGAGTCGGCGTACCATTCCGACGGCGGTGACTGGAGGGTCATGGTGTTGAAGTTCTGCACCAAGGAGTCCTGGTTCCAGGCGCCACCGTGAAGGGGGTTCCAGGGCGTCGACGGGCCCTGGAGAGTCGATGGTGCGCTGCTGCCGTAGCCTGGTGCGCCGCTGCCGTAGCCGTAGGAGTAGCCGGCACCATGGAAGCCGCCGTAGGGACTGAAACCGGCCCCCGGCGTGGCGTTGTAGAAGTGCTGGGGGGCAGCGGTGAAGGCTGGCGTGGGCGGTGGCCGGCCATATGGCCACATCTGGAGCTGGCCAGCCCAGGGTTGCGCAAACGAGGGGTGCACGGCTCCCTGACCGGGTGCGCCTCCGTAGCCTCCTGCAGGTGGGGGGCGCTGGCCATTAGCGCCCTGGCCCTGGCCACGGCCACCCCTGCCCCGGCGACGGTTGCGCTGGTGGGTGCCCGGTGCGCCACCAGGCGCGGGCTGACCTGCGCGGGCGGCTGGAACAGATGGTGCCGCCCCCTGGCGTGGAGCAGCAGGCACCGGGAGTGGCGTGTTGGCGAGGAGGGCCGGCGGTGGAGAGGGTGGGCGAGCGTCGATGTCCACCTCCTCGAGCAGCAGATGTGTGCGGGCTTCGTCGAACGTCGGAAACGGGCGATGCATCTTCAAGATGGACACCATATGCTGGAACTTGCCGCTGAGGCCGCGAAGGAGGGTGAGGACCAGCTGACGATCGCTGATGGGGTCGCCGAACTCAGCGAGAGACGCGGCCATGGTCTCCAGCTTACGGCAAAAATCGGTGACGTTCATGGCGTCCTGGCGTAGGTTGCGGAACTGCGTCTCGAGAAGAAGGGCGCGCGACTCCTTCTGCCCGAGGAATTCGTCCTCTAGATAGCACCACGCCTCACGTGCCCGACGTTGCCGGATCATGAGGGACTGCTGCAGATCGCCGGAGACGGTGGAGAAGATCCACGACAGGACGACGCAGTCCACTTGGACCCAGACGGGGCGCTCGGGCAGCGCGACATCGTCGAGGACGTGGGGGGTGAGGGCGTACTTGCCCAGCACCGTGAGGAACATGCCGCGCCACTTGGTGTACGTGCCGGCGGCCTTGTCGAGGACGATGGGGATCATGCCTTTTATGTTGACGACGGCGGTGGCCGTGGCCCAGATGTTCTCATGCGCGGCCTCGTACTCGTCAAGGGCGGCGGCGCGGAGGCGCGCCTCCTCAGCGCGGCGTGCAGCCTCTTCCGCGGCAGCGGCGGCGGCGGCATCATCGTCCTCCGCCATGGGAACGATGCGTCCTGGCGCAGGGAGCAGCGACGACGCGATCGGGCGACGACGCGAGGGTCGCGGCGCGATCAGGCGACGTGATCAGCACCGGACGCGATCAGGCGACGTGATCAGGCGCGGCGATCTGGACCGGCGGCGTCCTGGCGCAGGGAGCAGCGACGGGAACGGCGATCAGGACCGGCGACGCGCGTCAGGGTTGCGATGCGGAAGTTGATCGGAACCGTGGTGATACCATGTTAGTTTTGGGAATGACTGATTGTATTCCACACTGACTGATTACAGATTACAGGGATTACATATAGGTGCAGCGTAGGGAGGCTCACAGGCCTGCCTCATGGGCCTAATTACATTCTCTAATACAGGCCTAATTACATCATGCTAACAAGCTGGCTCAAGAAATGGAAGACTGTATAGACGGCATCATGTATCGTGCCTATAAGGAACAGCAACCATGGTACCGCATAAATCGTACATCCGGGAACAGGATAAGATCCCGTTTGCAGTTAGCCAAGGAGATGAAGAGACTCAAGAGGAGACTGCAGGATGCCCACGAGCGCAAGGAGAGATACCCAGTGCGGCGTCCATCCCATCCTGAGCTGTCTCCATCGTCCTCGGATCGTCTCGTCGCTCGGGAAGATCTGGTCGGCATTGATGCACCTCTGAAAGAGCTTCTGGAGCACTTGGCAGAAGTGGAGGAGCAACGGAAGCAGCTGAACGTGATCTCCATTGTTGGGTTTTGTGGATTGGGGAAGACTGTTCTTGCCCAAGAGTTGTACGACAGTGAGGTCGGTAGGCAATTTGAGAAAAGAGCATGGGTTTCCGCTGGGCGACAGAATCCAGAGGCACTGTTAACAGAGATTCTCCGGCAAGTGCATGAGCCACCACCACTGCTCAACTCTGATGCTCGCCAGCTTAGCATTGATCTCAGAAACCATCTCAATAACAAGAGGTAACAAAATTTCTACTTATTAGTCTCATTAGTTTTCATTTTATATCTAGTGCTCTGTCCACTCCGGATGCATATACCACAACTTCTGCCACTTTAGATGTTGCAACATGATTTGTTCATTTATGTCAGCGAAGGATTTTTTTTTCCTATGCAAGAAACTAAAAATGTGTGTATCCACAACTATGTGATTTTTATTGAACAATTCGGAGGTGTCTAACCCCACCTACTTATATTGCTCGAAGTGGCGAAAGCTTCAGATAATTTTTGACAGGAGAGAGTACAATTCATATTTCATATATGTGATGCAGAATGCACTCCAATTTGAAAACACTTTATCTTGCTGTATGCACTGATTATTGTGGTTGTTTGTCTAAAAAAAGATTATTGTGGCTGTTGAATAAGGAAACTAATATTTTCTCTGTATCCACATTTCAAATTAATATAGGTATTTCATTGTAATTGATGACATCCAATCAACGGATCAGTGGAATCGTATAAAATCCGCCTTCCCACGACTCCAAGATCTTAGCAGCAGAATAGTGGTGACAACAAAATTCCAGTCGGTGGCTAGTATCTGCTGCTCTACCAATGGCTATGTGTACAAAATGAGAAGACTTGATGAGGAATGCTCAAAGCAACTGTTATTAAAGCAGTCGTGTCTGCAGGAATGTTCAGATTCCTCGCAGTCGGATTCGAAGGTAATACTGGATAAATGTGATGGTCAACCGCTTGCTTTGACTGCCGTAGGCCAATTCGTTCAAAGTAGAAATTTGGCAGAAGAACCTCAATGGGAAGGTGTTTGCAAGGCCATACGCTCTCATTTGGACAGTGACGATACCTTAAAGAGAATGCATCAGGTGCTGACCCATGACTACACTAGCCTTCCAAGCCATGAACTCAAGGCTTGCTTGCTATATTTTGCTATGTTCCCCAGTGACCATCGAGTCAGGACAAAAAGGCTAATGAGGCGATGGTTAGCAGAGGGATTTGTGGTACCAACGACTTTATGCGGCGATCCAGCAGCTCAAAGTTTCAAGGAGCTCATGGACCGCAACATCATCCAATCCATTGATGTAAGCAACAACTTGAAGGTGAAAACATGCAAAACTTATGGCATGATGCACGAGTACATAATGCGCAAGTCTCTCTCTGAAAACATCGTTGCTTTGTTTGATGATGGAAAGCTCCAACCCAAACATGCTCGTCGTCTTTCTCTTCATGATAGCAGTATTACAGATGCCACCAATTTGGAATTTGATCTATCCCTTGTCAGATCTCTGACGGTCATTGGGGAGGCAGGTAAAGCTATTTTGAATTTCAGAAAGTATCAGTTGCTGAGAGTCTTGGATCTTGAACAGTGTACTGACTTGCATAATGATCATATGAAAGAAGTATGCAACCTATTACTTATAAAATATCTAAGCATAGGGGGCAAGGTTACAGGCCTCCCCAAGGAGATAAAAAAACTGAAACTTTTGGAGACACTTGATGTAAGGAGAGCATGTGTAAAGATCCTACCTCCAGAAGTCATCCAGCTGCCCAATTTAATTCATCTCTTTGGAAAGTTCAAGCTTTCAAATACAGTCGTGCAAAATAAACTGCAGAAGTTTCTTTCTTCAGTACAATGCAAGTTACAGACATTATCAGGATTTCTTGTCGATGAAAGTGAAGGATTCGCGGAACTTATGGTTCATATGAATAAATTGCGAAAGGTGAAGATCTGGTGTGAGTCATCCGCAACAAGTACCAGATTGACTAATGTTAAGAAGGCCATACAGAAGTTCATTCATGACGTCAAGGACCCATCAGATGACCCTCGTTCTTTGTCAGTCCATTTTGAAGGATGCTCTGAAGACTTTCTAGAAGGCTTGGAAGCTCCCTGCTATCTTAGGTCACTGAAATTACAGGGTAACTTACCGAAATTGCCTGAGTTTGTCACAGCACTTCGTCGACTCAGGGAATTGTGCCTTAAATCAACTAGCCTTACAGCTGATCTTCTAACAGCTTTGTGTAATTTGAAAGATCTGCTGTACCTCAAACTGATTGCAGATAAACTTGAACAGATCACCTTTAGGGACAGGGCATTGCCAAACCTGCTGTGCTTGTGTTTTGTGGTGAAACATCCAACATTTCCGAAGATTGAAGAAGGTGCTTTGCCGCTTCTTATGTCACTTCAGCTGCTATGTGAAAATCTTGATGGCCAGTTCGGTGTCCAGATCAAAGGCTTTACACGCCTGAGGGAAGTAGTTCTTTATGATGAAGTCAACACTGATATTAAAGAAAATTGGTTGCAGGCGGTTAAGGAACATCATAACAGGCCAAAATTTATTCTGCTCAAAAGGGCTGATCCACCTGAAGAGGCAACTGAAAATGAGATTACAGAATGTTTTGCTCCTTCAGAGGGACCAGTACAAGAAACTGAAATCCAGATGCAACCAGACGAGCCGAAATTTGCTTCCAACAGTACTAAGGGACATCCGGTGGTTTGTGTTGGTCTAACTGGTTTGCCCATTGCTGGGATTGGCACAGTGTCTTCTTAATCTTATGGGACTAGCATATAGCCCTTTGTTTAGACTCTAACTATGACTTTGTCCCTGTTTTTCTCACTTTGCATCATTGCACCTCTTCGTCAGAATGATCTTGCTGTTTGTCCCTGTTTTGTGCTGCCGTTTGAGACTGGCCAATTAAACAAATTTTAAAAAGAAAGTACATGGGAAATAGGGGTGCCACTGGTATTGTGAAAGTAGGTCCAGATATGCACAAATTTTGTCCAATTTTGCTGTGAAAATATACTACTCATCGCGCTGTCAAAATATACTACTGATATTGTCAAAATAGGTCCAGATACAATTTTAAGTGAAAAAGCAGAGGCAATATAGGTGTCTTTTGTGCTTTCACTTAAAAAAAAAAACTCGACCTGCGGGGGGTAGGACAGCCCCCGGGCATTTTGCTAAGAAGAAGACCTTCTCACGCAGGTCGAGAAAACCCCCAAACCCCTGCCCCACCCTTACACAGCGGACACTGTTAAGTCTCCTAAAAATAGGGAAGGCCGAGTCAAAAAGGCGAAATAGCCAAATTCGTCCTTGAACTATCGCCGAAAGCTCAGTTTCGTCCTTCAACTACAAAAACGGCCATTCTCATCCTCAAACTTTCGCGGCCGGCTCAATTTCGTCCCTGGTCCGACGTGGAGCACCAGCTGGCTCGCCGCTTCATCGCCTAGTCAGCGTTGGGGCTGTGAATTACCATTTTTACCCTTGCCCCTTGGCCACCTCTTTCCCAGGCCTCAAGCCTTCCACATCGCATTCGGTCGCCTGCCGCTGCCGAATTACGCGGAGTTGCTGGCAAGTGAAAGGACTAATTCATCCTATCTTCAGGTTAGTAAATTTACAGCAGTGGTATAGAAAGAAAAGTCAAGTTTTGGATAAGTAATTTCAAATCATTTTTGTGCAGTCTCCGTAAGAAAAAAATGGTCTCGTTTGCAAACTCGAAGTCCATTGCTCACGCATCAGCAAAGGCACCAGCTGATGGGAGTGCATCTGTTATAATTGAGACAAGTGCTGGCATAGCTACTGGCTCATCTGCAAAGGAAACCATCAATGTATCAGGTGGAACTGGATTTGCAACCATCTGATCTTCTTCAGTTGGACGTGGAGGACAAAGCAGCTCCTCTAGGAAAAGATTAGGAAGGCTTGAGGCATGGGGAAAGAGGTGGCCAAGGGGCAAGGGTAAAAAGGGTAATTCATAGCCCCAGCAATGACTAGGCGATGACGCGGCAAGCCAGCTGGCACTCCACATCGGACCAGGGACGAAATTGAGCCGGCTGCGAAAGTTTGAGGACAAGAATGGCCATTTTCGTAATTGAGGGACAAAACTAAGCTTCCGGCGATAGTTCAGGGACGAATTTGGCTATTCCGCCAGTAAAAATTGCAGCGGTAATGATACGATGTTGAAAAAAAGGGGTCAAATGAGTAATTAGACTTCAAAATTAGGTAGATATGCAATTGCCCCTACAAAATTAATAAAAAATACCCCTATACAAACTTGTGTAATTATCCACCTTCGACGTTTATTGAAAAATAAGCAAGTACTAGAAACAAATAAGATAATAGAATTTATTTCGTATGTGCATAAAGTTGCACACGATATATGAATTAAGAGATCAAAGGTGCAATCATATCATGACCTGAGGCACAATGGCATATAAAAATAAATATAGCTAGTTACACAAGTAAAGAAAATGAGATAATCAAATGCAAGGGGGTGATACTGATCATGGAAATAAACAAATGTGTCCTCAAATAAAATTAAACAACATAACCCATATATTATCTCTCTCACACACAGATGGTTTGATTGGTTGATGTTATTTACATTAGTGCAAGGGGATGAGTATGGTATTGAGTGAGAAGACACTTGCGTTGATAATGTGACGAAAAGTACACTGGCGTTAAGTCAAGAGATAAACACGAATATACAGCCAATCATGGATGGCCAAGGATGATGTAGTGAAAAAAAGCTAGTAAATTACAAAGGCGGGCACAAGGAAAACTGAAGCTCAAAGGAACCATATGACCACCAATGTGGTATAAGGATTTTGGTAGAGCTCAAGTTAGAGTTCCCCTGTAAACCACGAAGACGTACTTCTGATCGGTTCATAGGTCCTTCAATTCCTTAATCAATTGGCAAATTAATTTCCGTGATTGATATCCCGTACAAACATCCGACTACGAGCCTACATAATTAGATGCTTGGAGGTTAGAAAAGGGACTGGAAAAAAGAAAACTAATATAACAATGTAACGGAGAACAAGAAGAATTGTGTTGAGCATTTTATTACCTATAATTCGTAAACAAATTATCCAATAGATTTGAATAAATCTGGAATTAATTTTTTAGCCGTATGAGCTTTTACATAAAACAACATGTCAGTTTAGTGACTTTAACTAGTTGCACATCTACAATGTGTTGTTGTGCGAAAATCATGCTTACTTGAAATTTAGTGATCGATTAAACTACAGTTTTAATAAGAAAAGAATCGTTACCTTGTTAAGTCCTTGCTGCGAGTGAATACCATGTCTTGAACGATGCCGTGCTTAAGTTGAACCATTTTCTCAAGCCTATATACAATTAAGAGATCACCATTACCAGTTGCATATTTTTCTAAGAAAGCATATAGCCACTCTGCTGTCACTGGAACAAAGAACTGTGAAGTTCCCTTTTAAGAAGGGATCCTTTTACACCGTCCAACCGTCACAGGGGTCTGCTTTTTCAAACTTTTACTACAAAATCGGACACTATGGGCCACCAACTATCAAAACCATGCAAATTTAGCCCTTGGATATATAATATCGAAGGTGGTTTTCTATTTTCTACATTTTTTAAAGATTTAATCTTAAAAATTCATTTTCAATTATAAAAATATGAAATCAGTACCAAAAAAAAAATTCTAAAAACAAAACCTATATGTTGGTGCTCTATTGGGAGTTAATAAGTTTCAAAATTAGCAGAGCAAAGTGATGACAAAGAGCCCAAACAAATGAAGACTTTATTGTGGTAGGCCCATACACAAAATTATGTCTATGGAGGAGTAGACAGTGGTGGCTAAAAAGGAGCAATATATCATAAGGTATAATATAAGTTGATGGTAAAACCATAATAATACGCTATTACACCCACACTTGTATTCTGATATTAGATGCCCAATTAAAATAATGAGGCAGTATGGGCAGCCTTACAGTGGCAGTGGCATGGTGGGTTTAGAGGCAACGAGGTGGCATGGGTGCCAGACTGCCAGGCTGTCAGCTGGCCGAGGTGGGTCGGAGGATAAATATTGGGCAAGGCCAGAACAGAAGCAACCATAGACAAGGGAAGAAGGGGGAAGAGGCAATGCACATCCATAGAATAGAAGAATGAAGCGGCTAAAAGTTCAAATGATGGGCGCCTTACAGGCAGCAACTAATAAATTATCTGCTTGATAGAATGCAATGTGCCATTTTGATGTCTATATGGCCTTAAAATTAGTCTGGAGCATTTAATTACCTGTAGGTCCTGGGATCCCACAAATAAACAGTCCCTCCGCCCTCCAAATTTAAGCTGGTTGTAACGAATAGTGGAAGCGTTGGGTGGCAAGCAAAGTCTTTCATAATCTGACTGGCCACGCCAAATTTGTGAATACGTTCATGTGTCAGCAAATATATCCCACACCTGATTCGACAATATTAATGAAAGGAAAGGGGTTAACATTACTATGTTATTGTCCAGTTATTGTCAACTAATACGCTGACAACAATGAATAACTGCTTGATATTCCTCCCTATATATATTGAGATTCAAGCCATACACGTACATATGCATAGCTTCTGTTCTTCAAGTCAGCAGTAACCAGGTAGTGCCAATGACTACCAGTGTAATAATGACCAAAGCTGTAGGACCCCTCCAATGTTGTAGGATTTGAAGAATGGATCTCCCATAGCTGCAAATTCCATGAAATGCAATCTTTGTATAACCGCTTATAAGATACCCACCGTTCTTATTCATCAAATGACTGATATCTTTGATCCAGAATATAAGTTCTTTTAGAATTGTTCTAAGTCAAGCATGTTTAGTTTTGAAAATCAACGTACAAAAGGATCATATAGATTGACGCCATAAGATTGATTAATAGCTAGATTCATCATAGAAAATATATAGTTTCACAATATAGTAATACATATTTATAGACATTGGTAGTGATACGATGTCCTAGAAGACCTATACAAGGGAGTAAGGGACAAGAGGACATCAAACGGCAAATTAAACAAACCTTTACAGAGCCATCGTAGGAAACACTAGCAAAGGCGCAGGTGTCCCTTGGGTTCCACGTGATATGGTGCAGCCCCGTGTTGTGCAAATCGAATGTTCGAGTGCAGATCCAGTTCTGACTCCAGTCCCAAAGCTTGATCAATGTGTCCATAGGAGACACTGTCAGCAAAAATGGGTTTGTTGGGTGGACGGCCAACGAGAAGATAGGATTGCCATCGTGAGCTACGAACCCCTTGATCTTGTGCTTTGTTGTGTAATCGTAGACATTGACCCATCCATCATCATCACCCGTCGCGAACCATTGCCTTCCAATGATAAATTTGGCGCACTGAATCCAGCACGGTGCGTTACTATGTACTTTTGTAGCTTGCATCACCATCACTTTTTCCTGATTAATTGTCGAAAATGAACATACTATTAATTATTAGCTACCGCAATTCACATATTATTGATATATATTCAGGGGTCAGATTATGCATACCAGCGTCTGGTAGTTCCAAATGGAAACACGCCCTCTGTGACCCACTAGGATCCTGTTATGCACGTGGTACAATTAAAGAGGAAACCTATATATATTCGTATTGCATTTTCATCGAATGATAAGGCGTTAGCGTCCACACACTAGCTAGGAGTGCCATTCGGCCATCTACTCACCATGTCTCGGACGCTGCAGGTATGAACTGATAGAACCAAATAACAAACGGCCTTATTAGGTGATTAACCAACCACACTCCAGCCAGCGTACTAATAGCAAAATATATACGTATTTTCTATGATACGTATGTATGCGCACGCCAAATCATGGGAACCTACCTTCTGGTGGTAGCTTGCTGCTGGGTCACAGATGACAGCCCTCAGTATCTCCCGGTGCACCTGCACCCCTCCCAGATCATTGACTCTCTTCGAAAAGTCAGTGTCCATGCTTATCTTGCTACAGGTGCGCTTCATGTGTTGGAGGTGTTCCTCCGACATCCCCATGAGCATCAGCACCTGAAACTCGCACGTGTCTCGTGGTGGCAGTTGCTGTTGCTCCTCCATTGTCATAATCACGACCAAAGTGGAATGTGGCTCTACCACCTGGATAAGGGTTGAGCATGGCTCCTTCTGACGGTTGCCCTCCCAAAAAACTGGAAAATGAAGGTCAGAGCGCATATCTTGGCAGCAGGTTGGTATAACGCAGAATCCAACTTCATAATCTGTCCTGTTGGTCAGGGTCAGTGGGCACTTGACGCTCTTGTGTCGCTCAAAGGGAAAGCAGAGCTCTAGCGGGTGGACGTCCAGGAGCTTTCTGGTCTCAGAGGTCCCCTGGATGGGCGTCTGCAGGCAACAACATCTTGTTTTAGTTTCCCTGGAATTAATAATTTGTTTGAAGAAAATTAAGGACATGCATGTTTGATTCATTTCATCATGCTGCTGGTACGCATTTATTTGCATTGGCACCGTGCCTGGAGTGTGGCTACTGGCTAACACTTCTGTTTGCTACATATATTAGGTAAGGCTTGGCAAAGGTATGAATATATGACAGTGGGATACGCAAGTATAAAAAAGGGTGCGGCCTAACAAATTGTATCATGCCTAAAACTTAATGCTACATCGGCAATGCATGTGTGGCAACCAACCAATACAATCTTACCTCAGTTCTTGTTACTGCAGATCCCTTGGGCACACTGATTGTTCATGGCAGCAGGGACGGTGCTACGGACATGTATATATCCATCAATTGAGGTTCATCCACAACTTTCTACACAGAGCTGCTACTTTGCTACGGAGCAACAAATGAAGAAAATGAAGACACCAAATCCCAAAATACCAGTTTACTTTCTGAAAGGAGGACTCGCTCAGTGATGTATTCCCTCTGTCCCAAAAGAGAAAACATCCAGCGATTCAAAATTTGTCCTAGAAAACAAGTCATGCATTCTATCTCATTTGGTATGTGCATGCGAACATGCACCAGTCAATTAGTAAGCATGGTCATTTTACATTCTTGTTAATCTGTCCTAGAATTCATATGATGTCTTCTTTTATGGGATGGGGGGAGTATAAAATGCAGGTTTCTAGGCATTGTGTATTATATTGTCCGTGTACTATATTTCTATTAAGTATTGATGTGGCGTTACGTTTTCAATCAGGGCCAGTATAGACAGGTGTGCTGCTCATCGGTAAGCTGCAGTGGAATGCGATATGCATCTTAACCTCTGAAGCAGAGTGGATCTTCCGGGGTTCCATGTCAAGCAGCCGCATCGAGTCAGATCCCATCTGCAACTTATAATCAATTTACATAATCAACGGGAATTCAGTACTAAAAGGTAATAATTAATTCAAGACAATGTTTCTCTAGTCCATGCAAGACGCTGGCAGTTTCTGTGCAGATATACCTGTCCCAGTGAAGATCCTGAGTTATTTCTCGAATGGCCCAAAACTGGAGAGACAATCTCAATTACGGTTTCCTTCCCATTCAACATATCAATGATTTGATCAATAGTAGGTCTCTTAGAGGGATCATCGTCCATACAGAACTGTGCTATTTTAATGCATCTCTTGACTTGTGGGCAGCCTTCATCTCGTGATTGATGCCACTGCAGGATTGCAAACTAAAACAAAAATGAGAAACTAAGGGTGTGACTAATATGAGAAATCAGATCCATGAATGTTTACGGGATGACACACCAACCCCTCATTTTCATGCTATGCACAAGAGGAATGAGGTCGAATTGAATCATCCTATTCCATGCATTCCAACAACAAAGCATAGGAGCTCCTACGTTATTAATCGTTACTCCATCCCTTTGTGTGTTTCATAATATTTCTCCATGCATACAGACTCCGTTTGTGTGTGTTTCTTATTATTTCTCCATGAGTACAGACGAAGATAGGTTCAGGGAATGCTTAGCTTCTAGCCAAACTTTGCAACAAAAAAAAATGATTTTTTGCAATTGTTTGGACTGTTTATTTCTCATTTCATACCTGAAAGTAAAATGTTAATATCTTAAATTTCTAATTTTTATATTTCAAATAAAAAATTCTCAAATAATTTCTTACGAATTTAAACAATTTGGAACACAGTTCCAAAAGAATTTTCTTCTATAATCTCAAATACAGTTTATCAAGAACAAATACATTTATACTGCCTTATAATGCATGGGCATTTTTCTTGAGATGGTTTAACAAACAAACACTACTAATAGGCATCCTCATAGTAATACTTCACTATATCCTAAACTTGTGGACAGAAGTCACAGAACAAATAAATGTTGTGCTTGTGGAAGGTCGAATATGAATCAATGGAAGGGGAAAAAATAGGCAAATGGTCCTTACATTATCAAAATCAGTTTTTAATCTTCCCATTAATAGTTTTTTTTATTATGATGCCCAAACTAATTATGTCCGACTTGAAGGATATTTCCCCTTTCTTGAAATATTCCGGTGCAGCATATCCCCTGCATCACGATACGGTAGTTTGAAGCTTACGGCATGAAGCAATTCATATGAATTCAATATGTTGGCAATTACAAACGGAGTTCTCAAGAGCTTTTTTCTTACAATGTTCCGCAGATACTTTGAGTGATCATTCTTGATTGTTCTCCACCAAAACATCTTGATAAGCCAAAGTCTGTTATTTTGGGAACCATGTCGGCATCCAGCAAAATATTTGCTGGTTTGAGATCCAAATGGTTAATGCGTTCTTCGTTGTGAAGATAGCGTAAACCCTGGCATGTTCCCTCTATTATTTGATAACATGTATTCCAGTTACTTCTGTGAAAATCATCTGTCAAAGTACAAGATCAACATTTAAGAATTAAGAGACAAGAAGACCTAGAATATTCTTGGCCTACTTTCAATTTCAAAACCAGAAAGCAGAAAACTTGTTGGCATCCTTATGCAACATATACACGAATGAGAAAGTGACACATATAAATGTTGTTCGGTACATACCTTTCAGATAATCATGAAGGCTTTTATTAGGTATATACTCAAAGCAAAGCAACCTTCGTCGGTCATCAGCCAGAACATACTTCCCATTGTATTCTACTACTATTCGTTGTGTATCAGAGCAATAGCCTAAAAACCTCACAATATTTTTGTGTTTGACCCTTATCAAACATGTAAGCTCATCCTCAAATTGCTTCTCAGAAAAGTCATCTGTTTTGGAAAGCTTCTTCACAGCTACAGTTTTATTTCGAAGAAATCCCTGTTTGGAATACACTGCATATTGTTAATTAATGTTATTGAAATCAGTGTTAATTTTCAATACCCACTGCCAAAATTTGGACGGTCTGACTGCTAATCTGTCTAGAAAAATTATCCATACCTTATAAACCACTCCAAATCCACCACTCCCTATTACTTGAGAGAAGTCATTTGTTATTTTTCTTAAAAATGCGTATGATAGTGGAATTGGATCTGCACTTGCATCTATTAATATGCGTTCCAAAGCATCATATTCATTGTCTCGAGCATCCATTTCTGCAAAGCATAACATATCAGCTGTATTTTTTCCTTCCATATAGATGGTGCCTCATATTATTGTGCATTTAAAGACTACAGCCTTCTACTTAGTGTATTCTCTCATGAAAAAGCAAAAAAAAAAAACTACTTCTATGATGAGTGGCACGCTCAGTACAATACTCCGGTGACAGCCCACTACCACTCCCATTAGCCAGCCCAGTATCTTGATGGAGGAAAGGCCCTTGGCAGTTTGCGGAAGCTCTACCAAGTGGATGATGAAGGTCACCAGCAAAAGGCCAAGCGGAGACCCACTCATTTTGTGGGCACTTCCGTTGGTTATCATAGGAGTTGCCCGTCACGGAGCTTTGCTCCAGTGAAGGGCATTTTTCAAGAATGGGCTCCAACGAGGATTAGGACAAAGTTGGCTAAAATCTTGGCACCTCAAGAAAATCACCGCGCAAGAGTTTGCGTTCTTCACCTTTTACACTTCTGCACTTACATTGTGCCATTTATATTCCGTGTTTATGTTTCCTAGAATTGCCTTGTGTAGTTGATAGAATTGAAATCTAGGGTGCAAAACTCTTTTACGGCAGAGATAGAAACACATAGAAAACCTATCTAGATTGGTTTTCAAATAGGTTTTTATATGCGTGGGGCTTGCATTATTTTTCCGACCTGTTTTAATACGGATTGCGGATGAAGCCTTCCAATTAAGTTCTGTTGTGCCACAGTAGATGACAATAGAGGTTGGTGTGTTGAAATAAATGCATCAAAGTAACCAGATCGTAATCTAGGATTTTCTAGGAATGTAATACGGATGATGGATTTGTCAGGGAACACGATCCGTGCATCCGGTACTTAAGCATCGAAAGATCAGCAGGTTTAATTTTCAAGCTAAAAGGCAACAAGTACCCAGAATGGAGATCGATCACTAACCTGAATGGTGGAGGCTGCACGCAGACTGCCTCCTCGATCTGCTGCCTTCCAGAGATGGGACGGTCCAGAGATGGAATGCAATCGTCGGAGAACGGACCCCGAATAAGCAGCAGGATGGTGTTCGACTAGCTGTAGGTTAAACTCAGTTTGTTTGGTGCAGATCTAAAGAAGTCTCAAACGAGAGCGGGAGCGAGAGGGACGGAGAGACAAAAGCAGGGGAGCTAGGGAGAGCCATGGGATGGATGAAGACCAGTTGACTGGATGAGGTCATGAGGACGACAACGCTACTGGATCCATCATCAACACTTCAACAGGTAGATCCACGCAGCAACCTTAGACGACGACAATGGAGGAGGACAAGACGTGGCCGTCTCTAGGCCATGGCCAAAAGTGGGACCGCCTAGCGACCATGAAAGCTATGGGACCCAGCCTGAAGATGCTTCTGTACGTATTATAAATAGGCACCAATAACAAAATGAAGATAGACTGTATTCGACAGTGACACCCAAAATTAAAGCCTTATTCCACTTTTGGGTAACACTACAGGCAAAGGATTCAATATCCATTTTTAGTCTTCTTCAACAAAAAGACCCAAAAGAGAACCTTTTCTGCAAATGGGTCTTTAGAAGAGAGGATACTCAGATTTATGTTGTGTCTCTCCTGGCACCCAAAATAGGTCTTCTGTATTGGAACTCTGAGGGAGACTGACAGTACTGTCGGAGACCCATTTTGGGTTTGGGGTGCTCTTGTGCGTCATTTGTTGGAGACAGTCTAAGAGCAAGTACAATAGATGATGTAAATGGGTCGAGAGATTTGCCACATCATATTTTTGCTGAGGTGGAGGAGAGAGCATAGGAGAGAGAAGAGAAGTGGGCTGTAAGTTACAGCCAGCTGAGACACAATTTTCTAGGTGCTTTGTGAGAGTGAGGTGGGCTATATATTAATTATATAGCCTATATAGACAACCAGCAGTCGACTAAATTATTAACCATGCTTTAAATGAGGTGGTCACTGCAGAAAAACGTTGCCTAGCCGCCAATGTCGGATCTATTGACCGGCAATCCACAAAGGGGTACCCAAGTGGTTGATTAGTCGGCAAAGATGATCACAGAGCTAGGGAGCTCGAGGTAACACAGGAGACGCAAGGTTTATACAGGTTCGGGCCACCCGGAGGTATAATACCCTACGTCCTGTGCTCAGTAGTTTGGGATTGATCTGCTCGACAATGCCCCGAGGAATAAAGGCGAGTTTGTGTTACAGGGGGAGAGTATTCGATGGGGCATTTTCTGATCCTCTGAGGGTCGACCTAGGCCGCCTTATATAGGCTGACGACCTAGGATTTAAAAGTTGGTTATCTCTAATCCTATCTGGTTACAACAATGAAACTAATCTGATTCAGTTACAACACAATCTCCATGATCTTCGGGAGGGATCCGAGTATCACGCCGCGTGCCTTGCAGGCCAAGTCTCCACCAGTCTTGTCCATCAAGTTCGGAGATCCTCATGGGCCGGCCCTGGGTCAGCTCACGTCATTATCAGACGTGGGCCTAGACCAAATGCCATCCCTATCGGTAGTGGGCCCAGGGGTACCTATATCCCACAAATCCCCGAGCAACGTGCAAGCGCGTGGTGGACTACTAATGAAGAGACGAAGCCATCCTATTCGGTTGAAGCGTCTTGGTCGATAGGCTGATATAAGGGTGGGTGGTGCTCAAAAAAGAAAAGGAATCATCGGGGATGATCCTATCAGACCCAAGTGGCGTAGTGCAGAGTTGTAGCCGAGTCGGACACTATGAGGGGCTGCACCACTTTGAGGAAAGTGACGCATCCTGATGGGGCATATGGAGTAGTCCCCGTTGGGTCGATTAGTAGAATCGGGCGAATGGTCAAAAAAGAACACCAAGCTTCGGGGTAGGCAGGCCGCCCAAAGGATAAGGATGCCACAATGAAAACAGTGTTCTTGTGAGTGTGCATGGCACACCCGTGGCGAGAAAGCTACCAGAAGCGTACAGGGTGGTCTGGCACCTCGAAGGGAGGAGCCGCGCAGTGCTGGGCTCACGCGCCAAACAGTGCAACCAGAGTCATATGTTGTCACACCCGGTTTTAAGGACAAAACCGAATGATATTCATATGTGTGCCAGGATCAAGTTTTCACACATATGAGACTTCATCAGTGATAAACAATAGCAGTATCACGAAAAACCATACAAAAACTTACAACTTATCAGAGTTACAGCTTATCCTGGAAACGAAGGCTCCAACACTTCACAGGCAATCGACTGGGGGTTGCGTACGCCTAGCATCATCTTCAACAACTTCACTTCACCTTCTGAGCAGCAGTAAGCAAGGATGAGTACACTTATGGTTGGTACTCAGCAAGGCCACAAGAAATAACCAGAACATTGATTCAATTCCATCTTTAAGTTCATTAATCATGTGAGGGTCCAGGCCGCTCTTAACCGTGAACACGGCTGTTATAACAGTTTTTAACACTCTGCAGAGTTTGTACACTTTCCCCACAAGCCGCGTAAAAGTTCAGAAGAACTTTGAACCCAACCATGCTGTGCTAGCCAGGCACAATACCACACTTCCGAGGTGTGATTGCATAGGGACGCTACGAGGCCTTTACAAAGAATCCCTCTATGTATGTGTTGGTCCCTGTCCGGACGGTTCCAGAAGGCGCACCTTCTTTCCCCGCACATCCTACACAAACCTTTCCAGCCCAACATACACCCCAACACAACATAGAGTTCATCTAATTAATTAGCCAAGACCAGAGCCATATAGTACTCGTGGTTGCACTGTTTTCCTGGGTGGTTCTCCATGTTCCAATTAACATCATCATGAAATATTATAAGCACAGATAGAAGGATGGTTAGGGACACTTGCCTTTACGCAACGCAAAGTTACTCTCAATGCTTTCTGCTATTGCTCACTTGATGGTCTTGATCTTGAAGTCAACGGACGGCGATCCTTCTACTCGAAGCAATCATCGGGCACAAACATACAAAGCAAACAAACAAGTACAACTAAGAACAATACACCAAACAAGAAAAGCTTAAAGAACGCACTAAAGGGCGGGGCTCGGAGAAACGCTAAAAAACAACGCACGGTTGAAAAGACAACTATCGTACACTTGCATTATGAAAGCAAAACAGACTATATGCTTGGTTTATTTTAATTAAGGAAAAACCTGTGTAAAAGGATATTTCCAAGAAATACCAAAGTTTAATTATTCAAATTATTTCTAAATTTAAAAGCGAAGTAAAACCTAGTCATATTTTATTTATAGATATTCCATAGGAATTAAGCCATTGAACAATTAACTTGAAATAAAAGACTTGTGATGCATCTAATCGAATTATTTTATGTGACGCGTTAAACTAAGCAAATTATTATTGAAAACACATTTATTTAATATTAGTCAAATTAACAAGAATTTATGAAACACCAAGGTATTATCCTAAACAAGTTTTATTAGAAAACTAGTGGAATGTTAATTAATCAATTTAATATTTTATTTAACTTTAGAAAAAAAGAACTAGACGAAACAAGGAGACTAAACGATAGCTCAAACTAAACGAAGACTAACGAAATAAGAACGAGCTAAAACGGAGCTAAAACATAGAATCTACGGCTAAAACAAGGTAAAGGGCTATCCTGCGATAAACCGAGGACCTAAACAAGATTAACCGTAGCTTACAGGGGGTAGCAGAGAAGAAACGCTAGACTCAGTGAATAGTCACTGCGAATAGACCGATCTTCAAGGTTAGATGTGCAAAAAGGGATTGATAGGATGGCGGGTTGTATATTCGAAAAGCTCAGGGTTAAAGACATAAAAAGGAAGGGCATGGTTGTGAATATTTCTCAATGGCAGTGGACGGCGGGTTAATTACTGAAAAGGATGAGGGCTCTTCAGCAAAAGTACCAGGTTGACCGGTATGAGTCCCTGCTGACCGATTTGGGGGTTTTGATCTCGGCCGTTCATCTGAAAGTGGACGGTGGGGACGTGATCCGGCGGCCGACGGTAGTCTGAGCGGCGGCGCCGCCGTTTCCCACGGCGAAGCTCGCCGGAGAAGGCTCTGTTGAGCGCTACGGTGCGTGTGGAGCTAAACAAATGGCATAGGAATGAAGGGTAGGCCATGGCGAGCTTACCAGAGGGGTAGATGGCGTCGGGGAAAAGCCGAGAAGAGCCGACGACGATGATGGGCGGCGCCGGTCGGGTCGGACAGAGGGGATGGCACTCCGACGTCAGGTACGTCGCACGGGCGCCGGGGTTGTGCTTCGGATGGACCTGCGAACGGGCGAGCGGGACAGGGAGGGTCAAGGAGAGCTTGGACAGGGAGGAATCGAACGGCGGCGGTGCACTACCTCGACGGCGGCGGAGATGACCGAGCTCCGGTGAGCAATTGGTGCTCGACGAGTTGGTTTCGGGATGGAGGAGGTGTACGTGCGCGAGAGTTGTTGCCGGGTGGATTTTATAGAGGGTTGAAGGGGGAGCAGAGGGGCTCGAGGTGAGGGGGATTGATGAGGCGGCGTGGAAGCCGGCCATTGATGGCATTGGAGGCTCGGGCGCCCGTTGCAGAGGGAGGAAAGAGGGGGAGCGAGAGCCGGGGTGAGGGCGGCTCGGTGATGGCGCAGTGAAGACGCTTGACGCGGAGTGAAGAGAGGGGAGGGAATCCTGGGATGAGGGCGCGGTCGTGGGCGGTGATCGCGGGAGCGGCGGCTCGGGCAGGTGCTCTGAGCGACGGGATGGAAGGGATGACAAGTGGGCCCGAACGGTCAGCGAGGGAGAGCGAGAGAAGGGAGAGCCGAGCGGGCTGGTTGATGGGCTGTGGGTTGGGCCGCGAGCTGGGCCTGCAGGAAAAAGAAAAGAGAAAAGGGAGAGGGGGAAGCTGGGCCGGGCCAAAATGAGAGAGAGGGAAAAGAAGGAAAGTTTAAATGTTTGAACTTTGTTTGAATTTGGTTTGGAGAGTTTGAGAGATATTTGAGTGAGATTTGAGTTTGGAGAGAGAGATTTGTGATTTGACTTGGGGAAAAGAATTGAGATTTGGATTTGGAGAGGATTTGGGATTGGATGGGAATTTGTATTGGGACAAGAATTAACAAACAACTCAAACAAAAACAATGCAAAGAGCATGAATGCAACAACCTCATTTAATTTAAAAAAACAACCAATTATTTTTCCTATTCTAAATTTTCTGTCAACAAAATAAATGTTGGAAAATTTTAAAATTATGAGAAAAACATTGTTTAATTTCTCTATCTATTCACATCCTGAAATTCAGAATTTCAGGGTGTGACATATGTCCATATTGATGCAGTGTACTATAAATAAGGGGCCAGGCCTAGAGCCATCGCATAACCATAGGAAATGCGTAGGAGACCACTAAAGGAAATGTCGAGAGCATGGTACTGGATCCATCCTCCGGGAGAGGATCTGAGGGACTTGAAAGTTCGGTGCTAGAAGAGTGCTTGCGAGTGACTTGGGAGTTGATGAGTGTCTACGTGCTCTCCCTCTCGCGCCGGGCATCCCCTTTGATCAGGATGCTGTCAGAGGGGAAGTGTCCCATTGCGAGGGAAACCTGAAGGCCGTCTCACGCAACCCTCAAGTTCGACATGGTCGTTGCTGGTCGCCATGATGCTACAAGAGAGCTTGCGACGTGCTCATGTGGACCAAGCTTGATGCAGATGCAACAAGTCGCGCAACGACCACATCTCACGGCTGCCACCACGGCAGTCAATATCTTTGTACTTGTAAATGGCCTAGAGCCGACTTTCATTTGTAATTGTACATCTTTTTGCTTAATGAATAAAGCTTGTTTTGGTTCGTACAACGAAGAGCTGGTGAAGTTATTTGGGTAGGGACCCACAGCTTAGAGCTTGTTGAGGCCATAGGTAAACCTAGTCTCCCACCGTGGGGGCTGGCCGAGTCACGTAGACCTGCCGACCGAAGTCGTAGTGCTGAGTCCCCGAGCGTGGGGGCTTGACTGAGTCACGGAGACCCGCCGACCGAAGTCGTAGTGCCGAGTCCCCGAGCATGGGGGCTTGGCAGAGTCAAGAAGACCCGCCGATCGGAGTCGTAGTGTCGAGTCCCCGAGAATGGGGGTTTGGCCGAGTCACGGAGACCCGACGACCGGAGTCGTAGTGCCGAGTCCCCGAGCATGGGGGCTTGGCCGAGTCACGGAGACCCGCCGACTGGAGTCGTAGTGCCGAGTCCCCGAGCATGGGGGCTTGGCCGAGTCACGGAGACCCGCCGACCGGAGTCGTAGTGCAGAGTCCCCGAGCGTGGGGACTTGGCTGAGAAACGGAGACCCGCCGACCAGAGTCGTAGGTATGACGTCATTAGACCATAGTTTCTGGCCGCAAAGAGCCATTGGGCCGAAGTTAACGGGCGGGCCACGGATTCCGTCCGGTATTCACCGTGCCGTTAGGTAAAGATTTGCGGGGCAAATTAAAAACATCGAACCATCGCGCTAGGTTTTCACCCGCAGTCATTTCTAGATCTCATCCACTCCCCACATTTCCGCCACGTGCCACCACCGTAGTAACTAAAGCGCTGCCACCTCGCTAGCGTCACGCCGCCGTCCGCCCCCAACCGCGAGGAGCGTACCACTGCCATAGTAACCGAAGCACCGCCACCGCTCTCCCGTCGTGCCGCCGTCCGCCCCCAATCGAGAGAAGCGCGCCGCCGCCGCGGCATGATTGCGAGTGAAGACCTACGCCTTCATCCGTTCTCCAACCAAGCGTTGGTAAGCTGCCGGGATGGCGGGTACCGCGTCGGCGACGGAATCGACGAGGAGCGGCATGACGACGGCCGCGTTGGAAGAGGAAGAACTGTCACGCCAGGAGCCATACTGGGGTCAATATAGTATGACTGAGGAAAAGCTCGAGGCAATGGTGACATGTGGGCTCATGGGCCCGAAGGAACATCTGCTCTGGTGTTGACGGTCCTTACAACATAAGATCCGACCATCAATAGCCTCAAAAAATGAATAAAAACTGAGCATAACTTAGACATTTGTATTCAAATAATACGGTAGTATGCATATCTGGAGTATCTTTAAGTACAGGGACAATGGAGCAAAAGATGGAGGCTATTGGGCCTAGGCCCAGGTCGGGCGACCTGGCTAGGACGGGCGACCTGGCCTGGCACCCACTCGCGCCCATTTTTCTCTCAGCTTTAGAAGCACACGAAGGAATGATCCTGGCCACTGAAACAAGGTCGGTTGATGTCAAGGATGAGCGATGAGACACGTGTCACTCCCATGGATTGAAGGGCCCACATCTCAACTCTAACTTACTCAAACCAGGCGTACCCACCTGGAACCGTCATAGGGACCCACTTGGCAACCTACCAGAGAAGTGTGGGACGCTGGGTTCATGTTGAGACTGGGCATGGCTAAAAAGTATTTTTCATTGGACATGAACGATTCCAACAAGGGGTGGCGTAACAAGTGGTTCTACATTGGGAACCATCCCCCTACCGTCTCGGCTCGCACCGGCCGACGACCAGTCAAGAACGCTAAACATCCAGCGAGGAAATGGAAGAGGTGAATGAACTGTTCGATCTCTTGGCATAGCGGAAAGCTGAAGGCCTAACAGCGGTGGCGGTGATGATCTCGTATGTCCAGTGTCTGACCCAGCTGATCAAGGATCGGGTACACCCGGGTTATGAATTCAGCAGTGCCAGTGTTCCAACCCGGGAGCAGAACCGTTCTGTAGAGACGATCGACAAAGTTGTCGAGTTCATGAAGGGAGAGGTGTACAACGAAGGTTCTCCACCGCCGTACTCTTTGCAGAATCCACCTGATCCGGTAAGTGTTGAAGCCTTGGTGCTTTTTCCTTGGTTTTTGACAGACTTTCACTAACACACCTGGCCGGCTGTTGTTGCAAGAGCATCCAGCCAGGTTCTTTTGCCCTACTCCGCTGCTAGAGGGCAGCGTAAGGGCAGAAAAGATAATCTCCACCGAAGAGGCGGCTATGGCACCCTGGGTAGTAGAAGAGACTCCTGCCGACTAGCAGTCAGACGAGGTCATCCCCGCTCCCTAGGAGAAAGAAATTGAGGTTGTCGCCGGACATGCTGCTGGCAGCGGACTGGAGAACCATGTGCGTGTGGCTGTGCGCAAGGCACCGACATCACGGGCGACTCGATTGGCCGCACAGGCGGCGGCTACGAGGACCATGCCCAAGTGCGGGCAGGCCACGAAAGCCGAGTCCCGTGCGAGGACGAATAGGAAGGCGTCGGCTATGGTGAGCGATGATGATGACGATGCTGGAAACTTCTCTTCCTGCTCAGAGCCAGAAGAAGACCTTACCACGGACGTTATTGGTGGTCAGGGCACACCTGTCATTGATCTTGTACCGCCAACTGCTCCCCTAACAGCGCTCGAGCTGCCTGTTCCTACCATCTTGCTGGGAGTGCAGTTCAAGCGCTTGAAGAGGACCAAGTAAGTATCTCACAACTTGTTCGATTTCCATTGGTAATGCGTGTTGATCTTGATTTGTCTCTGTGTTGCCATAGACCGACGGCCCAGGGGCCTGGCGCCGACCCTGTACTTTTTTCGCCGACCGGGAAAAGCACAGACACCGTCGACATGAACAATCGGACCCCGGTGGCAGATGGAACTAGTATGGTGGTTTCCTCCAATGTTTTTGTGAGCACCCCCAAATCAGTCGCAGGCAGCCATCCAGCCGACACGGTTAGGCCTGAGGCGGGTTCCGCCGCCGAAGTAGCGCCCGCCGGTAGCCCAGTCGGCAGTGAGACGGGCGACTCCAAAGGGGCCGCAGGTGCCGATGCCTCGGCTGAAGATCAGGGAGGTGACGCCATAGACGTTGCACTTCCTCACACTGACGGGCCTCTCCCCTTTTGGATGACATTGACGAGCTGCTAACGGAGAATTTAGCCGCCGAGCTGGAGAAGGTACCAGAAGTCCCTACTAGCACGACCATTTTAGAGACGTCTACAAGGGTATCAACGTTGTCCATGGACCAGGCTATATCCTTAGACTTGGCCGACCACAACGATGAACTCCAGAAGCTCCAGAATGTGAGTGGCATTTTGGGCCGTGTTGTTCAGGTAATGGCGCTCGTGGGCTGCCACTTATCGATTACTGCTTGGGCTGTAGCAACTGACCACCACGAATCGTGTTGCATTGATTTGTTGCTCGTGCAGAGAAGGATCTTTCCTTCAAGTGGCAGGCCAGGCTGGACTTGCTAGCGCTGGTAGACGCGCGGAGCCGTCTCCAATTAGCTGCCAACGACTCGAAGATGGCATTAGCCACAAAGGACAAGGAGATGGCGGAAGTGATCAAGCTCAACGAGGAGCTGACTGCCGACATGAACCACTTCATTGAGGGTAAGCTGTCTTGTCAGACATGGGTCAGGCCCGTGGTCTTGTACTGACAAAATCCTTGCTGCTTCACAGATGCGGGAAGATTGACAAGCTCACAGAGGCCAAGAGGGACCTCGAGGGCAAAGTCGGCATCCTAAAAGGTGCCAAAGAACGTCTTGAGGTGGAAGCTGACCATCTGAGAGAGATGAATTGACGCCTGAAGGAAGAACATGAAGTCGCCATGCGGGGTGAGCGTCACATGCTCTCTTGTGCTGTTGGCGAGACGGTTGTGCTTCTTGTTGATACTTAGTACCACCATTGTCCAGGTATGCAAGCTGAGCTGCGGGAGCTACGACGTGCTGCAGAGTATAATGCGAATAGCTTTGTACCAGCCGAGTCGAGCTCGGGCGAGATGTCATTGTCGGAGCGGCTCATGGCGGCCCCACTCAGGCAGCGCAATTGATCAAGGAAACGGCGGTTGGCTGCGGGAGCCGTGTTTTGGTGTTGGAAAAAGTCTACTTAACCCCCCCACCTATGGGGGGTGGAACACATCAACCCCCAACCTATGAAATTGGCTTTTTACCCCCTGAACTTTTCAAAACCGGGCAAATCACACCCTGAAGCGGTTTTGGACGGTGGTTTACTACAGTAACGGCGGTTTTGTCTTTTTTCTTTTTTGTTATTTCGGCTGAATCTTTGAAAAATCATAGTAAATCACAGAGAAATCGTAAAATGGAAAATCCAATTTTGTTGGACTCCACATAAGTAGAACATATAATATGATATGCTTTAGAACATTTTTTTACAGCTATGAATTAATTACTGAAAAGCATAGATCTAAAGCTACAGCAAAAAAACGTTCTAAAGCATACCATATTATATATTCACTGTGTAGATCTACTCATGTGGAGTCCAACAAAATTGGATTTTCCATTTTACGATTTTTCTGTGATTTACTATGATTTTTCAAAGATTTAGCCGAAATAACAAAAAAGAAAAAAAGACAAAACCGCTGTTACTGTAGCAAACCGCCGTCCAAAATAGCTTCCGGGGGTGATTTGCCCGGTTTTGGAAAGTTCAGGGGGTAAAAAAGCCAGTTTCATAGGTTGGGGGGTGTTGCGTTCCACCCCCATAGGTGGGGGGCTCAAGTAGACTTTTTCCTTTTGGTGTTGGTCAAGGCACATTTTCCGACGCTTGCCATGGATCGGATTGGTGAGGGTGTGCCGGCAGACGTCTCTGATGAAGACTTCGATGCTCTTGTGGAGAGCTATACCCCCTTAGCTAGGAATGTCACCGATGACCTGGGCCTATAGCAAAACAATGATTATCTGTATAGATTGTACCTTAGAGAATGCAATATAGAATATGAAGCACGGTTTTGGTTGTGCGTTTTGTATGTGGGAGTGAGTCGCGAGTATGTGTTAATCCCTTCTTCCAATTAGCGACGGCTCTGCATGACTCGGTGCAGCCGCTACCTTATGCCGTTTAAGCACCCCTGTACCCCGCTAACCACAGCTCACAGAGAGGACGGCTTACCACTCAGCGACGCTTAGCTGGAAGGCTTACTCGCTGGTGGCGCGCGGGTTGAGCACAGGGCTTGGGGTTTCACGGTTCAGGACGTGGACCAACCAAGTTAGCTCGGCGATCACTAGAGGAAGCTTAGGGTCGGGCATGGACTTTGGGAAGTCAGAATCGGCTAGGACTCTCTCGTGTGCTCGGTTATGGTGAAGGTGAGGTGGGTAAACCTTATCTTGGCACGGATCCCAGTCCCCAAGCATCAGCGGGGATGTTAGGCAAAGGAGAACATGATGACCATGTGACCAAGAGTCATTATAAGGAAATGAGCACTTTATTGATATGGGAGGTAGAGTACATAGCTATAAAACATCTAGGTTTAAAACTTCACGAGGTGCTGGATGTTCCACACATTCGAAACGGGGTCAGCGTTTGCCCACTGGAGGCGGTAGGTCCCAGGTGAGACGACCTCTTTTACAAAGAATGGCCCTTCCCATGGTGAGGACAGTTTGTGCTAATCTTTGGTGGACATGACTCGTTGCAGCGCCAAGTCACCAACATTGAGGGATCTTTCTCGCACGTTCTTATCATGGTAATGCCGTATCTGCTGCTCATGGCAAGCATACTGGATCAATGTGGCGAGTCTGTGCTCTTCGACGCTGTCGATGTCAAAGCGTCGGCTTGTTTCTGCTTCACCTTCCTCATGATGCTGGATGTGCGGGGCACAGTAGGCGAGGTCGGCTGGCAGGATGGCTTTAGAGCCATAGACCAAGAAGAAGGGCGTGTAGCCGGTGGCTCGGCTTTTCTAAGTACACAGGCCCCATATGACATGGGGCACTTCCTTAGCCCAGCGACCAGCGTGTTTGTTGAGGTCGTCGTATAGGGCTTTCTTTAGGGAGTCTTGGACCATCCCGTTGGCTCGCTCCACTTGGCCATTGCATTTGGGATGCGCCGAGGAGGAATAGTAGACATTGATGCAATTATCTTGGCAAAAATCCCAAAACTCATGGCCCATGAACTCAGAGTCTAGGTCGGTGACAATGCGGTTTGGGATGTCGAACCGATGGGTAAGCTCTTTGATGAACTTGGCTGCCGTGGCCGACTTGGTGTCGGGGACCACTTTATACTCGCTCCATTTCGTAAACTTGTCGACCACCACCAGGAGACGCTTGAACCCACCCTGGGAGGTTTTGAATGGTCCCACGTTGTCGAGGCCCCATACGGCAAAGGGCCATGATGGGGGTATGGTGCGGAGCGCCTGGGCCGGCAGGTGCTTTTGCTTCTAGAAGAACTGGCACCTGGCACAGCGGCGTACTAGGTCCTTGACATCAGAGAGGGCCGTGGGCCAGTAGAACCCTGTGCGGTAAGCTTTGCCGACCAAGCTGCCTGCTGCCGCATGATTGCTGCATGAACCCGAGTGGATTTCATGCAGCAAGCTGATGCCTTCGTCACGTAGAACACACTTCATGAGTATGCCTGTGGAAGCCGCCTTCTTGTACAAAGCGTTGCCAATGACAACGTAGTTTGCTGAGCATCATGCTAGCCTTTCAATGTCTGCCTTATCCTTGGGGGACCAGCCCTCAATGAGAAAAGCGATGAAGGGGGCACGCCAGTCTGCTTCTATCATGAGAACTTCATTGGTCGGTAGGCCGACTGGGGCTGGTTCTGCGTTGGGCACTGGGCTGCCATCTTCAAGCATCTTGATTGATGGGTTTCGGAGGTCCTGAACGAAAATGCCGACCGGCACTTGGGCTCGAGTGGTGCCCAACTTGGACAGGACGTCAGCTGCAACGTTATCCTTTCGCACGATGTGATGTACCTCAAGCCCATAAAAGTGTGCTTCTAGCTTACGGACCCCGGCGCAGTATGCACTCTTGGTCTCCTTGGTTGTGTCCCAGTTCTTGTTGACTTGCTCGACAACTAGCTTGGAGTCACTGTAGCACATGAGCCGCTTGATGCCGAGTGAGGCCGCGATCCGGAGACCGTGAATAAGGGATTCATACTCGGCACCATTGTTAGTGGCCTGGTAGTGTATCTGTAGTACGTACTTGAGGTGTTGTCCCTCCGGGGAGATGAACAGCACACCTGCGCCAGCTCCTTCAAGATTGAGGGCACCATCGAAGTACATCTTCTAGTGCTCTGGCCGTTCCGCGGGGGTCGGCGTTTGTATCTTTGTCCACTCGGCGACAAAGATCTAAGACTTGGTGGCCTCGCGCGGCACAAATGAAATGCTGTGCTCCCCGAGTTCTATGGTCCACTTGACTATTTGCCCATTGATGTCGCGGTTATGCAAAATAGCGCCAAGTGGGAAGTTGGAGATGACCCGGATGTTGTGAGCTTGGAAGTAGTGTCGCAGCTTCCGGGCTATGATCAGGAGTGCATGAAGCAGCTTCTGAGGGTGCGGGTACCTGATTTTTGAGTCGCTGAGTACTTCGCTGATGAAATACATAGGGCACTGGAGTTTGTAAGTATGTCCTCCTTCTGGTAGCTCGATGGCCAGGGTTGTGCTGACCACATGAGTCCCGATCTGATGATAGCCCGAGTAGCAGTCGAGGAAACATAGTTGCACGCAGCCAGACGTAGAGTCCACTACTTGGTCGATTCGTGGAAGAGGGAAGGGGTCTTTAGGGTAGTAGCGGTTGAGATCAGTATAATCAATGCACATTCTCCATTCACCATTTTGTTTTCTCACAAGTACAGGATTGGCAAGCCACTCAGGGTGCTTGCATTCTCGAATGAAACCAGCGGCTAGGAGCTTATTTATTTCTACCCTATTGGCCTCCTTGCGATCTTGGGAGAACCATCTTAGCTTCTGCTTGACCGGCCTGGCGGTTTTGCTCAAGTCTAAGGAGTGTTCAGCCTTCTCCCTCGGAACACCTGGCATGTCTAATGGCTTCCATGCGAATATGTCCCAGTTGTCCAGGAGGAAGGAGATGCACGCGCCTTCCTATTTAGGAGTGAGTTAGGGCCCTATGAGGGCTGTCTTGGCTGGGTCGTCGAGGCCCAGGCTGACCGGCTTGGGTGCTTCTGTAGGGGCCAGCGTTGTGGGGCTCGGGCGCTGCTCCAGGAGTACTGGTTCTTCGAGTGCCGGCTTCTGCGCTGCGTCTGCCAGCAGGGCGCTGTTGTCGAGTTGATGAGAAAGCTCGGCAATCCGGACTGCTTCCCTATCGCACTCGAAGGAGGTCTTGATGTCTCCGCAGATGGAGAGGACTTTGTTTGGCGCCATCATCTTGAGGACGAGATAAATGTGGTTCGGTATAGCCATGAACCGAGCTAGCATGGGCCTGCTGAAGATGGCGTGATAGGAGCTATGGAAGTCGGCCACCTCAAAGTACAAGTGTTCTGTGCAGTAGATATCAGCTGTGCCGAACGTGACCGGAAGGGCGAGTCTTCCTATCGGGTAGGAGGCCTTTCCTGGCACAATGCCAAAGAAGGGGTCATCGGCGCCCATGAGGCAGCTGTAGTCGAAGCCCATGCTGTTCAGGATGTTGGTGAAAATGATGTTGAGAGCACTACCGCTGTCGACCAGGACCTAGGAGAGGAGCACCCGGCCGATGACAGGGGCGACCACGAGGGGGTAGGACCTAGCCTCGGGTAAATGGACCCAGTGGTCGGCGTGGCTGAAGACAATGGGCGTCTCCAACCACTGGAGCAACTTGATGGGTTTGGTGGACACCATCTTCAGTTCTCGCTTATGGAGCTGCTCCTTACGCCTGTTTGGGAAGGCACCAGCCCCCCCAATGATAACGTTTACCTCGCGATTTGGTCGCTGGAACTCGTCGTTACCACCGCGTTTGGGAGCTTTGTCACATTCCTCTGGTCGGCGCTCATCGCGCGCTGCGTCACGGTGGGCATGTTCGTCATGGCGGCGGTTGTCGCCATGGTGGTAATCATCGCGGCGGGCGCGGTCGTCGCCATGGCGGTAGTCGTCACAGCGGTCGCGGTTGTCTTGGCCGTCTCAGAGGTAGTTGTTGTAACGACCACCGTTGTTGTTGTAGCGCAGCTTATTGGTCGGCGGTAGGATGCTGAGTTCCTTGAGCAGTGCGTGACACTCATGGAGAGTGTGCTTTGACTCCTTGTGGAAGGGGCATTGATCGTTGAGGGTGTTGTGGAACTCTTTCGAGAGGAATGTCGATTCCACTCGGCCTTCGCCTTCTATCGCCACCATGGGCTCCTGACCCGGTCATCGCGCTCTAGGCACCTCATGGCGCTTTGCGTTGTCTGACCGGTCGTCATCCTCCTGGCGCTTGTTCTCGCCCCTAAACTGGGCTTATTTGGCTTCATCAGCACGTGCCTCCAAGTTGACATCCATCAGCTGGCCGACCGTCCTTGGGTCAACTTTGAAGAGGGTACGAAAGAAGGTTGTGTCATAGAGACCGCTCCTGAACGCGTCAATGACGTCACGGTCTTCGACATCGGTGAGCTTGCTGCGGTTGTCGAAGAAGCGATCCGTGTATCATCGCAGGCTCTCCCCCTTCTTTTGCTTGACGTTGTCCAGATCGAATCTGGACCCGGGGCGAGCGTAGCTAGCTTGGTAGTTCTTGGTGAAGGCTTGGCAAAGGTCTGCCAGCTGTCGATGGTGTTTTGAGGGAGGCCCTCGAGCCATAACAAGGCCTCTTTGCCGAGCATCACTAGGGAGTAGGTGGCGACCTGGTCGTTTGACCCATGGGCGGCTTTGACCACCGTGTGGTATGTCTTGAGCCAGAGCTTGGGGTCAGAAGGATCATCAAACTTCTCGACTAGTGCTGGCTTGAAAGAGTCAGGCCACTGGACAGCTCGAAGTAGGGCGGAGAAGCTGGCGAAACAGTTGAAGGCGTCGTCTTCCGCGTTGTTGACGGTCTTTAGACATGCCAATTGTGAACCGCAAGCGCACGGATCATCGTGGCTTTTCCCTTAGAGTATTCCATCCAAGGTTATCAATCCGTGGATCGACAATGAACTTACTAGGGTTTTCCATCTAATCTAATGGATCTATCCTAACATGAAGCGTTGATTGCATATAAAGGGTGAACCTAATATAAGATGTGAGTAGTGTGTAGGTTGATCACACCCATGAACATAGGCAAACCAAAGGGGTAAACAAGCCTATCGCCTTCTAGTTGTAGTTCTAGTCAATAAAAGTAAGTGCATCATGCATCTCATCCAAAGCAATCTTTAAACTCTTACCTCCAGTCAACCTCCCGAGAACGCCACCTTACATGGGATCACACCCTGTCACGATGCTCCCTATCGACTGGTTAGTTACAAGGGCACGTCCACAAGTGAACGTGTCTAGATATTATGAAGGGTCAACACACTAGATCTAATCGCCATGATTACATAAATCATGCTATATGGTCTAACCATATGTATTAGACTAAGGAACAATCATATTCATGATAGGTAGAAAGCATAGAAGGAGTAATTGAGTCGCTAAGAGATCGGATGACATGAAGAACATTACTTATATAATAGATGTGGATCATCACTACCGAGTACATACCATTGATGACTCCAAATAGCTCATGAACTCCATCATGGCACAACCACACAGGGAGGCCATGGCGGCTAGGGTTGGCCTAAGCCATCCCCTAGACAACTTCGAGGACTTGCGGTGGCCGTCGTCTCCCTTTGGTGTATGCCCTAGGTTTCACCGAGTTCTGGTGGATTCATCATCGTGCCTTCGGGTATCGGGGCTATAAATAGTTCGAGGAAACCCTAGGTCAAAGGGGAGGCCGAGATGGCACAAAAAAGGCTGGGTCGGCCGGCCCCATAGGGCCTAGGCCAGACGGCCTAGGGTCTTTTTGGCCCGTCTCGGTCCCATCTTTTGCGTACAAGCTCCTTGATCCTCCAGGAATTTAAGCGCCAATGCATGTGGGTATTGGGACGTCGGTTGCTTTGGGATATGACTGGGTCTTGATAACTTTCCAAATGTCTGCCTGATTCGCCTTGATCCCGAAGTCATTTGACCTTATCTTCAAGTCTTTGCCCTTGCACATTCTTGGAGGTTGGTTCACCATAGATGAAAGCGAACGAAATCCGAGTCGTGTTAGGTTCTTTGCCTTCATATTCCTCCATGTTACACACGATCTTAGTTTTCATCCAAAAGTGCTCATTTATAGCTCAAAAATCTGCGTAAACTAAAATCATCCAAAAATACATGTATATGCGAAAACAGGGATATTTCAGGTGCCAAGTGGCGGGTTAGTATATGAATTAGTCCTAAACCAATGCCAAATCAGCCCTAAAAGTGTACCATTAACGACCGCCAACAATCCCCCCATGCTTAAACCTTGCTCGTCCTCGAGCAAGTCCAGGATCTTTGCTTAAAGGGAAATCAGCGTTGCCTTTCAATGCCTTTCCTGCACTTAGTTATACACAACAAGACACATTGCTCTCAAGTGTTTAGCATTTAAAATTCAAGTTGTGACCAGCTACTTTACATTGTGGAAGATAGACTAGAAATAAAGAACATGCCACAATTAAAATAAATGCAGTGCTCTTGAACTTAAGCGAACTTCAGACCTTTACCTTGTTCCATCGTGAAGAGTTTTCAAAAAGATGCATATCCAACATAAGTGAGATTCTCTTGCAAAAGCTCATGGAAATACTCATCTCATCAAGTCGCTCAAGCCTATACTAGATTATTTTCATCATATTCTACTCATATATGAAAGTGGAAGGCTTATGTGGAGCTTGGCAGGTAAAAACAATCCTAGCAAAACATTATATCTGAAATATTGTCAAACTAAGAGAAAGATCTCTTGGAATTACCGAGACTAGTCAAAAATGACATGGAAAATAAATGTTGGAAAGAGAGAGAGAGATGAAACACACACATTTAGATAGGTGGACATGTGCAAATGGCAAATAGATGATCCCGAGGCACAAATGAAGTCTTCGTTATCGGATTGCACATGGTTGAAAAATTGAGTATGGAATTGTCTTCCAAGCACTTGGAATTTGATTAATCTAAAAGAGCCAAGGAGCATTTTTTCTTTCTTCTTTTCTTTTCTTTCTTTCCAATATTTTTCTTTTCTTTTTTTCTCAACTTCTTTTCTTATCATCATTTTTTTCTTTTCTTTTCCTCTCTTTTCTTTCTTTTGCTCCTTAGAACCTTTAGCAACATAGTACTTACTCAGCATCCTCCCCCCATGCTTAAATGATTGCTCGTCCTCGAGCACAGAAGTGAGGGTTGATAATTGCTGAAGTATGTACACAAAATCCATCTTTATCTTCTAGAAAATCACTTGAATCTTCAGGGAGTTTCTTCTCATCAAAATTTGAAGCTGTTAGAGAGGAGAAAAGGGGTAGGCCAGCCAGCATAGGGGTGCTTGGGACGGCCAGCCCACTCTCTGTGGACCTCCATTCCTTCTGATTTTTCTGTTGCGTACTCTTTGATGCCTCCCAAATGTATGTTCTCTGAATTAAGCTCTTGATTCTTCTGAGTTTTCCTCGAGATAATGATCCATACTCAATTGTAGGTTGTGGTCAAGGAGGCATTCACAAAAAGATATTTGGGTTTAGGGTGGATATATAGCGAAGTTTCCGGTGTAGAAACTCACAATGCATGGATACAAAGGCTAGCAAAAGAAGGTACGCAAAAACGGAATGGCCGGGTTCTTAGTCTCGTACCACAGAAATCAATCTTAATCAAACTCATCAAAATATAAGTTTGCAACTCTAAAGGTTTCATCATGATAGATCATGTATATGTAAAGGCTTTGGTAGGTAGAACTTTGCAAGAGATTCACGAATGTAGATAGCATAAGAATCAAGTTTTAAATAAAACAATACAAGGTACAAAGTCATCGGTAAACTTAAATAAAAGAGCAACATAAGGAATGTGGGTCTAGAATTTAGTCATTTAACCTCCACAAATAAAAGAGATGGTATTTAATCAATTTAAGATCATTTTATAGAGAGCAAATGGCCAAGTTATATACAACATGGTGTAGGTAGAACAAAGCGGCAACTTTCATCACTTTTCCATAAGCAAAAGCATTCAAAATATATCATCGTGGTGAGCACAAAGTGATGTTGATCATTATTTATTAAACACAAAACTAGGTTGTCCTGCTAGTAGCCATGTTATTAGCGAGAGATATACACAAAAGTTTCTATGGTTGAAGGCATACATATATACAAGCATTTAGAAGTAGAAGAACAAAGAGAAGGTTGAGGAAGAGTTACCGTCCTTTTCGATGCTTGCAATGAAGTGTAGCACAGCTTCCCCCATGCTTAAGCATTGTGCTTAGTATGAAATAAGAATTAGGAGGATCTTGTGGTGAACATGATCATTGCACTCCATATGGCCTTTTCCTTTTCGTCCAACAAGTCTTCCCCCATGCTTAGCATGTTGCTAAGCGTGGAAGAAGATGGTGAACCATCATGTGTTTCTTGAAGTCCTATCGCCATGTGTTTGGAGATTATCTTTATGATTCTTCACCTTTGTTGCCCTCATTTTCTTCAACCTCTTCTTGTTGTCATTAAGCCATGGTCCCAATCATTACTCGTATCGTTATCACCTCCTTGCTTATTGTCTTCATTGCTGCATCATCTTCTATGAATTTTTCCTCTACTTCCGGAACAAAACATATACTGAATCATTGCTCCATTGCAAAGTGCACAAATTTGTCTTTCCAACGAGTCATCATTCGCCTGAAACGGATTTCGAACAAGAGAGTTATGCCTATATTATTCCAGCACTGCAATCTGTCCCGAGCTGATTTCAGAACGCGCAGCGCCCAATGTTTTTGTTGTATCTCCTTGTACGGGTCTTCAAATTCATTGATATTGGATGCGTTGGAACGAGAATTTGATGGATCCTCTGAATATCAATGTTTCCTTCATTGTACATCTCTGAAAATGTGCAGATTTTTGATGCAAACACAGCATCCATTTCGATCTTCGGAGATGTTAACGGTCTTGGTTGCAACTTTGATCATGAATTCATGGGATTCCTTCATCATGCCTGCAAAACAATTGAGACGCACAAACTACTTCCGGGGTGATGGTCGGGAATATAAGCAAATGCCAACAACCAAATACATCCCTAGGACCTTAACTTGTGGCATAATTAACCTAGTAAAAGAGAAAAATAAAAACCTAATGGGTGTGCATGTGTGCAAAGTGAGTATGCAAATGAGAGGAAAGTATATAAATAAAGACAATGTTTATGCCTAGTTCTAAACACTATGTTTATAACTAGGTTACCGAATCTCTCCATAACCATAAAAATCTATTAACCAAAGTTAAAACATGATGTGTATCCCAAGGTCAATAATTCCTTATAGCACAAGAAAAATAAAGCGTATTCCAAAGCTTATAAATCGACCAATGCAATGCAAATGCTAACAAGGCCTATAAAACTAAATGATGATGGTCCCCAATCATGTCTAAATACTATGTTTACACAAGATTGCAAATGAAAAATACCACACATGAAGCATTATCATGGATAAGAAATCATTCATCATGAAGTTTTATAAGAGAGCCAAGCTAACAAATGCATGATGGAATGAATGCAAAACGCAAAAGCAAAGAGTTAGCAAAAGCAAGCGCTAGCAAAGGTTGAAAAGACTTTTAATGTTGTTCCACAATCAATTCATTCAAAAAGTAATTGCTTAGAGTGACAAAGCTTGGCCAGCCACTTCATAAAAAGTGAAGCATCGTCGACAAGAAAATCATTCATCGAAAAAAACCAATCAACCAAGCTAACAAGGTTTAGAGGAAGGGTCATGGGTATCCTATATTTTTGGCTTAAGACAAGAATTTTGAAGAGAGAAGTCAAGTTTAGAAATTCTACCTAAGGTGGTCGAAAACAAAAAGAAAAACAAATATTGTTTCATTGGATGGAAAACAAAACCTATGGTTTTAGGATAGCTATAGGTGAGAGAGGTTTTCCTAAGAGTTTAGGATCTCGTAGGGAGGCCAGTCAAAGTTTTCAGTTAGGACAAGTAATAGAGATAGACTTGGCAAATCTGAATGGTGCAGCAAGCCGATCAACACAAGTCAGTCCTACCCTTGTTGGCTCTGGTTTTTTTGCGGGGTGATAGGAAGGCTTAGGTGGGTTTAACAAAAGGTTAGATCAAAACAAAATATGCAATGCAATGCAAGGGTGAGAACAACATGGCAAGAATGCAACACGACATGACATGATATGGTGGCCTAAAAACAAAACAAAAGTTAGCCTAAATTAACTAGCAACAAGTTTAGAATCAAAGAGGGGTGCCATGCTTCATAACTCTCTCTAAAAAGACTCAAAGAAAAAGACTCTAAACACTAATAGCAATAGGCACACAAAAATGGTCTACAAGTTTTTCAATATCAAATAACAAAGTGCTCTCTTAATAACACTTAGATCATACAATATAAAGTTATGGCATTTATTAGAGCAATGGTACAATGTTATTTGATGATTCGATTAAAGAGCACAATATAGACAGTCATCTTTCGTATATAATAAATAAAAAGATCGGGTTGCCTCATGCAAAATGCTTCATTTAAAGTCATAGAGCTCGACTTCTCACCTCGATTATATTCATGCGAAGCCATGGTCTTTTGAGCGAGAATCCAAAATGTTCATGCAGCTTGATGTCACCTGGTGTAATTCGTCGTGGTCTGCTTTAAACATCTTCATGCGTCGAATGTAGCCTTATTGTGTCTTCTATAACAATGTTTTTGAGGATCTTTCTTTTGTTCTAAGCTTTTGAATTTGATCATGCACGCTTCATGAAAGTATTGCCCAAGCTCTTCTTCATTGTTGTCATCGTTATCTCCTCTACCTTGTTCTCACCACGTTGCTCCCGCCTCTTCTTTGAGGATTTTCCTCTGTGTCCAAAATAGAACATATACCAAAATATACAATTGAAAAGTTTATAAAATTACCTTTCCAATGAGTGGTTATTCATCTTAAACAGAGTTCAAATGAGAGAGTTATGCCCTTTTTATTTCAGCGCCGCGTGCTGTCCAGAAAATTTCAGAACGCACGACCTTCGATGTTTTGATCATAGCCGCTTGTAGGAATCTCCGATTGACTCGATTCTTAATTCGTTGGAACCAAAACTTCATGGGGCTTTTAAATATCCAAAAATATTCTGTTATTTTCTTCAGATATTGTGCAGAATTTTGATGCAAACTGTACTTTCTTGTGAACTGATCCTTAGATGTTGATGATCTTGGTCTTGTGGTCTTTGGAGCGTCGTGTTGTGCATTCTTAGGATTCAAGGTCATCATCATTGATTCATGAGCGGGTGGCATAGCTCCAATGATGTGTCTTCTCCATAATTCTTGAGGTGTCGAGATCATAGGGGGCTCTCGCGCTTTATGTCAATGATCTGAGCGGTTTCCTTCGTTGGTAGCATCACTCAATTAGAAGCTTCTTGAGCATCCTACTGAAAAAGATTGGTGGTGTCATGGTGCTTCTAATCTTGTTGCCTCCAGTCTTGATCAACTTCAAATCATCATCTTTTGTGTTCAAGGCCCTCCAATCATCCCTTGACATCATCATTACCTTCTTCGTTGTTTGCCTTCGTCTCTTCTTCATTGAATTCATCTTACTCCAGTGTAGAATGTGTACCAAACTTCTACTCCATTGCAACGTATATCAAATTCCCTTTCCAACGAGTGCTCATTCACTTGAAATGGACTCCGGATAAAAGAGTTACGCTTATTTTACTCCGGCACTATGTTCTGTCCTAAGCTGATTTCAGAACGCGTGTTGAAAGATTTTATCATAACTCCTTGCACCGATCCCCAAAATTTGCGATTCTTGATGCGTTGGAAAGAAGACTTGATGGAGCTTCATATTTTCTAATTTTCCTCTATGGTAGCTCTCTGATCATGGGCAAAAAACTGGTCACAACAGAAACCTTCCAGAGATATTGATGATCGGATCTCACGACTTCTTTGGGACATGATTCATCACCTATAGCTTGGACAAACAAATCTCCAAAAGACATTAGTCTTTCAAAATCAATTGACATGGTGACATACCTTGTTCATCTTACTTGTTTTGGGTCTAAGCTCGATAGCGAATGATGGGCCACTAATAAAATTTAGCACCTACCACAAAAGGGCGGATCTTTATGTAGCCATCAACTTGTTTGAGAGATTGGACTTGCCGAAGTCCGGATGTTGAGAACTTCTCGATCGCCTAGTATCTAGGGTTTTACCTGCATTCGTGGACACAAACAAGAAACACAGGATATATACAATAATAAAATTAGGGTTAGTCCAAAAATTTAGATAGATCACCCTAGGGTTCGAGTTGCCGATCCCCGGCAACGGCGCCAGAAAAGCTTGTTGACGGTCCTTAGACGCGCCAATTGTCAGTTATCCACATTTAATACTTCTAATTAGTATCAAACATTCGAATTTACTGTAGCGATGAAAAAGTTGACGAATTTAAACAGGCCCTAGGTAATTCTTATGGTCTTGTTCCTGTACGAGGATGATGACGGCGATGACGTGGACACTAGAAAGGAGAACGATGATAGCCGCAAGCTGGGGCAAACCCGTTCTTCATCCATAACAAGCCCAAAAAATCATCGTCAACTCATTTTGTACCAGAGGGTAGTGTGCGTTTCTATTGTTACGGAGCTGTTCTCTTTATTTCTACATCATCTCCACGTGCAACAATGAATAATCCCTCACATGCCATTTTTTCAGATTATATGTACACCCAAAATGATAGACATATTATCGAAAATATTAAAAAGATCCCATCTAGGCCAGGAAAAGGCCTAGTTGTGTTAATTGATAGTGTTATGGTATCAAGATTCCAGGTAGAATGCCTTTTTGATTCAGAGCCACATGTGTATGAAAAGGTAATAACATGCTTATAACATATCAAAATATAAATATCCTAATATTTAGCACTGTAATATATAATTTGATCTATATATTTCTCATCCATGTCAAATTTGACCTACAAAAAATTAGCCAATAGTTAGATAGATGATTCCTTGCCTTTTTTATTGAAAAATAATATTTTTCATCTCTTAAATATCACAAAAGTGTGACTTTCATCCTTTATGTTTTAATGGTGCAAAGTGCAAACCAACCCTTCAACTATTTAAACTGGTGTAGGAATCATCCCTACCTCGTTTTTACAATGGTTCAGTGCCACCTAATATTGGTTTATGCCAATAATAAGCTAATTCACCAGTTACCTAGCCTCGTCATGCCATACGACGGAAATTCACCAGTACCCAGGCTAACTTTGCATTGAAAACAATAGATGGAGCTAATGCTCATATTCAAACTGCAACATGCTCTAGTCGGTCCAATGCGGCGAAGAAGCATGCTTTTGCAACACTGAAGACATGGCCAAATGGATCGGCTTAAGTGGCACTCAATATCCCTTCACGAAATGCTAATGCACATGTTAGACCTCAGAGCTATGCCTCAAAGATTGAGATAGCTATTGTGTGATTTATTCATCTAGATTTTGCTTCTTTTGTGACCCTCTGACATGTATGTTCAATTCATGTTTGTTTTTTTACCCTCTCATCACATGTATGTTCAATTCGTGTTTTAGACATCTCTGTTAATTCTATTTGTTGCCTGGACAGTTTTGTGCCACAAATTTTCATGCATTTGCTACTACATCATATGCTAAGAATCAACTGCCTATAGAAATAAGTCAGTACTGCTACATTCGCTATCACTCACACTACAATTTAACAACCGTATTCCGTATATAGAAATAAGTCAGTCTAAGTGTAGTGGTGAGTTAGTTGATTATGTGGCATAAACCGGTATTATACGGTTGTAAAACCGAGTCTAGGATGACTAATGCCCCGGTTTAAATAGTTGAGGGGTTGGTTTGCATCAACTATAACAAAGGATCAAAACCACATTTTTGTGATATTTGAGGGATGAAAAATACATTTTTTTTCTTTTTTTTAAACGCTTGTTGCCGATCACAACAGCGGACTTGGTAGAGAAAACCTCATAAACCGATGGGGTTAAGCTAGACCTAAGCATTTGTGGCCCGACCCGGTCGGGCCGGCCCGACGGCCCGGCCCGATGGGTTTTGGTCCACTCACGATGCTTAATGGGATGGACATGAGCAGAGCAAACCAAGGCCGAATAATTTTTTCTTGACCCGAGCCCGGTCCGAACTATTTAAATAAATTATTTTCTTATTAAAAATGAGTGGGAAGCCAAGTCCGACCAGGGTCCGGCCTAAGCTCGACCCGAAATGGAGACCCATAGTCGCCCATGGGACAGGCGTGGGCAAGATTTTTAAGGCCTAAAGAAATCAGGCTTTTTTTTGCCCAGTCCGAGCCCGGCCGGACCGCAAAATGAAATGCTGTCTAGGTTTAGCACAATGTCGGCCAATACATCCAACTTGTTCTTTAAATGCTGACGACGACGCGTCGAGTGCGGCCCGCACCATCGGGCCCCGCCGTGGACCTGTCGAATTCGAGCTCACGGCACTGGCAGGTGGACCAGGCGCCGGTTCCTTGTGGGACCAGAGCTTGGCCGGAGGCACAATATATGAGCTTCCTGTTCGCTCTCGCTCGTGCGCTGGCCGTTGCGAGGGGAATTTTTTTATATATTTTAATCCTTTTAAAGCATAAATTTTAATAATAATCTCTATCTAACTAAATTTTCAAAAAATAACCTTTTTGTCACGCCTAGCTTCATGGCGCGACTCATGAAATGGCGTGACCAAAATGATATGATGGCGCAACCCAAAATCGATTTCCACGTGGCGAGAACGTGACGGAGCTTGCCGAGGCAGTCAACAGAGTGTTCTAGGCCTTAACTTAAAGACATACCACAGGCCCTTTTACATGCAAGACTGGGGAAGGGCTTTACTAAGGGGGTGTTTAGATACCACAGAATGCAAAACGGTTTGTAAAATACGCGTTTCCCAATGCACTTTTTCTCTCTGCGCGCGCTTTCCAACACAGCTCATTCTGCAGAACGTTCTGCAGAACGTCCGTATCTAAACGGGCCCTAAGTATTAGATATGGGCTAACGGGTCACATCAGGAGCGGTTTACGAGAAAAACGATCTGGCTTCAGGTACGCATAAAGGGATCTCTCAGCTTTCTGAAGCACCTTTCGTCTCTCGTAGCTGTAAGGAAGGCAAGGAGAAGATCCGCATATTGTCCTTCTGGGTCCTCTTTATGATGAGGTTGCTAATAAGGGTGGGTAAAGTAGTCCCAATGCTTTTTCCCTCGGTAAGGAACACTTAAGGCATATAAGGTACGTCACCGAAATTTCGTTATAGATTAAATAGTTTCTTGTAGTGACGGGAAAAGAATGAAAGAGTCTTTTTTTTCTTTTTCTTTCCATATAATTTAGGCAACATTATTGTCCCAATTATTGGGCTCAGACTCGGAATTTGCATCTTCATAATTCCGGATATGGGACAAGATGCGAATGACGTGAAAAGGAGTCCAGCTAGCTAGTCCACATCCAACAAGAAATACGTAAAAAATGGAAGACATTCGACATACGCCAAGTCATTTGGGTGGCAGTTGTTGAAGACAGACAATGTTTGTGATGAACAAGTGCCGGTCTCTTTCGGCAGGCAAGTCCCAAACTCGGTAACTCCCTATCTCTCACTTTAAGTCTTTTTAAAAAAAAACAGCTGGGAGCACATCCTTTCTAATCTGGGAGTAGATTAGTTTTTTTAAAAAAAAGAATAAACCAATAGCAGGTCATCAGAGAAAAACCAAATTTGATTACTTGATGACACATTCTGTGCACCTGGACGCCTTGTTTCCAAAATTCTTAAAATGTGTTCAAGTATTCGAACTAAGAAAAGTTTATGTGGCGACAGATTTTCACGTGCTAATGCAATGCAAACCATCCATAGTTACTTTTCAAAAGAAATATCAGAGCAAAAAGATTCTGACAAGATTGAGATGATGACCATCGCGCATTAAGGTCGAATTGAGCCCAGCACGCCTCTCCTGGATCGTCGACGCCACTTCGGCCCGTGTCCACTCTCATGTTGGGCTAACCCAAGCCCAATAGGGCCTCCCCTTCACCAACAAGGCCCAACAAGAACACTGTGGTGGAGGAATTTTTTTTATTTTTTTACGATTTTATAAAAACAACGTATGGGTGACAGATTTTACAAATCTGTCATCCAACCGCTGTTTCATATGGCTGCCGCCGTATGAAACGGTGGCAAGGCCATCTAACCGCCGTTCGACAAGCCCATCTAACTGCCGGTTGAATTTTAAAACTTATTTTCAACTTATTTCACGTGTGAAGGTCAACCTAACTGCCGGTTGACATGGCGGTAGGGTTCGGCACCTGGGCCCGACCCACCTAACCGCCGTTTCATTCGGCGGTAGGGGGCCGGCGCACGGCGGCAGCACCTACCGTCGAATGAATCGGCGGTTAGGTCCCTGGCCCTATAAAACCCTAAATTCAGTTGAAAATCTCATTGTAAATCAGAAAAAAGAAAAACTAGGGTTAGAGTGAGGGAGTGAGGGAGAGGGAGATTCAGCGGCGAAGCCCTGCCGGTTCTGCGCGTCGGTTTCAGGTAAAATCTGCACTCGTAGTTGTAGCTTCATATTGATATCAGATTTAGTGATATTAGATGTAGTGATATTAGATGTAGTGATATTAGATGTGGTGAATTAGTTACTGAAATTAGATTTAGTGATATTAGATGTAGTGATATTAGATGTGGTGTTATTAGTTTAAGTGATATTAGATTTAGTTATTCTAGTTAATGCACAATGACTGTTTTAGTGATATTAAATGCACATATAGGTCCATGAAGGTGACTTGATGATTAAGTTTAGTATTTGGTTATTGTATTGTTCATTAGGAGGAATAGTAATTGTTCAGTAGTACATCAATGGCATGGAATGTTCATACGGTCAATGCTTTTGCATTTTTTTTTGTTTTAGGAGAAGTTCTCATGAACAACACACGTTATTATGCGGAGAAATGGGGATATGGAAAATTTCCCAATGAGTGGGATGAAGACGCTCTTATGCCTCCGGCCCTCCCTGTCCCCTATTGTTTATGTGGTGTCCCTGCTTATGTTAAGCAGTCAAGGTGTCCTAGCACTGCTGGTAGAGCCTTCTACTGTTGTTGGATAAGGGAAGATCTTGATGATGCAGCTCCGTGTTATTTTTTCCAGTGGATAGATGGTCCTGACAAGTTTGATCCTAGGATTCGTCTTTTCCCATATAGAAAGCATGAGTTGAAGCCATATGAGGAGTTTAGGCGTTGGGCCCCTCCTTCACCGAATCCACCACCAATGACCAAGGAGGAGAAGCAGCTAGCTGCTATCGAGCGAGTCCAGAATCCTCCATTATGTGACTGTGGAGTGCGTGCGTATCTTCAAAAGCCTAACATTGGGGTTCCGATTAAGTTTACACCTTTCTTCCGCAGCTCGCTAAAGACCCCTATAAGATGATTTCTTCTTGTTTCTTATCATTTGATTCCTATATTTGTGCATCGCTAATGGTTTTTAATGTTTTTGTGGATTTCAGGGGGGGTGGCCTAGGTGTGACTTCAATGAATACATATATGGACCGAGATCCCAGTGGCCAACCGAAGCTGAAGTGAGGGAGTTCGAGTCCCGGAAGAAGCCGTGGCCGTGCGATAGCTATCCACCCTCACGGTGCAAGTGCGGGATATTAACCACAGAAGGTGTTGTTCCATCGGAGATTGGTTTTGGAAAGTTTTGTGGCAACACATATGGAGACTATTGGGCGAGAATCATGTGGCCTTGTTATTTTCTGTGATTTTGGAAATATTTTTTGAATAGTCTAATTGTGGAATTTGGTTTTTCAGGAGGGAAGAACTTGTGACTGGGAGGACTTTCTTGGTTGATATGAATTAATGTTAGAGTCGGGCCGCACATCTGAACCTTGGAAGAGGTTGAAGACTGAAGATATTAGATACAAGATTAGGAGGGACTACAGTGTGCCCTTACCAGAAGATGAGGACATCCATGGTCCTAGTTACCAAGAAATGGTTCGTGAAACAGGAGTGGAGCTAGGATTTGTAGTGGGATACGCCAACTATGAGAAGATCTTGGCATATTGGAGGGCGAACAGAGAGAAGTTCTTGGAATTTGAGATAGGTCCTCTGACTAAGGAGCAGAAGAGAGAAAAGAGGAGGAAGAAGGAAGAGGAGTGGCGGTCATTGAAGGAGAGAGTGAGGGAGGAGAGAGCTCGCAAATACAATGAGGCTAATGTAAAATATCCTTATGGCACATGGGAGCACTATTTTCAGCAGGTTAAAGATGACAAGAAGAATAGGAAAATGAAAGAAATGCAGGTGAGAGCTATCGAGGCTCAGACGGAGGCAATGAAGGCAGTTGTAGCTGACTTGCCTAGTGAAGGTGCAGGGACCTCCAGCGGCAATGAACACAAGAAAAGTGGTTGATGATGATTGCGGTGATGCTGAGTACTTAACTACTTTATAATGTGTTGTTGTACTGGACTATGTCATGTATTTGCATGTGTTGTACTAGGACACTGTGTTGAACATTACCATTTCCATTTCCATGTGATGTACTAGCGGACTATGTATTGTTGAACATTTGCTTATCCATTTGCATGTGATGCATGTCATGAACCAAGGTTATATTTATTGATCTAGACAAAGCACTACATTACATGATTCTAGATAGAGACATAAATGGTTCATTGCACAACATTTAGCCATAGTAGTTGCGACGACCAGAAACGGTATGAGGCATGAAATGCCTAGTCAAGTTCCTTTTTTGCTCTTCACGCAATTGTTCCTCAAGTTGATTGATACGTTCTTGCATCTGAGTTATCTGCTCGTCTTTCTGCACAGTCTCTTGAACGAGTTGGTTAACCTGGTGATGATTCTGTGTATTGTCCTCTTGGAGCTGTTGATTCAGAACGTAGAGGTGGCGGATGTATTCTTGCACGTGTGGATCCATTGGACCATCTATCCAATAAGTGAATCCACAATCTTAGCTCTGAATAAGTGTGAAACTAATTCATTAGGGATAATTGGATATGAAGAAATGCGAACTGCAAGTTGGATCCAAACCTTGTAAAGGGGACAGCGGAAGAAGCGTCGTCCAGCATCACCAAAGTGCTCATAAACTTGAACTACAGCATCTAGACCATGGCTGCATTATGGCCAGAAGTCACACGGCAGGGCATTGTGTCTTCCATAGAAATTTCTAGTTGTCATGTCTAGGTTAGGGTGTGGAGGAGGTGGATCTAGGGTACCATTCATCCAGGACATGGTGATGAGAGGATGTGTGAGAGGTGAATGGAGTGTGGTTCAATGCTCACATCTATGGACCTATTGATACCTGAATGAGAAAATTTGGCCCTGATTTCATATATTCTGTTTTTTCTGACTGACTGCAACAAATACATCTCATGGATTCAATGGCCCACACCATCTCATTTGTGAGTGACTGCAACAAACACACCTCACGGATTGAATGGCTCACACCATCTCCTTTCTGAGTGACTGCAACAAACTGTTGATGTCCAAAAAGCCAGGCGTTGACTCTCGGAAACTAACACTGTGGCCTGGAAGATTTGCTTGAACTCCAGTGCAGGTCCAAAATCTTGAGGTTCGTGGCGTGCCAGTCAATTTGACCTGAAATTGACAAGGTAGAATTTAATCAGTAAACCACAAGGAACTCATCGGCCAAAGCCCCGATTCGTTCCAGCAAATTGGATTAGCACAAAGAGAAGTCCGATTCACGAGCATGAACCATCGGCCTTGAGTCCGATTCGTGATAATATAAAATATATTTGAAACAAACCATCGACTATAAAAGCCAAATCGGAGATAAGCCTGATTTAAACTCATTCTTTAATATGCATCTTTCCAAAGGTAATAAACAAACTGAATATCATGTCACTAACAATCGGATCGGTTTTGAGACAGCGTTGCTAGCAGGGCATTAATTAGCTTGTTTATTCCGATAGATCGATATATATATATATCAAAGAAATCATTTAAACAGATTTATTTGTAACTTGCTTATTGAATCTAAATCAGCTATATAGACAATAAGAACAGATCTATTATGAAATTTGAATTACAATAAAACAAAATAGATCTTTCAAGCAGATGTAAGCCGATGAGATAAAATCAACAAGATACGGTAAGGGTGAGCGATCTAAACGAAGAAGGGCGATACGCCTCAATCTAAAGCCTAGAACAGCTCGATAAATTGGTGAATTAACTAAACGAAGAAGGGTGATACGCCTCAATCTAAAGCCTAGATTAATTCGATAGGTGTCGCACTTACAGACAAACCGGAGGTCAAGATGATGCAACCCTGCTTGCTGAAGAACTCGATGAAAATGGTTTGTTGGCACGAGGGCCGAAAGTTGTGTTGTATTGAATGGTTGTGTGAACGTCTTTTACAATGGCGCAGGGTTTATATTTATACCCTGGAAATCTAGCTAATCCTTGTCGGCTACGACAATATCTCTAATTTATTTAAAGTAAACTAATCTTAAACTACCAAAACTATTACAACTGCCGTGCAATCAGGCCGTGAAGAAGCTTCCAGACACATCCTTTCCTGGGCAGTTGTACGCGCTCCGGCCTCTTTAGTCCCGTATCCGATTAGGACTCCATCGGACAAACTCCGATCCGAATCGGAGATCTACTCAGAATCGTACTCTATCATGCACAATCTTAGCCTAGTCAAATTCTGGTGTTAACACATGCCCCCAATTTTGGGATAAAATATTATTTTATTCTAAAATTCTTCCAAGCAATGATGACGCTGACAGTGAATAGCATATGGAAACCCGCATCCTTTACTGTTGCGACCCTCGATTCCTGTGCGAATTCGGCGCCTCGACCTCCGGGCGGTTTCTTCTCTCATAAGCCCTATAAATATTTGAGCCGAACCGTCGTCTCCCTTCTTCGGCTTGCATCTGTTATCACACGAGTTGCCGTCTGTTCAAGCTCCCCGTGCAGTGAACCCTGATCCTCATCCTTCAAACCTTCACCGCGAATCAGGTGAGGAACTTCCCCGCATATGATTCATATCATGCATCTGGGTTTCACTGTATTCTCCTCGGTGATTTTTTTTCAAATCTTTCGCCCACATCACTGTTCATTATTGATCTATTCCTCCATCAATGGCGGCTCCTAGCGACAAGGCCGACAACACACAAATGCCTGAGGTAAAAATGCCTAAGATCTTTAATTTTAACTCTTGCATTCTTCTTCCAGAATCACTTACGAAACACTACAGCGGTATTTATCACTTTATTTCCTTCAAAATGTAGCATCTCAAGAACAACCTAGTTATTCTCGTCTCCCATGTTGACGCCGGGTACTACCTTGGTCCGATGGGCGACCCCGATCCCACAGATCTGATAAACATGGAATCGGAGAGGCTCCCGTTTAAGGGATCGGACCTGCAAGTATCCAATTGGTCAGGCTCCTTCCGATCATGGCCCGGCACCGTCCCAGGATGGAGAAATTGGTTTCTTAGAATTCATGCTGTCAAGTCTTCTTTCTGGGATGAGAAAAACATAAGTCAATGCCTCACTTTATCTCTTGCTGACATGGTCAGGGATGAAAATTTACTGGCCTCTAGCTCCCTTTTTTGATCTGATGTCCTCAATGCTTATCTGTTTGGTCATGGTCCGATGACACCAACATTGATAGACGTGCACATGCTGACCGGCCTCAATACTACAGATAACACCAACCCAAGGAAACTCCTCCGCGATTTAGAATACAAACTAGTTGGCACGGGTTCTAAGGGTTGGAAGAAATATGTCTCCGATCACCATAAGACTGGCTCCGTCGGAGAGAGAGAGAACACGCAACCTTTCTTAACATGTGGTTAGAATGATTCGTATTCTGCGGATCAACACTTGGAGCCACAACCAACATGCAGTCAATGGCAGAAACATTGGCTCGTGGTGGATCGGTTCCACTTGGCCGTCTCCTTCTTGGTGCAGTTTATCATCTGCTCCACCAAGTATCGGCCAAGCTTTCAGAAGGCCAAGCAGTCAGACACATCGGAGGTCCCTGGTGGTTCATCCAGCTGTGGTTGCATACCCAGTTTCGATCTGCTCTCCAATTTGACTTCAAGAATTGCCAATTTCCAAACTATTACACAGAAGAAGAAGATGCAACCACTCGCCGATGCATGTCATTTGGAGAAGCAGCATCGGCTTGCCCTGGGTCAAGGCTTGATGCAAAAAATATGGCCACTTTCTTCGAAAGCTTTTATCACGGGGTTGCATCCGAGCACCTCGACTATTTTGCATACACCGATCCCGATCGTGATTATGAACTGCCTCTATTCAACATTCAAAATGAGCTTGCAACGATCCTGCCGATTCTCAAGACTTTCATCACACCTGCCATACTTGGCAGCAACATCGCACATGGTCGCAAGACTTCATCCTACGAATTCTACAACCCATCGGCGGCAGCTCGTCAGCTGGGATTCGGCCAACTCCCGATCGGCCTTTATTTTGCAGAGAAGATCAAACACCGTGAATCGGTGTCAACTGACCTGGAGATGGATCGGATCATGACAGTTGCCCCTCAAGCCGATTTCGAAATCCCTGAATGGTTATGTACCAGTTTCCAATCCAGGCTCTTCAGAAATTGGTGGAAAGAGCTACGTCTTCACTTATTCAGAATTCCGGCCATCACCTACTGCAGTCTCATAGACTCCGATTTCGAGGCCCTGGAAAACCCTGTAAGCTTTCTCGCTTGAAATCTTCCCTCTTTATCCACCTTTTATTTAAATAATCTTCCCATTATTTGTATCTTAATCCTTTGACAGCCAATTGAAGAGAACGTGCCAATGGTAAGCAACAGTGGGAAACCGATTCGATACGCTGTCAAGACTCCAAATCCAAGAATCAGCTCTTCTGCACCATCCCTCACAGAACTTATGGACGGAAAAGGCAAAAGAAAGACTCCTCCTACTAGGGTGTCCGTGCCGAAGAAACTGAAGAAAAACCAAGCTCCGGTACGATTTCCTCATACATCCAATTCTTCTTTCCGATTGAAAACCAAGTAAATAACACTCCTTTATATAGCCCACCGAAAAAATTCTTGGCCAGTCAACCTCCAGGGCCGCTGAAGAAATTGCAGAAAAAGCCGCCCAGGGCGCTAAAATGTTTCTTGATGCAGTAACGGTAACAATCCGATTCCATCTATCTTGTATTTCTTGAAATAAACCAGCAATAATAACTTCTTTCTTTAGCAAACAAATATCATATTGCCCGATCCTCAACCGACCTCGGCCTCAGGTCATTCAAACAGAATCAGCTCCACAAGTAATCTTTCAAACATTCCAAACTTAAGGTTCAGATTTCAATCTCAACCGATTCATTCAAATATGTTCATACCATTCTCCAGCCAATCGTGGAAGAGCCAACTACAAATGTACAATCGGAGGCAAGCGCCATTCAGCAACAATCCTCTCAATAGCCCGCAACCCCTCCGATTGTACCAACCCAAGAGACGCCCCTTATTGAGCCATCCAACCTCCAGGCTCCGATAAGAGCAGAACTACCTGATTACGTCCGTGAAGGACTCTTTAAATTGGTACCGACCGATTTCTTGTGTCAATTTATTATTTTAATAACACTTGTTCATTAATGTTTTGTTTTAGGCACAAGATTCTCCGGCCATGAGCTTCGCATCACTCGACCTGGACGCCGCAATCGAAGATGAAGAAGTCAACTCCACGCAATCCTCCAACACCGTCTCCGATGAGGTCAAGGCAAGACTCCAAGAAATGCTGACCCATCTAAACAAGAGTACCGTTGTCCTTGTTGAAGATGCAGGACTGATTCATCAAATCTTCAAAGGATTGAAAGGTCAACTGCCATCGGAGTTAGAAAGTGCAATCATCCCTGCGGCTTTCATTGAAGGGCACCAACTTCAAGTTTCTACAGCTCGTCAAAGGATATCGGAGCGACTGGCTCAGCAGGACTTAGCCAAGAAATGCGACGATGGCAGAGAAGAACTGAAAGTCATGCAAGCCAACATCAAGTCCTTGGAAGCCAAACCGAAATAATTAGAGAATCGGATCAAGGAGCTCCAAGGTATCGAAGCTGAGTTGCTCAGGAGGCTCGAAGAAATCCGCGAGAAAATATCGGAGACCCAAGGAGAACTCAATCAAATTCCAGCATCTATCACATCGGCGCGGGAGAACCTGAAGAAACATTTGGATGAGGTCCGCCAAGTCCACAAAAGCATAAAGAATGTTCCTGGCTCCGATGTCGAAGATCTGGAAGAAATTCAAAAGATTGACAACATCCGCTTGGACGCGATCGAAATGATCCGCAAGTATTTGTAATATTCAAAACTTCTGGTTGTACTGCTCCGATGACATCGATCATCGACGAACTTGGTTGGATCTGATGACACTTGCATTGTAAATGTTTTTGCCCTTAAGGCGATACATATCGTATCGGCTATCTTAGTCGATAACACATAAAATATCGGCTTTAGGAATCGACCCAAATGCTTGGGTAATATTTCTTTAAGTATTTTCTGTTAAGTGCTTTAGAAAATTCTTATCCTTCCAATGTTTTCAAAATATATGTATTTCCAGGAACGCACCGATTCACACGATAGGGACCCTCCCAATTAGGAGACCATTTTCCAAACTTAGAACTTTTAGTCCCTATCGGCAAAATCAGCTTCCAAACCAATTCTCCTTCGATGAATTCTTTTAGCTTAACCTTTTTGTCATAATACTTAGCAACACGCGTCTTATTATTTTCAATGTTTTCCAAAACTCTCAAACGAGTTTCAGCCAAATCATCCAACTCAAAATTCATCAAACTTTTATACTCATTGGCAATCAAGTTTCCTGGTTCCGATATTCGTCTCGATCCAATTTTGACCTCCCAAGGCAAAACAGCCTCATACCCATAAACCAAATGATATGGGGATAATTTAGTAGAACCATGACACGCCATCCGATATGCCCATAACGATTCGGTCAACGTTAGATGCCATCGCTTCGGTTGTTCATCAATCTTCCGTTTGATGATTTTGATAATGCTTTTATTTGACGCTTCTGCTTGACCATTGGCTTGTGCATAATAAGGAGAAGAATTTAATAATTTAATACACATACTGGCAGCAAAATCTTGAAATTCGTTAGACATAAACATAGTCCCCTGATCGGTCGTGATAGTTTGAGGAATACCAAACCGATATATAATATGTTCCTTAACGAATTCCACCATATTTTTGGAATCAGCAACCTTCAAAGGAATCGCCTCAACCCATTTAGTGAAATAATCAGTTGCCACCAATATAAATTTATGCCCCTTGCTCGATGATGGATAAATTTGTCCGATCAAATCAATTCCCCATCCTCGAAAAGGTCACGGTTTGATAATCAGATTCATGGCTAATGCAGGCACCTTTTGTACATTCCCAAACTTCTGGCATTCTTGGCAACCCTTATAATATTCAAAACAATCCTCCAAAATTGTAGGCCAAAAACAACCCGCCTTTCGAATTATCCATTTCATCTTATAAGCCGATTGATGTGCACCACAAACTCCTTCATGCACCTCGTCCATCATGTCCTTGGATTCCGATTTACTCAAACATCGGAGTAACACACCATCAATCATCTTATAATATAACTGATTATCAAGCAACACATACTTAACAGCCATGAATCATAATTTCCTAGAAACCTTTTATGACGGATCCTTAAAATAATTTACAATTTCATACCTCCAATATCCGATTTCTGGTTCTATCGTCATAATCTCATGAAAACGCCGATAACCAGAAGCAGCTCGTGCCAAATTGTTGGCCTCTTGATTTTGAGCCATGGGGATATGTTCAATATTAACCATCACAAATTCCTTTAATAATAATCAGCATTCTTCAAAATAATGAATCAAAACATCATCCTTACATTCATATTTATCGATTAGTTGATAAACCACCAACTGAGAATCTCCAAAAATCTCAACAGCTTCAGCCCCAATTTCCAACAATAATTTTAATCCCTTAAGTAATGCTTCATACTCAACCCGATTATTAAAACTTGGATCCATCGGATAGCTGAATTCAAAATTTGCCCCCCGAGACGAAACAATAACGATTCCGATGCCACATCCTTGACCACATGAAGATCCATCAAAGAACAACGTCCAGGGCATCGGCTCAACCATTTTGACTTCATCTCCGATGTGTTGCGTTACAAAATCAGCCATCACTTGTCCCTTGATTGCTTTAGCTGATTCGTATTTTAAATCAAACTCCGATAATGCTAATATCCATTTCTCGATTCTGCCCTTCAGCATCGGCATAGACAACATATACTTGACCACATCAGTTTTGCAAACGATCGTGCACTCAGAAGATAATAAATAATGCCTCAAATTAGTGCACGAGAAATATAGGCATAAACATAATTTTTCAACTGGTAAATACGTTGTTTCCGCATCAATCAGTTTTCGACTCAAATAATAAACCACTCTCTCTTTCCCTTCAAATTCTTGTATAAGAACGGACCCGATTGACAACTCATCGGTCGATAAATATAATCGGAATGGCTTATCTCTTTGAGGTGGAATCAAAACTGGCGGCGTCATCATATACTGCTTTATCTCATCAAATGCCTTCTATTGCTCTTCTCCCCACACGAATTCTTCATCGGCTTTCAATTTCACTAGCGGGGAAAAGGGACGAATTCTGCCAGACAAATTTGAAATAAATCTTCTAACAAAGTTAATCTTAACGATTAACGACTAGAGACTCATCTTATCGGTAGGTGGCTTAGCATCTCTTATAGCTTTCATGCTTTTCTGTCTGACTTCAATGCCTTTTTCATGAACCATGAAACCCAAAAATTGTCCAGCCGATACTCCAAATGCACATTTGTTAGGATTCATCTTTAAACCGTGCTTTCTCATGCACTCGAGAGTTTCTCGTAAATCGGCCAGATGCTGCTTATATCCATCGGACTTCACCACCACATCATCAATGTATATTTCAACAATCCTGCCGATCAATTTGTGAAATATATAATTCATAGCCCTTTGATACGTGGCGCCAGCATTTTTCAAACCAAAAGTCATTACAACCCACTCGTATAATCCAAGTGCACCAGGACATCGGAATGCAGTTTTAGGAATATCTTCTTCTGCCATAAAAATTTGATTATACCTCGCATTACCATCCATAAAACTAATCACCTTATGTCCTGAAGCTGCATTGACCAACATATCAGCAGTCGGCATCGGATATCCATCCATCGGAGTCGCCTTGTTAAGACTCCTGAAATCCACACAAACTCGCAATTTCCCATTTTTCTTGAAAACAGGAACGATATTAGATATCCATTCAGCATATCAACAAGGTTGAATAAACTTAGCTTTATATAACCGAGTTATCTCGGCTTTTATTTCTTTATCTAATTCAGGTCTAAATTGTCTCGGCGCTTGTTTAAAAGGCCACCCTGGTTTGATCGGGAGCCGATGTTCAACAATAGATCGGCTTAAACCTGGCATTTCATAGTATTCCCAAGCAAAACAATCACGATACTCTTTCAACAACTTTATTATTAATTCTTGTTTAAACTCAGGATCCAACTTTGCACTTACATATGTCGGCCGAGGTCTATCTCCTAATCCTATATATACCTCTTCTAACTCATCGGCCGACATAAACCCTTGACCAAGTTTACCCTCATCTTCAATAAACTCTTCCATTAATATAAACTTTCAGAGCCGACTGCTTGGATCGGCTTTAAACCATCATCGGATAATTGAATGAAGTTGCCTTCCCAAACCTTGCCCGACAAGCACTCTATTCCTTCGAATTCCCAAACTGTTAAATCGGCGGTTGTTGACAGTCCATAGATGCGCCAATTATGAACCGCAAGTGCACGGATCATCGTAGCTTTTTCCTTAGAGTATTCATCCAAGGTTTATCAATCCGTGGATCGATAATGAACTGCCTAGGGTTTTCCATCTAATCTAACGGATCTATTCCTAGCATTAAGCATTGATTGCATATAAAGGTAAACCTATATGATAAGAGTGTAGTGTATAGGTTGATCACATCCATAACATAGGCAAGGGTAAAGAGCAACCAAAGGATAAACGGGCCTATCGTCGTCTAGTTATAGTTCTAGCAAATAAGAGTAGCGCATCATGCATCTCATCTAAAGCCATCTTTAAACTCTTACCTCCGGTCAACCTCCCGAGAACGCCACCTTACATGGGTTCACACCCTGTCACGATGCTCCCTATCGGCGTGGTTAGTTTACAAGGGCACTCCCACAAGTGAACGTGCCTAGATATCATGAAGGGTCGACATACTAGATCTAATCGCCACAATTACATAAAGCATGCTAAATAGTCTAACCATGGATTAGACTGAGGAATAATCATATTCATGATAGGTAGAAAGCATAGAAGGAGTTATCAAGTCGCTAAGAGATCGGATGACATGAAGAACATTACTCATATAATAGATGTGTTTGGATCATCACCACCGAATACATACCATTGATGACTCCAACTTGCTCATGAACTCCACCATGGCACAACCACGCAGGGAGGCCATGGTGGCTAGGGTAGGCCTAAGCCATCCCTAGACAACTTCGAGGACTTGCGGTGGCCGTCGTCTCCTTTTGGTGTATGCCCTAGGTTTCACCGAGTTCTGGTGGTTGGATGCGCCTCCCTTCGTGTACAGGGACTATAAATAGTCCGAGGAGTCCGTGGTTCAAAGGGGAGGTCGAACCGACATAAAAACACCCTAGGTCGGCCGGCCTAGGGCCCTTGGGCTGGCCGGCCTAGGCCTTTTTTGGCCCGGCTTGGTCCCATCTTTCGCGTGTAAGCTTCTCTCGACGATCCTTGTCCATGTGTGCACGATGTCCTACATGGAAGTTGCTCCGAAAACATTGGTTTGGGCCTCCTTTGCTTGGCTTGATTCCGTCGGGTTTGGTGTTGCTTTTGGAATTGAATATAAATGCCCCAAATTGGGCCATTTTCCTACAAAAATATGATATGCTCCAAAATACAACACACATACGAAAATGGGTTATTTCACATGTCAAGTGGCGGGTTAGTATATGAATTAGTCCAAAACCACCACTTAAATGGCACTAAAAGTGTACGTATAATGAGCGTCAACATTCCCCCCATGCTTAAACCTTGCTCGTCCTCGAGTAAGTCCAAGATCTTTGCTTAATAAGGAAATCAGCGTTGCCCTTCAATGTCTTCCCCACACTTAGTTATACACAACAAGACATATTGCTCTCAAGTGTTTGGCATTTAAAGTTCAAGTTGTGACCGGCTACTTTTCATTATGGAAGATAGACTAGCAATAAAGAACAAGCCACAATAATAATAAATGCAATGCTCTTGAACTTAAGCGAACTTTAGACCTTTACCTTGTTTCATCGTGAAGAGTTTTCAAAAAGATGCATATCCAACATAAGTGAGATTCTCTTGCAAAAGCTCATGGAAACACTCATCTCATCAAGTCGCTCAAGCCTATACTAGATTATTTTCAACCTATTCTACTCATATTTGAAAGTGGAAGGCTTATGTGGAGCTTGGTAGATAGAAACAATCCTAGCAAAACATTATATTTCAAATATTGTCAAACTAAGAGAGAGATCTATTGGAATTACCGAGACTAGTCAAAAAGGTCATGGAGAATAAATGTTGGAAAGGGAGAGGGATGGAACACACACATTTAGATAGGTGGACATGTGCAAATGGCAAGTGGATGATCCCGAGGCACAAATAAAGTCCTCGTTATCGGATTGCACATGGTTAGAAAATTGAGTATGGAATTGTCTTGAAAGCACTTGGAATTTGATGAAGCTAAAAGAACCTAGGAGCATTATTTCTCTTTTATTTTTTTCTTTCTTTCATTCATTTTTTTCTTTTCTTTCTTTTTTCTTTTATTTTTCCACATTTTTCTTTTTTTTGCTCCTTAAAACCTTTGGCAACATAGTACTTACTCAGCATCCCTCCCCCCATGCTTAAACGATTGCTCGTCCTCGAGCATAGAAGTGAGGGTTGATAATTGCTGAAGTAAGTACACAAAGTCCATTTTGATCTTCCAGAAAAACACTTGAATCTTCAGGGAGTTTCTTCGATGCCTCCCAAGTTGATGTTCTCTAAATTAAACTCTCGATTCTTGTGGATTTCCATCGAGAAAATGGTCCATACTCAATTGTGGGTTGTGGTCAAGGAGGTAATCACAAAAAGATATTTGGGTTTAGGGTGGATATCCAGCGAAGTTTGCGAAGTTTCCGGTGTAGAAACTCACAATGCATGGATAGAAAGGCTAGCAAAAGGAAGGTACGCAAAATTGGAATGGCCAGCTTCTTAGTCTCGAACCATAGAAATCAATCTTAATCCAACTCATCAAAATATAAGTTTGCAAATCTAAGGGTTTCATCATAAAAGATCATGTATATATAAAGGCTTTGGTAGGTAGAACTTTGCAAGAGATTCACGAATGTAGATAGCATAAGAATCAAGTTTTAAATAAAACAATACAAGGCATAAGATCATCGGTAAACTTAAATTAAAGAGCAACATAAGGAATATGTGGGTCTAGAATTTAGTCATTTAACCTCCACAAATAAAAGAGCCGGTATTTATATCAATTTTAGTTCATTTTATGGAGAGCAAATGGTCAAGTCATATACAACACTATGTAGGTAAAACAAAGCGGCAATTTTCATCACTTTTCCATAAGTAAAAGCATTCAAATTATTGCATCGTGTTGAGCACAAAGTGATGGTGATCATTTATTGAAAACAAAAGCAAAACTAGGTTGTCCTCCTAGTAGCCATGTTATTAACAAGAGAGATATACAAAGGTTTCTAACCTATGGTCGATGGCATACATATATACAAGCATTAGGAAGTAGATGAACAAAGAAAAGGTTAAGGGAGAGTTACCGTCTTTCGATGCTTGTATTGGAGTGTAGCGCGGCTTCCCCCATACTTAAGCATTGTGCTTAGCATGGAAGAAAAGAAATGAGCATCTTGTGGTGAATACGATCATTGTACTCCATATGGCCTTTTCCTTTTCGTCCAACAAGTCTTCCCCCATGCTAGCATGTTGCTAAGCGTGGAAAAAGATGGTGAACCGTCATGTGATTCTTGAAGTCCTTACGCCACGTGTTTGGAGATTATCTTTATGCTTCTTCACCTTTGTTTAACTTTCTTTAACCTCTTCTTGTCATCAAGCCATGGTCCCAATCATTCTTCATATCATTATCACCTCCTTGCATGTTGTCTTCATTGCTGCTTCATCTTCCACGAATTTTTTCTTTATTTCCAGAACAGAACATGTACTGCACCCCTGCTCCACTGCAAAGTGCACAAATTTCTCTTTCCAACGAGTCATCATTTGCCCACAAAGGATTCCGAACAAAAGAGTTATGCCCTTTTTATTCCAGCGCTGCAATCTATCCCGAGTTGATTTCAGAACGCGTAGCGTCCAATGTTTTTGTCGTATCTTCTTGTATGGGTCTTCAAATTTATTGATCTTGGATGCGTTGGAATGAGAATTTGATGGAGCTTCTGAATATCAATTTTTTGTTCCTTGTACATCTCTGAACATGTGCAGATTTTTGATGAGACCAGCAGCATCCCTTTCAATCTTTGGAGATGTTAACGATCTTGGTTGTAACTTTGTTCACGAATTCATAGGATTCCTTCGTCATGCCTGCAAAACACTTGAGACACACAAACTACCCCCGGGGTGACGGCCGGGAGTATAAGCAAATGCCAACAACCAATGACATCCTTAAAACCTTAGCTTGTGGCATAATTAACCTAGAAAAAGAGAAAAACAAAAACCTAATGGGTGTGCGTGTGTGCAAAGTGAATGCATGAAGTTAGTAACATGAAAGGCGGGGACCAAACTTGATAGAGATCAAACAAAGTTTTAAACACCATGTTTACTACTATGTTGCCGAAACTCTTGGATTAAACACCATGTTTAAAGCCGAAGAATTTAAGCGCTCAAAAAAGTTTAGAAAACCTAATCATACTAACGAAAGTGTGGGTGTTGAGTGGATGCAAAGTGAGTATGCAAATGAGAGAAAAGCATATAAACAAAGACAATGTTTACACCTCGTTCTAAACACCATGTTTACAACTAGATTGCCGAATTTCTCCATATTCATAAAGATTTGTTAACCAAGATCAAAACACCATGTCTATCCCAAGGTCAATAATTCCTTATAGCACAAGAAAAATAAAGCGCATTGGAAAGCTTATAAACCGACCAATGCAGCATATATGCTAACAAGGCTCTCAAAACTAAATGATGATGGTTCGCAAATGTGTCTAAACACCATATTTACACAAGATTGCAAATGGTAATGCCCTTAAGAAGCATTAACATAGATGTGAAAGCATTCATCATGAAGTTTTGTGAGAGAACCGAGCTAGCAAACGCATGATGGAACGATGGAATGGATGCAAAATGCAAATGCAAAGAGTTAGCAAGGCTTGAAAGGTCTTTCAATGTTGTTCTGCAATCAATTCATTCAAAAAGTAATTGCTTAGAGTGACAAAGCCATTGTCGTCAAGAAAAGTCATTAATCGAAAAGAACCGAACAACCTAGCTAACAAGGTTTAGGGAAAGGTTCATGGGTATCCTATATTTTTGGCTTAAAACAAGAATTTTGAAGAGAGAAGTCAAGTTTAGAAAATCTACCTAAGGTGGTTGAATGCTGCTCGGGGTTTAATATTCTTATTTTTAAGCTCATAATATTGTGTTCGACTCTTCATTTTCTTCGAATGAGAACGAATGCACAGAAAAGACAACACATCACTACATTGAATTGCCTTGGCTTTCATTGAATTTAAATTGCATGACAGAAAAGGTCATGAGGCATATAGCAATGTTGCCTAAGTACTTATACAGTACAATAATGTAACTTGGTAGCACCATTAACCTTTGACCTAGACAATCTATTGCATGCATTGGCACGTGCCGCGACACAATTAACATGAGTCGTCCTAAACCTAACATGCCTTAGGGAATTTAGATAGCCTGGCAGACAACTTCAGGGACCTCATGAATCCCTTTTCTCACGACATTCCTTTCTAATTTCTTCAATATCCTTCCTGAATTGCTCATCTGCAAGTCTGTTAGCTTCAGTCCTTTGTGCCGCCTGTCGTCCTTCCTCGACTCTCATCTTCATCTCGTCCCAACACATCTGGTGTCCTTCCAGCTGATGGAGTCGTCGATCCATTCGGTGAAGTGACACGCCCTGGTGTCCGGTGGAGTAGTCCTTTTGCCTCCCTGTGTCAAGTCGTAAAAAGAACGAGAATAGTGTTAGTACTACAAATAATATACATTTCATCTTCTTTGAGGCCATTACTTGCGAACTGTTTATTATCTCATGGATCCTCTGGCAACACCAGTACCTCCTCCCGTATGTGCCTTCTTCGAATGAGATAGCCATCCCATTGTTCATGCCACAATAGCACTCGGGTGGTATCTCATCCTTTGGCCTTTGGTTGGCAGCAAGGATAGATCTCTCTGGATCATTGCGAGGAGCTCCCTCCATGGCTTTCATCTCCCGGCGTAGATGCATGAACCCATCTTGCCTCCTATACCTAGACCCACTCCCACTATGGTCAGACATTGTTGTTTCTCATGCACATCTTAGCGTGGGAGCATTGCATTTTATAGGCAAACACCCCTTGGGAACTTGGGAGCGTGGGAGCTTTACACTACACCGAGCTACTGAAATAGCCTGCACCAGCCTACTCAAATAGCCTGCACCGGCCTACTCAAATAGACTGCACCGGCCTACTAATCGCAGCCATGATTATTATTATAAAAAAATTTAATAACCTATAACATATTAAATAATTTTTTCAACCATTATTTGAGCTTAAAAATTAAAAAATGTAACCGCCAAATAAAACGGCGGTTTAATTAACCGTCGTTTCATTCGGCAGTTTTAAGAACCGCGACAGCACCTGTACTAGGTGGCGGTTTTTCCTTCCTAGGAGAAACCGCCTAGTCATTTGGTGGTTTATTGAACCGCCGGTTCAAAGAGCGGTTATCTAAGAAACGGCGGTGCGTTGTTTTTGTAAAATCGTAAAAAAAAAATCGCGGAGGAGGAGAGGAGACCGGAACCTGAGCCCTGCAACAGCATTGGCGGCGGCGGCGAGGGCGGCTGGCGAGAGATCGTCGGGGCAGACGCAGCGTAGCGTCCCTCTGCGGCCGTGCAGCTGCTCTCCGGTCCGGTGATCTGGCGAGGCCCGCGTCTCCCGGAGCTGGACGGCCAGGGCTTGGAGGCGGCATCGCTCCCATCTTTCGAGTGCCTTGGACGCACGGAGGTACGTGGTAACTGACACAACCATCTCAATTACATTTCAGAATTCAGAGTCAGAGTCCTCCCTCCGTTTCGATTTCGGTTCTACCGTTATCCCCAGATCAATTCTTGGGCATTTCAGAGTGCCCTGTTTCAATGTCGGCTCTACTATGCTTAATGAGATAATTTCCTGCCGGTGGGAGTGCTCCATCTCCCTCCTATGCATCGTATAAAATATGGTTTTTGTCACCAAAAATGTTCGGCTCACCTCAGTACAGCATCTAGTAAGCTTGAGAATGTCTTTTGTTGTGCCTGATTCCTCAGTGAATATACCTCTGCTCTGTCGTAGAATAGAAACCACGGTTAGTAAGCTCGTTCGACAGTGTCTTTGTTGTGCCTCATTGCTTCCTTTGTATATTTTATTTTCAAAATCGATCTCACTGGGGGTTATTTCCTAACAGTTTTTTTTTTTGGTAAAAAAAAGTGGTGCTGGATTGTGATTTACCCTAAGGTGGGGGAGAAATCCAGTGAGTGTCCAAGACTTTGAAGCAAATATGTTGGTTCCTGCTGGAGGGAAACAAAACTGCATTGTGATTTACCTGTTACCTGGAGTGTGTTGTGTTTCTTCAAGTAAAACAATATAGCATACATGACGCTTGGTTTTCTTCAGTACTGGAAGTTGCTCAGGCCAACATAGGACCAAATGCCGGTTGAGGAAAGAAAATGCTATCCAAATTACATGAAGGGCAGAGATGATTGGTGATGCAGAGGAGCTTGCAACTTGCAAGTCATGACTAGTGATTCAGCCGCACCAGCACATCAATTTATCTTTCAATTCATAGTACACAAAGTCATAACAGGAACAGATGAGCAAGGAGGTTAAGAACTAAGGGGGAAAATAGGCAAAATTTAGGAAAAGTTCTTTGCAGCTGATGTTGCTCATCTACTACAGAAGCAAGCCAAACAACAGACAACACCACATAGTACACAAATAAGGCTGATCAGTTACTGGGCAGCGTTCTGCATTGTTGCCAATGTCGTTTTGGTGTAATCTTTTTTTATCTTCTTCAGTTTCACCACCACATTGCTCATTGACATCCTTTGTTCTGGCGAATCACTTGAGCAGAGCAAGCCCAGCTCTAATATTGGCAAAAGAGAATCATTCAGGCTGCAGAAACAAGAAGCTTCCTGCAGGAGCTGGTCGTCCAGAACAGAGGCAAGTTCAGATGGAAATGCTTGATGAACCCACTGCCTCATGCTCAGTTCTCCATCGAACATCAGATCTGTGGGTCTCTTTCCAGTGAAGACTTCAAGGAGCATGATTCCGTAGCTGAACACGTCGCTCTTGCGTGACGCTTTTCCAAGAGATCCATACTCTGCTCAAAAGATTCATAGAACAGAGATTTAGCATGATTAATATACACAATCAACAAATTATAAACTAGAATTAGCAAGAGTGCAAAATGCTCTCATACCTGGTGCCATGTACCCAATTGTTCCAGGCATAGTTGCAGTGATCATGGAACTGTCATTACCAAATAGCAACTTTGCGATTCCAAAATCTGCCACGTGCGCCGTCATTTCATCATCAAATAGCACATTGGCAGGCTTCAAGTCACAGTGCAAAACCACATCGTGGTGCTCATGGTGTAGATACTCCATTGCCATCGACACATCCAGCATGATGTCGAGCCTCTTGAGGAACCCCAAGTGCCTTCTGCCTGCAGCGTGTAGGAGAGTATCCAGACTTCCATTGGGCATGTACTCAAGCACCAATATTCTGAGGTCCAAGTTGGAGCAGGTGTTTAGTATCTTTATCAGATTCCGGTGTCGAGCCATGTGAAGCACACGGCACTCAGTATCGAAGCGTCTAATTGCTTGTTCCAGCTGCATGTCTAGAACTTTTACTGCAACCACCAATCCGGTGTTCAGTTGGCCCTTGAAAACTTTTCCAAAGCTCCCAGTTCCCAACAGATTATTGTCGGAAAAATTATCAGTGGCACGAACAAGCTCATGGTAGGAGAGTAACCTAAGGCGCATGACATCACTTGAGCCAGCAATAGAGGCATGGACTCTCTTGGTTTTAAGTTTCCTTTTGATCATTAGGTAAATGCAAAGAACAATAGAACCAAATGCTACGATGGCAGCAGGGAGTAGAAATTTTAGCAAATGCATGTCAGTTGAGTCGGCCCTCTCAAGACATGGTGTAAATCCTAGATGGGGAGCACCACATAGCCCAGCATTCCCAAGCAGTGATGGATAGGTGATGTTTGAGAAAATGCCTCCCTCTGGTATCTTGCCTTCTAGCATATTGAAGGAGAGATTCAAGGTTGTCAAATATGTGAAATTGGCAAGAAACATAGGAATGGTACCAGAGAGTTTGTTGGAGGAGATATCCAATAATGCTAAGCTAGTCAGATCTTGAAACGATTCTGGGATTGTGTCCTCAAATGAGTTGTGTGATAGATTTAGATTAGTGAGCATCCTAACCTGTCCAAATGAATCGGGTATTTTTCCAGTCAAAATGTTGGAAGATATGTCAATTAGATCCACCAGTTTTAGCCCACTAACATCAGCTGGTAGCGTACCAGAAAAATAATTGTGAGAAAGATATAGTCCGACAAGTTTATCCAGGTGGAATAAGCTAGCTGGTATTGTTGAATTTAAGTGGTTATTGGACACCTCTAAATATTCTAGCTTGGTTAGGTTGCCAATGCTATTAGGTATAGAGCCAAACAATTTGTTTCCATAGAGATACACCCTTTGTAAGCTTTTCATCATACCAATTTGTGTTGGGATAAGGCCTGACATGTCATTCCCTGAGACATCAAGGTACACAAGATTTTGCATCAATGTAATCGATTCTGGTATTCCTCCCGTGAGTAGGTTGTTTCGTAGATCAATCCTGTCTAGGTTTCTTAAATTTGCGAAGGTTGATGGAAGCACACCAGTTATCTTATTGTAGGCTGCAGTGAACTCACGCAATTTGGTAGACAGGTTTCCCACGTAGTCAGGGAGTTCCCCAGTGAAAGAATTACTCCATATGGCAAGCCACTGGAGTTGTGTACAGTTGGAAAGGGAGGACAGGAAGTCGAGATCTCCGTTAAAATTATTACGTGACAGTTCAAGCTTGTTCAGTGCTCGGATGTTCCCAAGTGTGGCTGGTACTGATCCAGACAACTGATTTGCTTGCAGAATAAGGAGAGACAGCTTAGATAAATTCCCTAAACTGCTTGGAACTGGACCTGTTAGCTGGTTGAATCCGATATGCAGATTAGAGAGTTCTCCCATTAGGCCTAATTCAGTTGGAATGTCTCCAGTGAGGTTGCAGTAAGAGATGTCTAGTTCAGTAAGACTAGTGAGGTTGCTAAGAATAGCTGGGATAGATCCAAAAAGGGGATTTCCTCCCAAGAAAATAATTCTGAGTTGTGGCAGTTTAGCCAACCACGTTGGCACAGTATCATAGAAAGAATTATCGGCCAAAGAGAGAAATTGCAGGTGTAGGCATGCTGAAAGCACCTGTGGTATCCCACCTGCAAAGTTGTTAACATCCAAGTGCAAGTGCTGCAGCATCGGGAGGCTAAAACTGTGATTGCTCGGAATCGACCCAGTTAGATTGTTTCCTGCGAGTGTCATGACTTGCAGCAGTGACATGTTGAATGTGTTCCTGGGTACTGTGCCAGAGAGTTGATTCTGTCGCAGGTCCAAGTACTCAAGTCGAGGCAGGGAGCCCACACTGTGTGGCAACGGACCTGATAGCTTGTTGACTCCAAGGTAGATGTATCTCAGGGAAGGTGTGTTATTGAATAAATATGGTGGTATTTGGCTACTTAACTCGTTAACACTCAGAGCAAGGAGCTGAAGATTGGGCAGATCCTGTAGCAGCTCCGGCAAGATTTGCTTGGAGAGCATGTTGGAAGCAAGGTTAAGAAGGTTCAGCTGTGAGAGATTGCCTATGGTACTGGGAATGGTACCTGAGAGGCTATTTGCAGGGAGACTTAGTTCCCTGAGCCTATATAGCCTACCAAGATCAGCAGGAATTGTGCCGGAGAGGCCGGTATTTGTGAGGTTGAGCAGCATGAGGAAAGAGAGGTTACCGAGATGTGGGCTGAGCTCTCCATTGAGGGACACACCAGGCAGCGATAGTGCAGTGACGCGCTGCCCATGGCGGCTGCATGAGACGCCGACCCAGCGACAGAAGGACACGTTGGTTGTCCAGTTGCTGGCAAGGACGCCGAGAGGATCGGAGAGCTGGCCTTTGAAAGCCAGGAGAGCTTGGAGGTCGGTACCGCTGCCGTTGATGTTGGGAGTCTGAGTTCGGCCTGGGGAGGACGATGGAGGAGCAGCAGCGACACCAGTAACTGGAACTGACAGCAAGATAGCCAACAGTAGTAACAGCACGAACGAGCTGCTTGCAGAGGCCATTGGAGAGCGCCTGCTGGCCTGTTTGTCTCTTCAGCGAGACAAACAGAAATTGCATTCAGAGAGTAGATCTGTAGCAACCTTTTGTAGGAAAGTAAAGCAGACTATATTTTTTTCCCTTGCCAATTTTTTTTTCCAAATGTTGGACGACCATATTGGTCGCTTGTCATGTGGGCGTGTTTGGTTAACATGCTGACTAATTACCCGTTGCCGGCCAGAGGCAACTGGGCTATAAATGAAGGAAGAAAGAAAGACTTGTTCTGGTATAGTGGTACTTGGTGACACTTGGCTACTTGTAATGCCTGTAGGTTTGCATCGACATAGACGTGCCCGTACTTAACTCCAGGTCAGGCAACCAACCCCTTCCTGGACGATCATGATGGAAAGGATATACCAACACTGTAAGAACTTGGATGGCCAGTGATATTTCCTTTTCTAAAAAAATAGTCCTGACTCCCTGAGAGTCAATTGCAGCTCGAAAATATTTTTTTTAACAATTACGGCAATCATTTTATTATTTTTGGATGATCACCTGGCCTCCTCCCACCTTTCAGCCTTTCACTTCCTTAATATATTCATGCTTACTTGCTCGTCACTCCTGTTTCCATTTGCTGAATCTCATATATGCACGCGCCATGCGGAGATGGTGGTGCTAGACTTGCATATGAATGTACTAGTATAGTATATGTCTGTTTGGCAGAGCTCTAGTTCCCAGCTCTATACAAAATCTGGTGTTTGTTTAATAAAATAAAATATTTTAAACTTCTAATTTAAATATAAAAGAAGAACAAGGTGACTCTATAGGCAGGTGAGGTTCTTTCGGCTGCTACTATACAGAAACAAAGCACGCTACCGATACCTAGCCCCCTCCCCACCTACCGCCGCCGGCTGCCTGCGCTGGCGGCGGCCCTCCCTCTCCTCCTCCTCTCCCTCTCCACTCCCTTTCCTTTCCTCCCTCCTTCTCTCTCTCCTTTCTCTCCCCAGATCCGGTCGGATGCGAGAAAAATGAGAGGCGCTAGGAGCTCCCGACTCTAGCCCGCTGGCGGCCGCCGCCGCCACCGGACGCCGCCGCCGACCCCCCCTCCCCCGCTCCTCCCTCCTTCCCTTTTCCCCTTTCCCTCCTCTCCCTCCCCTCCCTTCCTCCCGAGATCTGGACCTCCGTTCCTCCCTATTCCTCGTCGTGCGGCCTGGCCGCCCCTTGCCCAGCCGGCGGGCTGCCCCTCGCTCGTCCGTGCGCGGGCGCTTGCGGGCCTATGGCGCGGCCGGTTCGGGCGGCCTAGCGCCGCCCCACGTGGGTGGCCGCCGCAGGGCCTGCGCGCCTGGTGCGGCCAACGGAGGCCCTCGCGAGGCCCCACATACAGCTGGCCAGGGCCGCATGCTCCCAGTGCTCGTGGCTCCTACGCCGGCACACCAACGAGCCTCGTGCCCCCGTCTCTCTGGCTGGCCGCGGACCGCTCCGAGTGCTGCGCCAGATCTGTTCTCCTCCAGCAGTTGTTTACGTCCATTCTGCTCAGTGGTCGCTGGCGAGGACCGCTCCGAAAGGTCCTGCGTTGGATCTGCTTTTTTTCACCCGTCATCGTTGCCCCTTTCCCCTCTTTGGTCGCTGCCGACCCTCTCTCCCCTTTCTGGACATGTCCGTAGGTCGCGAAGCTGCTCCGCCTCACTGGCTTAGGCGGTGTGGGGTTGTGGTGGTCGAGTGCGCAGTTGGAGTGGTTTGGACATGATGGGTGAAAACTCTGCGTGGCTTCTGCCAGTGCTGGCAATGGCTGCGCTCCTGCGTAATTCTCCCTGTTGGGGGCATTGTCACGGTCTTCCTTCCCCTCCTCTGGTTCCGTCGGGTGAAAACCTGGTTTCTTCCTCTGATGAACGGTCGATGGCGTCGCTTTTGCGTCGCATCCTTCCTGAAGGCATCGTCCTACAGTTCTACTGTGCCCTCTAGCCCTCGGCTTCCTCAGTCGCCTTTTGCATCACCGGCGTGGTCGTCTTCTCTATGGTCGTTTGGTTGTGGTCTGATGTCTTTGCCGTTCTTCGCTCTTCTCCAATAAAAACGTGCTTCTGGAGCCGTAGTTTCTCTTGTTTGTTTGCTGTAGCAGTTTGTTTTGTTCTAGTGGGCGTTGTGCCGTTGTGTTGTTGTGGTTTGTTGTCGTTGTGTGGTGTTGGTGTTGGGTTTGTAAACCTCCTTCTTCTCTTAATGAAATACGTGCTAAGCACGTTCTCTAAAAAAAGAAGAAGGTGACTCAACAAAAGATCCTTGATCATCCCACAGCTCTAGCTCTACCAATTTCTAGAGTCAGCTCTAGCTCTACCAATTTGTAGAGCTGTATGAAACAGGGCACATAAAACGAAATGGGGCGTGGCTAAGTGGTAAGGCAGCGGGTTTTGGTATATATTGTTAAGCGTTGAAAAGGAAGATCAGTTCTTGGGCTCAAGTGTACTGTACACTTTCTGAGTTCCTGTGGGTGGGAATGCATGGTGAAAGAAGTGTTTTCTTGTCAACAAAAGCATCTGACTCACCATAGTTAATGGCTAAACCTAAGCTAGACAATGTTTTTTTTGTGTCTCATTCCGAACCTGCTAGGATGCAGTAACTGCGAATATACCTGTGTTCTGTTGTAGGCTACAAACCACAATTACAACAATGTACAGTAAAAAAGCTTCTCCTAAACACATAATAGTTGAAGGCTTGAAGCTGACTACAAACCACAATTACAATAGCATCCAGATACCATAGGTTATTCTTCTCAACGCATTGTAACCAAAGCAATGCCAGATCAAGGTTAGAACTCTCCTCTGGAGTCAGGTCTATATATACTTCTTGAATAACATGTATTTGGACTGTTGATGCACATCGATGTCCTCTGGACCACTTTTCTGCACAATGCACACAAAGCCCCTTTGCTCGACGGTAAGTACTGAGAGCGATGAGTTTATCTTCAGAGGAATTACCAGATGTTGCATTCTTCTTTTCATCAGTAGAAGAGGAATGATCAGCTCTATCAGACTTGGCAGGAGGAGAGGGTAGTGGAAATGCACCCTTGATAAAAGGCCTTGGATAAGAACCATCTGACTTTTTGTACTCCTTTCTTCTGGAGGGATCACCAGCCTCTTCCTATATAAAAGCAAAAGAACACGCAGTATCCAAGTCCGAGGGGTGTTGAACCAATATAATAGCACGGATGTCATCATGCAATCCATCGATTAATCGCATGGTATAATAAAGCTGATCAGATTTAGACTCATATGCGGACAACTTGTCAACAAGTTCAGAGAACTTCTCGACATATGTTGTTACTGTGGTAGTTTGGTGAATATGAAAGAGTTGCCGAATTAAAGCCTCATGTTGATCTCTACCAAAATGATCTAACATCAACTTACTTAACTCAGCCCATGACATAGTTTTAAGTCTACACTCTATAGACTGGAGCCAGGGGGCAGCTGGACCTGGAAAATACATTGTGGAAACTTTAATCCAAAGTTCTGGTGGAAGGGAGAACATCTCAAAGTAGTTTTTACTCCTAGATAACCAAAGCTTGGGATTGTCACCATCAAAGATAGGGAAATCTAAGTGAGGGAGCTTCCCAGAGGGACCATGAGAATGTTGGAACCCCAAGGTACGAGCCGATGAATGCTCATGAGGTGTATGCACAAGTTTGGGAGGGATGGGAGGTGAAGACTCGTTCATACCCTTGACCGGGTGAGGAGTGTAGGTCACTGACCCATACACCTGCTCATGGGAAATGTTGTCCACGCGGTGCCCAACTGGGCCGCCGGCGGTAGATCCAGCAGGTGGTGCGCGGTCGCCGACAGAGGGGGCTCCAAGAGGCCTCGATCCACGGGTGGGTGATCCAGGATAGCCTACTCCCAATGCTTGGAAAGTTTCCCGACTTCGAGCTTCACGTCGGTCATTGAGGACTCGATCTGTGGCTTCCATGCTTCGAAAGCCACCGCTGCCGCCTCGAGCGCGTCGATCCGCTCCTCCTTCACGTCGATGTCGTGGAGCCATTGCTCCAGCTTGTTGTCGAGCTCGGTGAAGCGTTTGTTGATTTCATCGATGATGATTTTGGTGTTTGGATCCATCGCTCCGTGGTTTCGTTGGAATCTAGTATAGTGCTGGTGGGTAGGAAGGTTCTCCAGATCGAAGGCTCTAGATACCAATTGTTAGCAACTCGGAGAAGAGGAAGGGAATTTAGGCAGAGAAGCAGCAGGAAGAAGGGGATCAGGTAAGGTAGCGGCCGGAACCGATGAGGTCCCGATCCTTTCTTAGGGAGGAAGATGAACAATGTCGATACAAACGATGCCTCTCCAGGCTTACAACCCGAGCATAAGTACTATTCGCTCATGAGCTCACTCACGGGCCGAGCCCACACATGCATTATTACAGGCCCACTCTGGGCCAGATACCCTTTGGTTAGGCTTTCGGTCACGCCGGCCCATCATCTTGCCCTTGGGAGCGCCGGGTGAGGTATGTTGCTGACATTGTGCTCAGCTGCGTTCCAACTAGGGGCAATGTGTACAAGTAATTTGGCCCACATCCCAGTCAGAATCTCCCATCGGCTAACATAGCACATTGTTGCACTATGTTCATACTCAGCTTCCCATCCTCACTGTCTTGCCCTGCAGCTTATGTTACTCTCCTACTGCAGAAGCAAGCGAAAAGAACAGACAATCGGACAGAGTATACAAATAAGGGTGACCAATTACTGGGCGGCGCTATGCATGGTTACTGATGTCATTTTTCGGTAATCCTCTTTTATCTTCTTCAGTCTCACCACCACGTTCCTCATTGACATCCTTTCTTTAGACGAATCACTTGAGCAGAGCAGGCCCATCTCGAATATTGGCACAAGAGAGTCATTAAGGTCACAGATAGAAGCAGCCTCCTGCAGGAGCTGCTCATCCAGAACAGAGGCAAGTTCAGATGGAAATGCTTGATTAACCCACTGTCTGATGCTCAGTTCTCCATCGAACATCAGATCTGTGGGTCTCTTTGCCGTGAAGACTTCAAGGAGCATGGTTCCATAGCTGAATACGTCACTCTTGCGTGATACCTTTCCAAGAGATCCGTACTCTGCTTAAGAGAGATTCACAAAACAGAGATTTAGCATAATTGATCGACACAATAAACAAATTCTAAACTAGGTTTGGCAAGAGTGCAAAATGCTCCCGTACCCGGTGCCATGTACCCAAGTGTTCCAGGCATGGTTGCAGTGATCATGGAACTGTCATCACCCAATAGCAACTTTGCTATACCAAAGTCTGCTACATGCGCTGTCATGTTGTCATCAAATAGCATGTTGGCAGGCTTCAAGTCACAGTGCAGGACCACCTCATGGTGCTCGTGGTGCAGATACTCCATTGCCATCGACACATCCAGCATGATGTCGAGCCTCTTGAGGAACCCCAAGTGCCTTCTGCCTTCAGCATGTAGTAGAGTATCCAGGCTTCCATTGGGCATGTACTCAAGCACCAATATTCTGAGGTCCAGGTTGGAGCAGGTGTTTAGTATCTTTATCAGATTCCGGTGTCGAGCCATGTGAAGCACACGACTCTCAGCATCGAAGCTTCTAATTGCTTGTTCCAGCTGCATGTCTAGATCTTTTTCTGCTACCACCAATCCGGTGTTCAGTTGGCCCTTGAAAACTTTTCCAAAGCTCCCAATCCCCAACAGGTTATTGTCGAAAAAATTATCAGTGGCGCGAACAAGCTCATGGTACGAGAGTAACCTATGGTTCATGTCATCACTTGGGCCAGAAACAGAGGCATGCACTTCTTTCTTGTTTTTAAGTTTCCTTCTAATCATTAGATAAGTAAAAAGAACAATAGAACCAAATGCTATGGTGGCAGCAGGGAGCAAAAATTTTAGCAAATGTCAGTTCATTGAGTCAGACTTCTCAAGACATGGTGGAATTCCTAGATGGGGAGCACCACATAGTCCAGCATTCCCAATCAGTGATGTCAAGGTGATGTTTGAGAAAACACCTCCCTCTGGTATCTTTCCTTCTAGCTTATTGAAGGAGAGATTCAAGGTTTTCAAGTAGGTGAAATTGGCAAGGAACTTGGGAATGGTACCAGAGAGATTGTTGTTGGATATATTGAGTGACGCTAAGTTGGTCAGATCTTGAAACGATTCTGGGATCGTGCCCTCAAATGAGTTGTGTGATAGATCTAGCTGAGTAAGCATCATAAGCTTACCAAATGAATTGGGGATTTTTCCAATCAAAATGTTGGAAGATAATATAATATTATAAACTTGTTTTTGCCCACTAACTTCAGTCGGTAGCACACCAGAAAAATAATTGCTAGCAAGATTTAGTTCGAGAAGTTTATCGAGGCGGAACAAGCTATCCGGTATTGTTGAATTTAAGTGGTTATTGAACAACACGAGGTATTCTAGCTTGGTAACGTTGCCAATGCTATCAGGTATAGAGCCAAACAATTTGTTTCCATAGAGATGCAACCTTTGTAAGCTTTCCATCATACCAATTTGTGTTGGGATAGGGCCTGACATGTCATTGCCTGACGCATCGAAGTGCACAAGGTTTTGCGTCGATGTGATTGATTCTGGCATTTGTCCGGTGAACAGGTTGTTGCGAAGATCAATCTTGTCAAGGCTGCTTAAGTTTGCCATGGTTGATGGAAGCGCACCCATTATCTTATTTTGCCATGCATTGAACTTGCGTAATGCAGACATGTTTCCCACATTATCAGGGAGTCCCCCAGTGAAAGAATTTCTCTGTATGTACAGCTCCTGGAAATGTTCACAATTGGAAAGGGAGGACAGGAAGTTAACATTTCCCTTCAAATTATTAGATGACAGACGAAGTATGTTCAGAGCTCGTATGTTCCCAAGTGTGGCTGGCAATAATCTAGACAACCGATTTGATTCCAGATTTAGGTTATACAGCTTGGAGAAATTTGTGAGACTGGTTGGTATTGGACCTGTTAGCTTGTTGTTTCCAAGATGAAGCAACGAGAGTTCTCGCATTAGACCTAATTCAGCTGGAATGTTTCCAGTCAGGTTGCAGAAAGAGAGGTCCAGTTGAGTAACACTGGTGAGGTTGCTAAGGGTAGCTGGGATGGACCCAGGAAGGGGATTTCCTACCAAGAAAATATTTCTGAGTTGTGGTAGCTGAGCCAACCACGCTGGCACCGTACCAAGGAAAGAATTGGAGGTTCGAGAGAGAATTTTCAGGTCCTGGCATGCTAAAAGCTCCTGTGGTATCGTGCCTGCAAAGTTGTTGTCATCCAAGTACAAACCCCGCAACTCCGGCAGGCTAAAACTTCGATCGCTAGGGATCAATCCAGTTAGATTGTTCACTGCAAGCGACATGGCTTGCAGCATTGACATGTTAAACATGGCCGCGGGTACTGTGCCATATAGCTGATTGGTTTGCAGGTCCAATACCTCAAGCCGTGGCAAGGAGCCCACACCATGTGGTATAGGACCAGATAGCATGTTGTTTCCAAGGTAGATGTGTATCAGAGAAGGTGTGTTGTTGAATAGATGTGGCGTTATTTGGCCACTCAACTCGTTATGATTCAGAGCAAGGGTCTGAAGATTGGGCAAGTTCTGCAGCAGCTCCGACAAGATCTGCTCCAAGAGCATGTTGAAGCCAAGGTCAAGAAGGTTCAGCTGTGAGAGGTTGCTTATGGTGCCAGGAATGGCGCCTGAGAGCCTATTCGCCGAGAGGTTTAGTTCCCTAAGCCGATATAGCCTACCAAGATCGGCGGGAACGAGGCCGGTGAGGCCGGTGCTCGAGAGGTTTATGAGCCTGATGAAAGAGAGGTTACTGAGATTTGGGCTGAGCTCTCCATGGAGGGACACACTGCTAGCAATCGAGAAGATAGAAGGGGAAAGGAAGAATAGAATTGGCAGGCAGAGGATAGCTTGTATTCAGAGTTTGAGTTTTACAAGTTGTTCTTCGATGTCCTCTCCTCTACGGCACCCTCTCGCTCTTATAGTAAAAGCTTACAAGACCGAGGCCCATTACACGCGTGCAAGTGGATTCACCCAGTTCGGGCCCACGAACTTCTTGTTGGGAACCTTGGGTCTTGATGACTGCCGAGGCCCATCAGCATTGCTAGCATTCCCCCTCCCTTGAGCTGCTGCTTGCCCCAAGCAGCTGAAGAAGGAAACCTTCGCTTCAGAGGTACCAGGTCTTCCCAAGTGGCCGTTGAGTCCAGCCAATTAGTCCACTTAATCAATGCTTGATCAACAACACGAGAATCCACAGGAGTAGTACGAGTCTGCAGAATTCTCTCTAGAACACGCAAGAGATTGACATCATCAGGGAGAGGTGTTGTTACCTGTGAAGGAACAACAGTGGCCTTCTTCAACTGGGAGACGTGGAAGACGGGATGGATTGTAGAATGAGATGGTAGCTCAAGCTTATATGCCACCAAGCCAATGTGAGCAATGATTTTGTACGGTCCAAAGTACTTGAAAGCCAGCTTCATGTTGGAATGAAGAGCTATAGAGGACTGAACATATGGTTGGAGTTTGAGGAAAACATACTCCCCCACTTGGAAGATACGCTCGGACCTCTTCTTATCAGCTTGTCATTTCATTCTGTGTTTAGCTCACAACAGGTGTTGGTGGATGAGGTTGTTCATAACCTTTCTTTCTTGGAGCCAAACTGAAAGTTTAGGAGTAGAACAATCCTTATCAGAGATGCTAAAGTGCCGAGGAGAGTAGCCATATAAAGCTTCAAAAGGAGATCTTCCAATGGCTGAATGAGGACTAGTGTTGTACCAATATTCTGCCAAAGGAATCCAACTAGACCATTTTGCTGGACAAGCATTGCAAAAGCATCTCAAGAAGGTTTCCATGGTCTAATTGAGTCTCTCTATTTGGCCATCAGACTGTGGATGATAACTGGTACTCATGTGTAATTCCACTCCTGCCAATCTGAACAGTTCCTTCCAAAAGGTACTGATGAAAATTCTATCCCTGTCAGAAATGATAGCATTGGGCATACCGTGCAATCTATAAATATGTTGCAGAAACAGCTTAGCAACTCCAGCAGCAGTATATGGATGGTTGAGCAGGATGAAGTGGCCATATTTAGTAAAAGAATCCACCACCACTAGAACACAGTTTGCTGTACCCGAAGTAGGAAGACCTTCCACAAAATCAAGAGAAATAACCTGCCATGCACCAGAAGGAACAGCTAGAGGCTAGAGGAGACCTGGGAGCTTGCTCCTGTCTGGTTTAGATTGTTGGCAAGTAACACACTGTTTGACATAATTCCCCACTACCTTTTTCATTCCAGTCCAGGCAAACAGCTTCTTAAGTCTCATATAAGTGATAGGAGTACCAGAGTGGCCTCCTACAGCACTATCATGGAAAGCATGAAGTAACTTTTGTTGCAAAACAGTATTTGCTCCCACCCAAATCCTGTTTTTGTAGTAAAGTATACTTGCCTTTAGTGTGTAGTGTGGTATAGCATTGGGGTCAATTGAAAGCTTGGCAACCATAGCAGCTCCTTGAGCATCAGTGAGATAGCCATCTTGAACAAGAGATATCCACTGAGGAGAAGAGCAGGAAATTGCATTGCAAGAAGTAGTATGAGAAGGTTTTCTTGAAAGAGCATCAGCCACACCATTATCCACCCCTTTCTTGTAAATAATTTTGTAACTGAGGCCTAACAACTTGGTAGACACCTTCTGCTACCACTGAGTATGCAGCCTTTGTTCATTGAGTTGTACCAAACTTTTCTGATCAGTGTATATAAGAAACTCTCCTTGTTGCAGATATTGTCTCCACTGTTGAACAGCTAATAATATGGCCATATACTCTTTCTCATATGTAGACAACCCCTGTGATTTAGGGCATAATGCTCTACTCAAAAATGCCAAAGGATGGTTATCTTGTAGTAAGACTGCCCCAATACCAACTCCACATGCATCTGTTTCTATAGCAAATTGCTTAGAAAAGTCAGGCAAGGCAAGAACTGGGGATTGGCACAGAGCAGTTTTTAATGCTGTAAATGAATGCTCATGTTCTGGAGTCCAAACAAATAAAGCATTCTTCTTCAGAAGATTTGTCAAGGGCTTGCTTATGATGCCAAAGTGTTTGACAAATTTTCTGTAATACCCAGCTAGACCAAGAAAGCTTCTAAGGCCCTTGACAGAAGTAGGAGAAGGCCATGAAGAAATAGCAGATAGTTTATGGGGATCTGTGGCCACACCTTTTTCACTAATTATATGACCCAAGTAAGATATTTCCCTTCTGGCAAAAGCACATTTACTAAGCTTAATCTTCCACTGATCCTTGGCCAGAAGCTCAAAAACCATCCTAACATGTTCCACATGCTCCTCAAGGCTTCTGCTATAGATTAGGATGTCATCAAAGAATACTAACACAAATTTTCTCAAGTAAGGTGATAATGTTGTATTCATAGCATCCTAGAACGAACCTGGTGCACTAGTCAAACCAAAGGGCATCACCCTAAATTCATATTGACCACAGTGTGTTTGAAATGCAGTTTTATATTCTTCCCCTGGCTTCAGCCTGATTTGATGGAATCCTGACCTCAAGTCTAAGTTTGAAAACCAGCTGGCCTTAGTAAATTCATCCAAGAATTCATCAATAATGGAAACTTGGTATTTTCCTTTGACTGTAATAGCATTAAGTCTTCTATAATCCACACAAAACCTCCAAGTTCCATCTTTCTTTTTGACTAGCAACGCTGAAGAAGAGAAGGGACTGGAGCTTTTTTGAATTAGGCCAGCCTGTAACATTTCCTTGTTCCGACTCACGCCGGAGTTGGACCTCGCTGAGATCACGAACAGCTGCAAGAACACGATGAACACTCACACAGACACGAGAATTGGTGCGGCTGAAAAGCTTACCGCGTTTTCTGTTTACTTAGCTATATATAGGAATCAAAAACATGCAGGCCGTTGAGGCCACGACGCGCGCACCGCGCGCCACGCTCCATCGCGAACTGCGCCATCCCACAGCTCGGAACGTGCCGTGCGAATCGCTCAACACAACGAACTCCGCGTGAACGTGCACACGTCGAGTCCATGTACAGGACGCGCCCAAGACTCGGGCTCAACCGAATTCAAACTAAATTCAAACTGAAAATTGAAAGGAAATCAAACTATCCTATCTAGAACGCGCCGGGGTTTATTCAACATTCTCCCCCTAAGCACCGACGCCGTTCACTTCAGCTTGGTGACGCCGATCATCTCGCGGAGCTCCTGGAACTTGGACCTCCCGAGCGCCTTCGTCATGATGTCCGCGAGCTGTCCTTGGGTGCTCACGAACCCCAGGCGCAATGCCCCTCCATCCACGCACTCACGAAGAAAATGAAATTTTGTATCGATGTGCTTCGAGCGATCGTGGAGTACCGGATTTTTGCTGAGGGCGATCGCGGACTGGTTGTCCATCTTCAATTGTGGCGGGGGCACGCCGGCGCCCACCATGTCCTGCAGCAGCCGCCTGAGCCAGACGCCCTGGCACGCCGCCGCTGCTCCGGCGATGTACTCTGCTTCGCACGACGACAAGGCCACCACGCGCTGCTTCTGGGATTGCCACGCCACAGGGTTGCCGCCGAGGAAGTAGAGGATGCCGCTGGTGCTCTTCCGGTCGTTGACGTTGCCGGCCATGTCGCTGTCGCTGTAGCCGACGAGGTGCAGCTCGGCGTCGCCTCTGGTGTACGCCAAACCGTAGTCGATCGTGCCGGCCACGTACCGGAGCAGATGCTTCAACGTCGCCATGTGCTCCTGCCTTGGATCCTCCATGAATCTGCTCAGGTAGCCCACGGCGAACGCCATGTCCGGCCGTGTGTTCATCAGGTACCGCAGGCTCCCAATCAAGCTGCGGTACTCCGTCGCGTCAACCGCCGGCGAGGAGCTCTGCTTTGACAGCTTCAGTCTTGTCTCCATCGGCGTCGCGCACGGATTGCAGGCACCCATGCCCACCTTCTCCAGTATCTTCTTGGCGTAGGCGGCCTGCAGGAGCTCGATGCCGCGTTGCCCCTGCCTGACCTCGATGCCGAGGTAGTAGGACAGCACCCCGAGATCACTCATGCGGAAGAGCGTCTTCATCTCCCCTTTGAACGCGCTGATCACCTCGGTGGAGCCTCCTGTGATGATGAGATCGTCAACGTAGATCCCCACCACCAGCCGCTTGTCACCGTCGCCGCGCGTGTACAGCCCGTGCTCGCACTCGCTGCGGGTGAAGCCGAGCGCGAGCAGGCTGCTGTCGAGCTTCGAATTCCAGGCGCGCGGCGCCTGCTTGAGGCCGTAGAGCGCCTTGTGCAGCTTCAGGACCTTCCCTTCATGCCCGGCGGCGACGAAACCGGGCGGCTGCTGCACGTACACTTCCTCCACCAGATCGCCGTTGAGAAACGCCAATTTTACATCCATGTGGTGCACTGACCATGACCGGTGGGCGGCCACGGCCAAGAGCACGCGCACAGACTCCTTCCTGGCGACTGGTGCGAAGACCTCCTCGTAGTCGATTCCATGGCGCTGAACGTACCCCTTTGCGACGAGCCGGGCCTTGTGCTTGGTGATGTTCCCGTGCTCGTCCTTCTTGATCTTGAAGACCCACTTGAGGCCGATGGCGCGCTGCCCCGCCGGCAGGTTCACCAGAGACCATGTCTGGTTATGCTCGATCGACGCCATCTCCTCAATCATCGCGTCGCGCCACTCCTTGACGCGCTTGGCTTCGTCAGCCGTCGCCGGCTCATCCTCGATCGCCACCATGAGACCCTCAGTCACTTCCCGCTCTGCAAGTCCCGGCGGCGAGGACGCCCCGAGAACGTTGTCGATGGTGCGGAAGCGAAGAGGGGCGTCGTCGTCGTGGTCGTCGTCCAGATCGAGCTCCCCCTGCGGCGGAGAGGTGAACTCGATCGCTGGTGAGGGGGTTGGAGCAGGTGTACGAGGTCCTGTCCCAGGCGAGGACGTTCCAGCCCAGCTCGATGTCGCAGGCGGCGCCGTGGGCGCTGGTGCTGATGCAGAGCGCGGCGTCACGATGGGGGGCGCGGCGACAGGGCTTTCCTGCCCTGCCGGCGCCATGGTGAGATGCTCCACCTGGAACGGCTCGACGTCGTCGTCGGGCCCGGCTCCATTCTCAGCTCCCCAGTCCCAGCTCCGCTCCTCCTCGAACACGGCGTCACGCGACACGTGAACACGCCGCGACACCGGGTTGTAGAAGCGGTACGCCTTTGTTCCTGCCTCGTAGCCGATGAACACCATGGCCGTGCTTCGGTCGTCGAGCTTGGCGAGGCGCTGGCCGCCGTTCTTCACGTGTGCGACACATCCAAATGTACGGAGGAAATGAACTGGAGGCTTGACACCGTGCCATACCTCGAATGGAGTCTTGCCGTCGACGCTCTGCGTTGGAGCTCTGTTCAGGAGGAACACGGCGTTGTTCACCGCCTCCCCCCAAAACCAGCCCGGCAATGATTTGGCCTTCATCATGCTTCTGGCCATCCCCATCACGGTTTGATTCCTCCTCTCGACCACGCCGTTTTGCTGAGGCGTGTACGGGGCGGTGAGGTGCCTCTGGATCCCGTGCTCGGCACAGTACTCCGCGAACGCGTGCGCCGTGAACTCGCCACCGCGGTCAGTGCGCAGTGTGCGCATCTTCCGCCCGGCTTCCGCCTCCGCGCACGCCAGGAACCTCTTGATTGCCTCCGCTGCTTGATCCTTGCTGCTGAGGAGGATGAGCCACATGTAGCGGCTCAGGTCATCGACGAGGAGGAGGAAGAGCTTGTTCCCGCTTGGCGTCGCCGGCGTCACCGGTCCGCAGATGTCCCCGTGCACCAGCTCGAGCTTGTTCTCAGCACGGTACTTGGCCTCGGACGGGAACGGCAGACGCCTCTGCTTCCCGGCCAGACAGCTATCGCAGACCTGCTCGACGTGGTTGATCGGGGGAAGGCCGCGCACCATTGCATCGCGGGCGAGCTTCTCGAGCGCGCGGAAGTTGAAGTGGCCGAATCTTGCATGCCACCGCCAAGCCGCGTCGCCACCCTGCGCCGCGAGGCAGATGGGCCTCCCGATGTCGAGCTTGAGGACGTAGAGGCGATTTGCGGCGCGCACCACCTTGGCGAGCAGACGGCGCCGCTGATCCCAGATCTTGAGGACGCCATGTTCGCAGCTCCACTTGAAGTTCTCCTCATCGAGCTGTCCCAAGCTCACGATGTTCGCGGTGAGGCGCGGAATGTGATACACTCCCTTGAGCGCCTGGTGCTCGCCGTCCTTGCACTTGAAGAGGATGGTGTCGCGTCCCTCGATGTTGACCACGGAGCCGTCGCCAAACTTCACCGAGCCGCGGACGCCAGTGTCGAGGTCGGCGAAGGCAGAGCGCGCGCTGGTCATGTGGTTGGTTGCCCCCGTGTCGAGGATCCACCTGGTGGACTCCGCCTCACGCCCGTCGCCGAGCTGGACGAAGAGCTTGCTCTCATCGAGGTGGATCGGGGTGGATGCCGCCGGCGCCACTGGAGGGGACGACGTCCGCGAGGAAGAGAATGACGAGTTGACTTTCGCCGTAGACACCAGCAGCGTGGACTCCTCCCCTTCTCCATCTTGGGCCGCAGCGTCGTTCTTCTTCTTGCGACAGTCGTGGGCCCAATGACCCCTTCTGCCACAGTAAGTACATACCGGGGTGGGTGTCGGCGACGCAGTGGCCATCATCAGCAGGGGCTCCTCCTCTTCTTGAGTTTGGCCCAGATGGGCCTCATCTCGCAGCCGGGAGCGGCACTCCTTGGCCCAATGGCCTTTCTTCCCGCAGTATCGGCACTTGTCCGTCTTCTTGGGCTGAGCTGCGCCGTGTCCCGGCCCAGCAGGTTGGCGTGAACCGCTGTTGCCACGGCCGCGCCCATGCGAAGCTCCCGATCGCTTGTTCGGCGCGCCGCCGCCGGGGCCGCTGGAGCTCCCCTTCTCGCCGGTGTTCCCGTTGAGATTCAGCTTCGCCTGCCACTCCTCCTGGGTCAGAAGGAGCCGCCCTTGGCTGTCGACGACGGGAGTGGGCTTGTGACGGCGTTGCTCGACGGCGCGGAGTCTCCCGGTGACCTCCTCAACCGAGACGGTTTTCATGTCGAGGAGGGTCTCGATCGAGGTCGCGACCTGCTCCAGATGCTCCGGGACGACGTCCAGCATCTTGCGCACAATGTCAACATCCGGGACGTCATCGCCGAGTGTACGGAGGTTGTTGGCGAGGCCGGTGATGCGCACTGAGAAGTCCTCAGCGGACTCCCCCTCCTTCCAGCCCAGCGCCGAGAACTCACGCCGGAGTTGCTGGGCCTTGCTCTCGCGTACGCGCTCGACGCCGACGCGGATCGTCTTCACCGCTTCCCACGCAGCCTGCGCCGAGCTCTTGCCACGGAGTGTGGGCAGCATCTCCGATGGGACGGAGCGCAGAATGGCCGCCATCGCCAGACGGTCGTCGCGGTACTCGATCTCGTCGCCGTCGTCCGGTTCGACCGCGTACCAGATCCCAGCCGCCTCCATGTTCACCTGCATCAGCATCGACCACTCGTCGTAGTTGGATCGGGTGAGCGTCGGGTACTGGATGGTGGCGGTGGCCTCCTTGATCGTCCGCTTGACGATGATCTTCGGTGCGCCGCGCCCTCGGGCGGGCTCCGGCGAGAGCGACAGACGGCGGCGGCGCGGCGGCGTGTGAGAACGCCCGCCACCCGGCTCGGACCGCCTTGACATCGCGTCTCCTGGTGATCTTCGGCTCTGATGCCAAATGTTCCGACTCACGCCGGAGTTGGACCTCGCTGAGATCACGAACAGCTGCAAGAACACGATGAACACTCACACAGACACGAGAATTGGTGCGGCTGAAAAGCTTACCGCGTTTTCTGTTTACTTAGCTATATATAGGAATCAAAAACATGCAGGCCGTTGAGGCCACGACGCGCGCACCGCGCGCCACGCTCCATCGCGAACTGCGCCATCCCACAGCTCGGAACGTGCCGTGCGAATCTCTCAACACAACGAACTCCGTGTGAACGTGCACACGTCGAGTCCATGTACAGGACGCGCCCAAGACTCGGGCTCAACCGAATTCAAACTAAATTCAAACTGAAAATTGAAAGGAAATCAAACTATCCTATCTAGAACGCGCCGGGCACTACACTACAAACACCCCTTTTGCAACGCATATATGTGTTGCTAAATATCCAAATAAGTGTTGCAAGGGTCTATACCAACGCATATAGTATGCGTTGCAAGATGTGGCGTTGCAATGGTCTATAACAACGCATACTTATGCGTTGGTAAGTAGCGTATATAAGCGTTGCAAAGTAGCAACGGATATATGTAGAATGTAACAACGCTTATATATGTTGCAAGTCCTTTTAGAAAAAAAACATTTATAAATTTAAGAATGACCGTATTCCATATCAGGATGGCCTAAATATTTTCAAATTCAATTAATCTTAGTTTTCGTACAGAAACATAGAAGAGAGATGAATAGAAAGAAACATATATTCCAAGTCATTGCATCATAATCAGTATAGCACAGAACAATATATGCCGTGTACATGTGCAAAAAAAAAAACTAGAAACATCTAGCAAACTATAAAATTCTATAGCAACTGCTAGCGATCCACTAAAACTTTGTCTTCTCGCTTAAGGTGATATCCAAACGCCAGAAATATTCGAGTGAACAGTTAGACCTGTGATGGAATACATTAGACAGAATTAGAAATTTCAATATATTAGACATAATGGAAGTAACACAGTTCACATCATTAATCAATTAAGTAATAAGTTGGTATTTCAATCTCTAGTGTCTATATCATTTTTTATGAAATCTTTGTCAAAAAGAAATGTTGAACCATATGCACCATATGAAGTAGACAAAAATGTCTCAGTAATTATTTCATGACAGAACAATGAGCTGCACAGGAACTATGTGGATATGGGTAGAAAGTAGTTAGATGGAGATTAAAATCGGTGGAGAAAAAAGGACCAGGTCAGGCAGTACTGTCATTCCTTTTGACCCTTCTGCAGTTCGGTGACTGGTAAATCTGCATAAAAGTTCAGAAATTTTTACCCAGAAACTGCTACTCACATGTTGCAGAAATCAGGAATTATTTGATTTAGAGTAAATAAATTGTTACTACATCATGAAAAGTAGTAAAGAATAAGAAACATTATGGATTATTGCCTAATGATATGGCAGATTCCATAGCCCCTGCAAAACCAGTACAACAAGATCAATTAGTAACTCAGTACATCATCCCCTCGGCAAGGCCTCTATGACCACCATGCCTCTACGAATTCATGGATAAAATAGAATTTAGGGAGTAGGGATAAGTTTGATGGGAATCACAAAAATCAGTTACTGATCGAAACCAATCTGACGGAGGAACATGGTAGATAATTATACCTTAGATTAGGGACACCATCAACCTATGGGGAACACGACGGGTTTCAGTTCACATCCAGTGACACCATTCCAGTCTTCATGTCCCCCATCTCTATGGATTATGGATTCATTTTTTTTTGATAAGTACGGGCTTCTTGAGTTGAGGTGCTGGAGGGTGCAGACTGCCACTTCAAGATTGTCTTATGGTGATTTGAAAAAATAGATCAAATCGGCAAATGCAAAAAAAAATTATGACAGAATCAAAAGCAAGATCACAAACAAATAGATCATTGATAAATCGGATTTGATCTAATCAGGATTGGAGGGGAGGGGCGTAGGTGGCTAACCTACAGAGTCCTGAACGTGATGCTACTGCAGAATTGCAGATCGAGGACCCTTTGCTTGCTGCCACAGTGTATCCGCCAAGCACCATCATTGCCATCTTTCAGGGGATGCCGCCGCTACGAACTGTAGAATCTCCACCATGGATCCCTGATCTAAATCCAACAAAATCAGCGACAGTGGAGAGAAAACGAGAATGGATCAGAATGGGAGAAGTGGTGTTGATGTGGACGCCCAACACTCAGAATCAGCCGCATCCAAACAAATCGAATTCCTAGAGCGAGAGGAGATGAAGGAAGCGCTTTCTTTTTTTTTCGCACAGGCCGTTCCTTTTCCTTAAATCATGGGCGTGTGGAGGGAAGGGAAGGAGACGGGAGTGGGGGCGGTTTCCGTGCTGACTCCGTGATCCCTGCAACGCTAACACATTCCGTTGCTAATTATCCGATGCCAAATGTGAGTTCGTGTTGTAGTGGGGGTTTATTCAACATTCCTGCACTTGTCTCTCTATTTCATCCTTGAGATTTAGGGCAAATCTGTAATGCCTAACACTGAATGGAGCAGCTCCAGGAACCAATGGGATAGCATGGTCACAATCTCTTGTAGGTGGAAGCTCATGAGGTACCTCAAATAGATCAGCAAAGTCTTCAATTAACTGCTGAATTGCCAGAGGAATCTGTGCCTTAGGTTCTGAGTCAACTGATACTTCCACATTGCATAGATGTAAGATAGAGCCTTCAGGGAATGTAGGAAGAATGCCATACAGAGTGACAGCAGATCCTTGATATGGAATAGATAACCATTTGTGCTTCCAATCCACTTGCATAGGGCTGAATTTTTCCAACCAATCCAGACCTAATATCATATCATAAGAAGACAGTGGAAGTATTTTGAGGTCAGATGTGAAAATCCACATTTTGAACAGTCCATCTGGTAGAAGGAAACTGATCAACACAAGAGAGAACTGATCCATTAGCTACCTTAACTTGTAATGGAGTAGAGATCTTCTCAATGCCTAGCAACTGCTTAGCAACCAGTTCACTAACAAAGGTGTGGGAACTCCCTGAGTCTATCAGAATCCTCACCTCTTGCCCCTGTATAGAGCCACTCAAGCACATAGTTCTAGGAGAGCAAGTTCCAGAAACTGCTGCAATAGAAAGAGTCATGAATAACTGTTCAGAGCCGGCCTCTTGGTGTGTTGCTGAAACTGAATCAGATTCCTCCAAACAAAACAGATCCATAACCTCTTGCAGAACGTGCAGTTGAACAGAGGGAGAGCATTTGTGATCTTGGGACCACTTAGCAGCTCACTTGATACACAATCCTTGGGCCCTTCTATAAGATTTCAGAGCAGCCCATTTGTCATCAGTAATTGTCAGTCTGCCAGGTTCCATTTGCACTTTGTGCTCAGAAGCATGAACAAACTGCTTATCACTCTTGGCTGGTGGATGTGGAAGAGGAAGAGCAGACTTGAAGTAATGTTTTGTTGGAATGGTTGGCTCCCCTTTTTTGAATTCCCTCTTCTTGACAGATTCCGAAACCTCCTCCTGCAAACGGGCAAGCACACAAGCAGTATCCCAAGTAGATTTGAAGTGTAACAGCAGTTTTAATGTCATCACGAAGACCATCAACAAAATGGAGAGTGTAATGCATTGGGTCAGCAGAATTGCCATAAGCAGTAAGCTGATCAACTAGTTCAGCGAACCTATCGATGTAATCAGCCACACTATCTGTTTGTCGGATGTGAAAAAATTGCCTAATGAGGATTTCATGCTCATCGCACCCAAAATGATCTAGGACCAGTTTGCAAAACTCTTCCCACTTACAGAGTCTAATCTTATGCTCGACCAACTGAAGCCAATTTGATGCGGGGCTAGAAAAATGCATATCGGCTAACTTAATCCATCTAGACTCATCCACAGGGCACAGATCAAAGTAATCAGCCGCCCTACTAATCCACAATTTGGGGTGGGAACCATCGAATGCAGGGAAATTAAATTTGGGAATCTTACTGAATCCACCCGAATCGAAAGTACTACCACGAAACCCAGTACCAGCAGTACGATGAACAGAAGAATGAAGCTGTACTGGAGGAGAATTGTGGAGACCCGACATACCCGTGACTGAAAGAGTCGTCACGACCCCCAATCCATCCTCCCAGAGGTTGTTGTCGACGCGGTGCCCGTGGGGCAGTTCAGCTGACAATCCGCCAGGTGGATGGGCGGCAGCCTTTGGTGGAGTAGAGATGATTCCTGGAGCAGGAAGC
>CM014277.1:10911369-10927685 GCA_004135705.1 Alloteropsis semialata
AGCCCCCCAGGCCGGGCGCGGAGGTGCGGGCGGGAGCCCCCCAGGCCGGTTTCTTTGGATTTCTTTGGTTGTTGTGATCGATTTCTTTGGATTTTTGTTTCTAAATCTCATGATTCTTTTTGGTTGATTCATATCCGAAGAATGTTGGTGGATGTATGAATGTTGGTTCCAAATATGTGTATGAATGGATGTATGAATGTTGGTTTATATCCAAATCTTGTGATTGAATGTTAGTGGATGTATGAATATTTGTGAAATTTGTTTGAGTATGTGTAATGGTGAAGAAGCCGGAGCTTCTGGAGAAGCTGGAGCACAGAGCACGGCGTGTTTTTTTTAATTCATAAAAAATGCATTGGTACTGGGTGGTAAAATTCGGTACTAAAGGCTCAAAGCTATTAGTACCGAATGCTCAGTACCGGTTCCAAAACCCGGTACCAAAGGGGGTTTGGAACCGGTACCAATAGCGCGTTCTCTGGTAGTGAGATTTCTCACCTAATAAGAGCAGGCGAGCAGCAGCATGAATGTGCACCTTGTTGGTAAGTTACTGTATATACCAAAAATGTCCTCCGCCGGCTGCGGTAGCTGTCAATCCATCAGCACAGAGTACGTACTACATCCGATCCGCCTTTAAGCTTGTTGCTTGCAGTAGGAGCCTGCAGTGCCACAAAATTAGCCTTGGGGAAAGCTATATCCTACCTAGGTAGTTTGTCTCCTCCTCACACCCAGTTTTTTCTCTTCACTCTCTTCTGCTTCCACGGCATCTTCTCAAACTCCGACACAAGCTCCAACAATAGCGAGTTTAGGGATTTGGGTTTGGAGGGCTTTGGGGCACCTCGTTCCGGCAGCCCTAGAGGGATCTCCGGGGTGGCCCAGTAGCGGGCGGTGGTTGGCGATCGAGGAATGCAGGAGCAGAGGTGGCGCGTGCACCGCCGGAGCCGGGCGATGGTGGACCCCCGGTTGGCCGGTGGAGGCGGCGGGGGCAAGCATCAGCAGGTTAGCGTGCGAGTGGGAGGGAGGGGCGGGCACCACCGGTGCCTGGGACGGCACTGGTGAGGAAACGGGCAGAGGCGGCGGGCGGTATGGGCGTGCGAGTAGATAAAGTGGGCAATGTGAGTGGTATTATTAAACAAAAGATGTGAGTGGTGGGAAGAGATAAAAGGAGTGGGCCATCGATTTTCCGATCCAATGGCAAAACATTTTGGGTGTAGGAGGACCTTTTCTACTCGGGTAGGAGATAGACAGCCCTACCTAACATGGATCTGAATGTTCCGTGAGAATTGATATTTTTTGTGATTTATGGGCTGAAAAGGTAGAAGATTTCATGGCTTATAAACGTAGTTTTTATTTGTTCGTTCAGTCACTAAAAATAATGGTTGCTAATTTGATGTCCATTTTTAAATTTGTATCATCAGGTTACTTACGACGAGATCTATAAATACAAGATCCATATCTTTTTTCTCATCAGTTGTGCAGCAGTGGTGCAACTAAACACTTAGCATTTGGCAGTAGAGTGAAGACGAATCAAAACAGGGGGGGGGGGGCATGGCCCCCCCTTCGTAGCAAAGAAAAGATCGAGCTCACTTCGTCTCGAGAGGGCAACAAGTCTGTTTTGAGAAGAAAATCACAAAGGAATTCTCTTCGTGGAAATAAAAAGTATGTGTATATAAAATATACAACATAAAAAACAACAAAGAAAGAGAACACAAGCTTTATTCATATTTTAGAAAATACAAATACAAGTCTCCTTTTATATATGTGTGCTCCATGGCCTGCAGTTGGGCAGATTTGACTTGGGCAAAGCGGTTTTCTGGTTCCTGCGGCTTTAGAAAGCACTCAGTTAATTACCTCTGCAAGTCTAGCTTGCGAGAGTACCTCCGATTGAGCTGCTGTGGTCGTCGTCTTTGGTCTTCGCTTCATTATCTACATGCATGATGATGGTGGTGGTTGTGTAGGTATGGGCGTCGGCATCGTTCATGGCTTCATCGGTGTCCATGAGCCGGTGTTGCGCAGCTGGAGCATCAGTCTTGGTTGCCAGCATCAGTCGTGTAGTTGTCATATAAGGTCATCGATGAGTGGTGACGCTGACGTGGACGAGGCCGAGTCGACGTCACGGTAGCCATCTGAGCTTGGGCTGCAGGGAAGCACCATCCAAAGATAACCTTCACATTTCCTTGGTAGCTTTAATCAGTTCATGCACATGTTCTTGCAAGAACATGTCTTCTTTTTGCACGTTGATGTGCACCGACGAGCTTCTGGCAGCATAACATGTGTTCCTGAACGCCGTGGTGCTACTAAACTCTTTGTATTTCCTAGCAGTAGAGTGAAGGTGAATCAAAACCAGGGGGGGCATGCCCTCCCCCCCCCCCCCCCCCCCCCCCCCCCTCGTAGCAAAGAAAAAATCGAGCTCACTATGTCTCGAGAGGGTAGCAAATCAGCAACCGTCATGAGATTGTGAGGGGAAGGGAATATCTACTGATGTACAAATTGTTGGAGCCAAGGATTGACGTATGATCACAAGAACACGAGGAACACACATAGATTTTGCAGCGACAAATGCCAATATATTGGCTTTTTTGTGTTTCAATGGATTCGGCTCAAACCGAACGGACGGGATTACATGACTTTATAGCCTACTCTCTCCGTTCCAAAAAAAAATAATGCAATTTAGCATAGTGTCACGTGTTAGTATCTCAAGATTGACCAATTATAGATAAAATATCAATATTTATTATATAAAATAAATATCATGATTTACAAAATATATTTTTATAATAGATTTATTTAGAACCATAAATATAAATATAATTTGCAAGAACCTTGGTCCCACATAAACTATTTTAACCGACACGTAGGCACGTAGCAGGTACTTACCTCTACCGGACACAGGGAGTAAGCGCTTGAGCACCTGCTTCTCGCGGTCTTCCGCGGCACGTACTCACGCGCTAGCTCCTCGTGACCCGGTCGGCATGCCTCGAACATGAGCCGTTTCCTCGTCCACATGAACCGGTCGTCACCGAGCTATCCGCGAGCCATGCCCAATGCTTCCTCAACTAACACATGCAGTGACGCAGCTTGCCTGCACACACAATCAGCTCGCCTGCCCACAGACGTGCATGATCTGACGAACTACATCATGCGACGCACGCACCCATATTCTGACGGACTAATCTTAGAGGGTGTTTAGTTCACCCTCTTATGCATAAAGTTTGCATAATATACGCGGTCCAATGCATTTCTTCTATCTGTGCACGTGGCCCAATGCATAAACTTTTTCACCCTTTTCACCTATCTAAACACCTCCTAAATATATACATGTGCAAGTCAGGATATATTAATGCCAACACAGATGACGTAGGCCTGGGTGATCCATGAAATAGCCCCCTAGCTAGAACACAGTATACAATCCTGAAAGAAATCATGCAAGCCGCTGCCAGAGAACTTTGTTTGAATTCACTCTCCCCGACTTTTTACTATAATATATATTAATCAATAAGATGCATTTCATCCCGTTTCATAAAAAATAACTCTCTACAGACAAACTTAGTTTGAGTTGGCTCGAGGTCCTACTTTATACATGACCGAGCGCTAGCTGTTAGATAAACTTGTACTCATGATTATCACAAAGTAACAGACCATGTGCCGGTGTAGATAGTTGTTGTGATCTCCATGTATGTAGGGATCGGCACATGGTTGTTGCGGTGATTGTAAACCACGTTGGGGGTTCTTCCCAACCATATATTAACACGCACAGCGGCCTCTACGGAGGTAACAACGCTTCCACCAATTCTTTCACTAGCAACTCTATTTTAATTCATCGGTACCATGGGCCCATTTATGTTTTCATGCTCCTTACACATGCAACCATTTTTCTACAGCTGACCGCTTGGTTTTCAGGCTCTCTTCCCCATGTAGCTAATCCAAACACATGCAATAATGTCTTCTATCCAAGTGCTAATCCAGCGTGATTTGACAGAGAGCATTCACTCAACTACTTGAGGACAAGGATGCTCTAATGAGGTTCTATCAACCATGGCAATCCCTGTCCCCCTCCAATCCATGCCCTGCATTCATGGTGAGGAAGCTTGCTGCAAATCGTTTCTGAAAGCTCATGTTCCTTGGAGTAGTCATGGATCATCAGTGTAGAGTTTTTTCTGGATCTAAAGCAAAAGGGAAACGGTCCAGGAGCCTCGGTTTGATGTGCTTTTTGTTTTTGCAATAGATTTTGTTGTTTTGTTGCAAGTTACAAATCGGGATCATCAGAAGCGCGTCGCCCTGACGGCGCACCAGGTGGAGAAAGAGTCGGAGAGACATCGGCATCTTTGGAGTTTCAATCTGAGGACAGTAAGGACACACATACAAATTAAAGCCTGGATCCCGATCGAGCACACTACCGGAAATCGGGCCTTTGCCGAGTGCCGACCTCTTTGCCGAGTGCAATTTTGCGGCCACTCGGCAAGGATTTCTTTGCCAAGTGCATTTCAAAAAACACTCGGCAAAGAAAAAACACTCGGCAAAGAGAGCCTTTGCCGAGTGTCAAAAAAAATCCACTTGGCAAAGAGGTCCTTTGCCGAGTGTATTTGTTTGACACTCGGCAAAGATGAGATTCAAATCACATTTTGCACTAGTAAATCAATTCAAATTGAAAAGTTTTGAACTACAAAGTTGTATAACTTCTAAAGATATACAACTTTTAGTTTGGTCATTTCTTCATTCGACAAATTCATATAAATGTTGTTCACAAAATTTATATCTCTCGTAGAGTTTCCTGAAACTAGAAGAGATATTTATAAGATTTGTGAACAATGTTACTCTCACTATGTCGGATGAACAAATGACATATATAAAAGTTGTAGATCTTCAGAAGTTATACAACATTGTAGTTGAACTATTTTTAATTTGAATTTGTTTTCATAAGGAAAAGTATGTTTGTAGTTCTCAAAATTTGAAATTTGAGTTTTTTTAAACGACCTTGGATGAAGAAATAGTCAAAATAAAAGTTGTAGAGAACAATAAGTTATGAAACTTTGTAGTTGACAACTTTTTTATTTGAAGTGATCTTGTCAACGAAAAGTAAGTTTGAATGTTCTCAAATTTGAAATTCAAATTTCATAAACGACCTCGGATGGAGAAACTACCAAAATAAAACTTGTAGATTTCAAAAAGTTATGAAACTTTGTAGTTGACAACTTTTTAATTTGAAATCGTTTAGGGCCTCAAACAAGCAATTTACACTCGATTTAGTATAATATGGTAGGAATCAGAACAGCATCTAGTCACTAGAGAGAGTGTGGTGCAGTGGTAGAGAAGGTCGCGCGCGAGGGAGAGGTCACGGGTTCGAATCCCGCCGACCGCGTAGCGCGCGAATTTTCCTTGAAAAATGCCGCGACTTGCGACTTGTTGGCTTGGTGGCTTTCCACATTTGAATAAATTTTTTTTGCTATTTGTTTTCGGTTTTTTGGTGCACCGGAAAAATGGACTTTGCCGAGTGCCCGACGAGTGGCCCACGGCAAAAACCTCTTTGCCGGCCGAGCTTTGCCGAGTGTCCTTTGCGTTGCCGTGGGTAAAACAGCCTTTGCCGTGTGCCCCTGGCACAAGGCAAAGGAGGGGATTCCGGTTGTGGTAGCTTGTGCAATCGCAACACACCAACGGGATACGATGGAGGATCCGCCGCAGTCGCTACCGGACGACGTGGTCGAGGCGGACGTCCTCCGCCGCCTCCCGCCGTGGTGCCTCGCCGTGTCCCGCAGCGTCTGCAAGGCGTGGCGCGCCGCCATCGACTCGCGGCTCATGCTGCGGCCGGACCTCCTGCCGCTCTCGGTGGGCGGCATCTTCATCAGCCTGGGCCGCTTGCTGGCGCCGCCGCTATTCTTCGCGCCGCCGCCGTCGTCGGCAGCAGGCCGCCGCAAGGTCGACAGCAAGCTCCAGAGCTACGACGTGGAGGACTGCGACGACGATGGCATGCCGACGATCTTCGGCTGCTGCAATGGCCTCCTCCTGCTCGCCCACCACGTGGTGAACCCGGCGACGAGGCGGTCGGCGCGCGTGCCCCCGTGCCCTGCCAAGCCGCCGGAGGACGACTACGACGAGTACCACCTCCTGTTCGACCATTCGTTGTCGCCGCAATATGAGGTGGTTGTGATCCAAGACCCCCATGATTACCGGGGAGAACAAACGTTGGAGGCAGGATCGGAGTGGCCGCCGTCGCCGTGCATCATGTGGGTGTACTCATCTGCGACAGGGAGGTGGGAGAAGAGGCCCTTTGCCCGGGAAGGGGGCGCCGCCGGAACCCTTGGCGAGGTGCAGTCGGCCAGAGAGCCTGAATACCGTCACGCTGTCTATTGCCATGAGCACTCTACGCACATTGCAAAGGTGATTTTATAATGAGGTATATCTCTTCTTCTCCAATTCGTTGAATGCTTTTTTAATTTCAGTTTTTCCAATGACTATTCCCTTAATTGGTTACAAATTATAAGTCATTCCAATATTTTTAGATAGTCAAATCATTTTAAGTTTGATGAAATTATAGATAGAATCACAAAGATTTATAGCATCAAACAGATACATTGTGAAAATATATGTAATAAGAATCTAATGATACTTATTTGATACGATAGATATTGGTATTTTATTATAAAAATTGGTCAAACTTGAGGCTTTCCAAAAAAAAAAGAGTGACTTACAATTTGGAACGGAGGAGGAAGTACTATTTTTCAAAGTATATGATGTATGATGACTGTGATTTTTGTCAATGTTTTTAATAAATGATGTTGCAGGATAACCCTATCAGATTATAAATACCAAGTAATTAAACTGCCGGAGGGTGTTAACGCCAGTGTATATTTCTCTCTTCACCTTGTGAAGTCCAAGTACGGAGTGTATCTTGCGTATATTCATGGTAAATGCCAACTATGGGTATGGTTCCTCAATGAATTTCGTGGCGAAACCGAGTGGGTGTTGAAGTATGACATCAATCTGCAACCCGTGGATGCGCATTTCTCCCGAAACCGTGATTATCCAATCAACGGGCCTTGTTGGATCATACACGGTGGTCATAGCTACAGCAAAGGTAACAAAAGACAGGCAAAAGCGAAAAATAAACTTGAATGGGACTTTGACAAAGGTAATATCATCAAGATTGAAGGTGCAGATGAGAAGTGCCATGGTGGTTTTGCATCCATACTTGGACTCCATCCTTACAAAGAGCTTGCCTTCTTGTGGCTATCAAAAGAAAGGGTTGTGGCTTGCCATTTGGATGGCTCAAAAGTTCAAGATTTGGGCCACTTCGATGTACCTCATTATGGAGGTTGAGATCTTATAGACAAAATTTTTGTGTACACTCCTTGTTGAAACGGAGAGTTATTCGAGCAGAACTGATTTATATGAGTTTATAAACATTAGGGCATATATGGTCCTGTGTAAGGAAAATGGCCCTATGATATTGTGATTTTGGTGATTGAATGACAACATAGTCTTTGGGACTAACAAGTTTGTTAAGTAATTTACGTAGGAAATTACATCCCAAGAATGATTCCAAACCATAGCCAAAAACCAGAGATAGTCTTATTTTGGAGTATCCAAATCATGATTTTGGCATGAGAAAACATGGAAAGGGCTTGAGTTGATTGAATAGGATAAACCTGTAGAATTTGTACATGGCGTACAATACACCGACCTACGGCGTACAAACAAAAAGCATACGGCGTGTAGTGTTCGGTCAAGCAGAACAGTGAAGATTCTACACGGCGTATGATCCGCCGATGCACGACGTGCAAGTTAGAAGCATACGTCATATGAAAAAATCAGAAGAAGGGCATCGGCGTATGTTTCGGTGTTACTGTGCATATGAAGGGCGGATGATACGGTGCTCAAGGCATGGGCAAGTTCAAGTTAGGGTCTGCAATACCCTACATGGCGTATCATACGCCGACCCTCGGCGGACTAACGGCGTACAAGTTACACAGGGACGATGTCAAGAGGTGATGGAGGAAAAGGCACGGCGTATGATCCACCGGCCATCGGCGTACAAGTTCAGAAGCATACTGCGTGTGCAAAGAGCCGTTGGAAAAGTGAATTCGACCGTTGGAAAAGCACATGGCGTATTATCCGCCGATGGGGGAAAAGCACACGGCGGAACATACGGCGTTCACAGTTTTCGTGCAGCTTTTGAGCAACAGCTAGTTGAGCCCTTTGGGCTATATATACCACCCTCATTCGGCCATTTGGAGTTACTGGAGTCCAGAGAAGTTTATCTACACCCACAAGACATCCAAGCCACCATATGTGCTACATTCTTCATCCTTAGTGAGTGAGAGAGCTAGGATAGCCCTAGTGAGTGAGTTGCAAGGTGTTGAGCCTTGTCCTTGGTTCTAGAGCGAACCAACACTTGTAATCTGGGTGTGCCGGCCCCTTGGAGTCTTGGTGACTCGCCGGCAAGTCTTCGACCCTCTGGCTTGGTGTGGAGCGGTGACGACGACATTGTGCGCGGGAAGAGTAGACCTCTTCCTTGGTGGAGAAGCTCCGTAGTGGAGGCGGCGTCAAGATCTCCGAGAGAGTAGGTTGATGAGAGCAAGGTCTTGGTGACTTGCTCATCGTCCTTCTTGGGGAGCCTTGGTGGCGAGCTCAAGGCCTTGACCGGGAAGAAGGCTTGGCGAGAGCTCCAACGTGGAGTAGGCATTAGCCGAACCACGGGATAAATTTTCGTGTCAAGTTTACATCCTTCTAACCCTCTTAAACTTCCGCATTTCATACTTGCAACTTGTGTGCCTTTACCTTTCTAGAGTAGTATCTTGATAGGATTGACTCTAGGTTGCAAAACACCTTTGGGTGGGTGCAAACACTAGAAGATAACCTTAGTTGCATATCTAGATAGCATGTCTTAGTTTATATTTGTGCAATTAGAGGCAAGTGGTATGTTAAGTTTTTAGAAAGCCTAATTCACCCCCTCCCCCTTTTAAGCTATCACGAGCATCGATCTCTTTCATCCTGGCAGTCAATTACGCAATTGCTGTCCAAAAACATTTATTGGCAACTTCAATAATCATTTCATTTAATGCTTTTATGCTATTATTTTTCTTTTAGTCTCTAGTGCACCACGCCAATTGGCCTACTCCTGTATTGCTCATGCTCACTCGGTAACTCCCATTTTTGGAAAATCTCAAGTACGGAGACTTCTATTTATTGACAAAATCTTTTTAATTACGTAATTACGCTGCTAAATGTAACACATATACAATGAAAATGTAAATGAACGTAGTATAATATTTTTCCATTGCAGAAATAGCTCTTAAACTTCTTAGATGTTTGAGCACATATACAGAAAATAAAAAAAGCATAAAAAAGGTACACAACAGATGAATTATTAGAAAAAAATGGCTAGCCGGGAAGTATAATTAAGGCATATATTAGGGATTCGTTCTGCTTGTAATTTATTTCACAATTTATTAGGTACATCATTTATCTGTATCCTTCCTTTCCTCAAAAAAAAAATGCATCCTTCCCATCCTAACGCTGGTCGAACGATACTCTCAGCTTTTGCAACTTTTCAGAGAGCATCTGAGCCAAAGCAATCGTTTGCATTTGAATCATTATCAATCATCATCCAATGATCCAAGTCTCCTAGTTGTGTGCACTGAGGACGTACCAATTTTGAGTCCAAACTGAAGAAATTTCAGATGAGAGCTCCTCCCCGGAGGCCGCAGGCGGCACGGGTGCGCTGATGGGCCAGCTCACAATGCAAGCACTGCACGGAACAGTTTGGACCTGTCAGTGATGAACCAATACTCCACATCAACAAATCTCGATTAATTAGGGAAAATCGAGCAAACCCCCCACTATTCTCATATAAACCTAGCTTAACTAGGCCCAAACACCACAAAACAACAGCCATGCATGATCTGCTACCTAACTGAACTATAGGCCCAAACACCACAAAACAACATCCATGATCTGCTACCTAACTGAACTATAGGCCCAAACACCACAAACACAACAGCCATGACCTGCTACACCTAACTAGGCCTGTATGGACAGCAAAGTCTACTAGCTACCTAGCTGAGCTAGACCTGTGTGGACGGTAAGGTTATCAGGAACAGCGTTGAACCTGAACCAATGACAGGCTAAACAAGGGCACCAACTCTTGGGCGAGACACGCCTCCGAAAAGATCACGACGCTAGGCACGCCGCCGCCGCCCATCCGAAGGTCCACAAAGATTTTTCACCAAAATAAACTCGGATGGGTTGAAGAATAGAGGGCCCAACAATGATGCCGACAAAGAGGGGAGCGACGCCAAAAGGCATGACCATCGCCCAACCCTCTACCTTCACCAACCATACACAGGAGGAAGCCCCACAAATTCGAGCTGCAATCGCCCCGGGCACAACTTCGATGAAGCTGCCACTGACTCCTCGCACATAGATCGCCAAAAATATCAACCATAGCGCGGTGAGAGCGAAGATCATAGAACATTGGTCACGAGCCGTTGATGCCCGGCACCACAAACGACGACCGGGTAACGGACCCCATGCCCTGTTGGCACCAGGATGTCGGTCATCCCCTTCGCGGCCGCCGGCCGGCAACCAGAGCACCGAACTAGTGAGAGCCGAGGAAGAGCTCAACTAGTCACGGCTGCCAAGTTGGTTGGTGCGAAAGCTATACACCAATGGTCCCATGTGCAAATCACACCATTGCCCCGTAGCTCACCTCCTAGCTGATTTGGAAAGATGCAAAATAAGAATTGAGAGAGATTAGAAGGGATTAAATCCTCAGCAATTCAAAATCTCCCTCAAATCTCCTCAATCTCTCTCAAATGCATAGGAATCGTAACTAACCAAACATGCCCTGAAGATTTTCACCTGAATTAACTGTGATGGGGTTGAAGAGGAGTAGAGGGCCCGACGACAATGCTGCCTAGGAGGGGAGCGCCGCCCAAAAGTGTCACCATGGCCGGTGCCGAGAAATCAACAGTCACAGACCGAGACCTTGCACTTGTAAGGATTTCATTACTGATACACATGCAGTTTCTTTTTAAATTTTGCGAGATGGGTTTTTATTTTTTTTTTGAACGAACAGAGCACAGATTGTGCTCGTTTCTATTAATATAGAAGAGATTTACATGTAAGAAGCCCAAGCGGGCTTAAAACAGGAAAAGAAAAAAGAAAGAGAGGGGACAAAAACTGTACAGGGGCCACCCAATCCCAGGGACTTCCGAGAGGCATTTTGCCCCAGCCCACCACCACGCTCTGGCTTCTTCCTTGATCTTTTGGAAGAGATTGGTGACCGAGCACTCTTTACGCTGGAAGGTTCTACTGTTTCTCTCTTTCAATATCTCCCAAGCTATCAGCAACATCAGGGTTCTAATGGTCGGTTTCACCGTTTCAGGATGGAGAGCTACTAGAGGGACTGAAGAGGAAGTGAAAGAGAGTGATGCATGTATACTGAAGCAGAGAGAAAGCTTCACTCGCAAGTTTAAGCATGCATTGATCCCCCATTAAATGCACCTTTGACCATGAATTAAGGGTATTAAATAAAGCCAGTTTACAAAACTACCTCCACAACCCCCTGTCAAATTCGCGAGACGAATCTAATGAGGCCTTTGACCGCACGATTAGAGGATGATTACTGTAGCATTACTGTAGCAAATCATGGATTAATTAGGTGCAGTAGATTCGTCGCGCAAAGTTGCACTCATCTGTGAAAAAGGTTTTGCAAATAAACTTCGTTTAGAGCTTCATGCGGGCGACAGTAATCCGGATCAATTTTTTGATCCGGCCAAGCTGCAGTTGCATGCACGCACAGTGACCACGTGTCCCTCTATAAATGCACTACTGGCCAATTTTTTCCCTGTGTGCCAACAACCGTGAGAAAAATAGCATATAACCATCAGAAATATTAATTCTGTCGGTCAACCGTCAGGCAAATACCGACAGGGATAGTTTGATAGAGAAATTCAAATTGCCTGTCGGCTTCCCAACAAAATTATTTTTTAACGGTTCTATTATGACGGTAAGCACACAGTAAAACTGGGCCTCGTCAGTTTAAGAAAAGGGTAAGCTCCATCAATTCCCCGTCGGTTCACCTTCAGAGTTATAAATTGTAGTCCTAATGACAGCAAACTGACAGGAATATTACCAACATACTCAAAAAAATGGTTGGAACCAACAGATTGTTCAAAAGCCGAACAGATGGAAGTTTCGGGTCCGGTCGTGGGAGTAAAATTTTCCTATGGGCGTTTGGCGGACCATCAAAAAAATACCACACCCCAAGGGATAAAAACGGGTTCTAGTACTGATGGCCTATAGCCCATTGATCCATCTCTCAACACACAAACCTACAGCGCCAGCCGCCTTTAGCTACGCCCAAGCTAGAGCTACTACAACCTTGTTGGACGCCATGGATTCCTCTGGTTCTTCCTCTTCCGCACCATCGCCGCCGTGGTCTGCGCGCCGTTGCTGCTGCTGGTGGCCAGCGCCGCCGCGCAGCCGCTGTCGTCGCCGTTGGGGGACTTGGAGGATGACATGGTGCACGACTTCCTGCAGGTGCTGGACCACGTGGCGAAGTACCGGAGGGAGTGCTTCGGCGAGTGCGCCAAGCATAGTTATTAGGACCGGACCAGTCATCGAACCGGTGAAGATGTCGGTTCAGTGGTTCATTGGTCTAACCGTTAAGAACCGGTTGAACCGCCGGTTCAAAAGCTTTGAACCGTTGAACTGAACCGACCACATAAATGTATTGAACCGGTGCTATATATTACATACTACATAGTCGGTAATAGAAAAAAAATATATGGAAATTGAATTTCTAAGCAAGCAAGTATTTAGTGGAGTTGCAATTTGAATTGTACAGCATCAAGAAAGCAAGTATTCGGTATCCCATTGAGTTGCAATTTGCAAGCAAGTTCAAGTCTGTCTAGAACATTATATCGGCATTCAGAATTAAGAAACTCTAGTCTCTATTCTCTGTTATATCGGCATTCAGATATTAAGAAACTCTAGTCTCTATTCTCTATTATATCGGCAAGTTCAAGTCTCTATTATCTAGTTTATCTAAAAAGAATCTCTAGTTTCTAGGATAGATTTGTCATATAATATGTTTGTCATTTGGCTACATTTTGTCAAGATATTTTTTCAATTTTTATATAATAATTTCAAATGTCCCTTTCATATGTCCCAGATAATTAATAAAAGAAACATACAGGATTTATTACTTTTTATATAGAAACTGGCAATGCAGATGTGTCGGTAATCATGCTACTTTCCTTGTACTACATAATCATTGGGGATAGTCAGCTGCGCGAGGAACGAACCATCACCATCCCATCAGGCATCATGACTACCATGACCATGAACATCAACACCAGCACATGACACATGCAGAGCTAGATAATTCAGTGTCTACCCCGTTGCATCTCTGGAGATTCCCTTCTCTATCTAGGAAGACGAGGTTGATCATTATATCAACTACTAGAAAAATTCTATGCTACCTGTTGCATCTAGAGTGTCCCTTTTCTTCCGAGGAAGATGGAGGTTGATCATTCTACCATGTAATAGACAAATACTAAATGGTCTGTCTGCGTGAATGTACACATCTAGGTGAGTGTATGCTATGAATTAACAATCTGATCTTCCTAATGTCAACTGAATGCAAATGAATTCATCTAGGGTAGAACTTATCTAAGTAGCCCTTCTACCATTGGGTCGACTCTTATAAAAATATAAGGAATTTGTATCGTCTAGAAAGTAGTGCTTCGCACTTGTGCACTCTAGTCTGGCAAATCATAGCTTCATAGGAGTCCAGCAGTACTAAAGAAAAGGGATAGATCTATGTAATTAAGAGAAACTAGCGTCAGTCTCGGAACAAAAAAAATGCTTGGTCAACCCTGCCACATAAAACAAACAGTATCGGTCATGACAATACTGAGCAGGCAAATAGTATAACTACATGATAATACGAGGTCGGCTGTCAATCAATTGATCAAATAATTAAGCTCCAACGAATGGAAGGTGGACGGCACTGGAAGATGTGAGTAAATGTATTTAAGGAGACGATCATCAGGAGCTTGGGTCTGTAGAGTATATGGTAGCGACAGGCCGGATGGATTACTTCTCAAAATCAGTGGGATGGTGGGAGGAGTGGCAGCTGCGTTTCCTCGTCCTGTGTAGCCTCTTTCTGCAGTACTTCCTATTCATTGCTGCCTTCTTACGCAAGTACAATATCCCTTCTTGGTTAAGGTTCTTTACCTGGCTAGCCTACATAGGCGGCGACGCCGTAGCCATATACGCCCTTGCCACTCTCTTCAACCGTCACAAGCAGGAGGGGTGTGCCTCCCAAATAGAATGGACATGCGTTTACAAGAATAGCTCCAGCATTGAGGTGGTTTGGGCGCCCATCCTCTTGATGCACCTTGGTGGGCAAGATGGCATGACTGCATACAACATCGAGGACAATGAGCTATGGATGCGACATGTCCTTACCGCATTCTCTCAGGTTAGTGCAAGAATCATTGTTCATAATTTCTGAATCAGGTTATTCAGTCATATTAACACTCGCGTTCTTAAATTGCCTTTATTAGTTAGAATGTTATAGTTAAAGTTTGGAAATTGGAACAGGTAATATACATTAAGTCATTTATGTTTGTCAGATGGAGATATTTATAGTTCAAACGCCATTCCTTAGGAATAATTCTACCTCTATCACCACATTTTTCAATTTTGGTTCAAATAGTGCTTAACAAGGTGTCATCGCAGGATTTTGAAAGTATACTATATTAGTTAGTTTGGACTGCACATTATTTTGTCTGATCCAAGGGCCAAGCCTCAGAACTATGTAATGGTATAAGAAATGAATAGTGAGAGATATGCATAAATGCATTTTATTTTGTTGTTAGCAATGAAGGAATGAATCTACAAAATATGTCGTTGGAGATGGATCAACGTAACTCACGACAGTCTCTGGCATAAAAGATGTTTGGTCAACTCTTGTCAGATGAAACAAATATTGTAAATCATTAAACAATTCAAAAATGCAAAATCTATCTCGCATACGCAATCACGATAAGCAATACGGTTGGATTTACTAAAATAAACAGCATGTTCGACCATGCAGTATGATCAAATTGTATAGACTAATCAATGCAAGGAGGCAAGGCCCGAATTTATTTCTAAGGAAAACAGTAAGATTTTTCCTCTTCAAATGATAAATGTAATTAAACTTGAAATTCTACAATAGTCAAACAAGAGGGGTGGGGGAACAGAAAACTTGCTTGCATATGGGAGAAAGGCATGTCCATGGATCTCAATTGAAGCCACTAGTTGCTAATATGTGCATTCATTGGCATGGCTAATTTATAATTATATAGGATATAGTAAATTAATTTTTATATAAGGTATAGTCACTACTACAGCAAGAGCATCACAGGCGGTTCGGTTGCCCACATCACAGCCGGTTTTGAAAAGTGGTGCTGATTAAGTGGCGCTGATAATCCTTTTTTCACAGTCGGTTTTTAACCGGCTGTGAAAATCGATTTTCACAGCCGGTTTTTGCTACCAACCGGCTGTGAAAATCGATTTTCACAGCCGGTTTTGATGCCCATTTTCACAGCCGGTTTGAACCGGCTGTGATATGTTTTTCTAAATTAAAAAAAAATAATTACAATATCTCAATTTTCACAGCACAATAATTCACAAATATATAATACATCCACAAATACATCACCTGCACATTATATTTGTAGTCCATTTATCAAGTTTATTACTTGAAGTCTGATACAAGTTTGTAGTCCAGCATTATCACTACTATTCAGTGCTCACAACTAATACAAGTTGGTTACTAATAGATCGAGAACTAACAGATCAAGAATTGAAAGATACAAAGGTAACAGATGCAGATAGAGCACTAACAGATCATGAACGAGCTTCACTACTACCACTAACCAGTTCAACAATGTAGAAGCACAAGAGGATGCTTTTTCTGCAGCGGGGGCCATTGCACCAAGAACTGATCAGCTATAAGTAGCTTGTATAGCAGTAAACCACTCAAAGAAAGCTTCCGTACTCTAGCAATGCTTTCAATGTAGAAAATGGAGGATACCAAGCACCTGCAGATAGACAACAACTCGTTATAGACTATCATATTGCATCAATTTGACATTCCAGATGAAAAAGTAATAGTGGAACCTTTGCTTGTTGATGACTAAAACATCAGTACAAAAAAGGGGCAGATAGATAGGAGAAATAAAACATGGGTGAAATTAGATCACCAAATACTTATCAACAGGCAATATTTGTGATGGAAACTTAGATCACTGAGATGTTGTTTACCA
>CM014277.1:10928685-10938841 GCA_004135705.1 Alloteropsis semialata
TGTCTCTCCGACTCTTTCTCCACCTGGTGCGCCGTCAGGGCGACGCGCTTGTGATGATCCCAATTTGTAACTTGCAACAAAACAACAAAATCTATTGCAAAAACAAAAAGCACATCAAACCGAGGCTCCTGGACCGTTTCCCTTTTGCTTTACATCCAGAAAAAACTCTACACTGATGATCCATGACTACTCCAAGGAACATGAGCTTTCAGAAACGATTTGCAGCAAGCTTCCTCACCATGAATGTAGGGCATGGATTGGAGGGGGACAGGGATTGCCATGGTTGATAGAACCTCATTAGAGCATCCTTGTCCTCAAGTAGTTGAGTGAATGCTCTCTGTCAAATCACGCTGGATTAGCACTTGGATAGAAGACATTATTGCATGTGTTTGGATTAGCTACATGGGGAAGAGAGCCTGAAAACCAAGCGGTCAGCTGTAGAAAAATGGTTGCATGTGTAAGGAGCATGAAAACATAAATGGGCCCATGGTACCGATGAATTAAAATAGAGTTGCTAGTGAAAGAATTGGTGGAAGCGTTGTTACCTCCGTAGAGGCCGCTGTGCGTGTTAATATATGGTTGGGAAGAACCCCCAACGTGGTTTACAATCACCGCAACAACCATGTGCCGATCCCTACATACATGGAGATCACAACAACTATCTACACCGGCACATGGTCTGTTACTTTGTGATAATCATGAGTACAAGTTTATCTAACACTTCCCCTCAATCACACCTTTTCTAGGTTGAGATTGTGTCTGAAACTTTCCAATTGTCGGATAGGTAAGGCCTTTGTGAATCCATCTGCAACTTGATCATTAGTAGAAACTAATCTGATCTGAAGGAGTCCTTGTGCTACTCTTTCTCGAACAAAGTGGAAGTCTACCTCTATATGTTTAGTCCTGGCATGGAAAACCGGATTGGCTGAAAGATATGTTGCACCAATGTTATCACACCACAATCATGCAGAAGCTGGAGCCTTGATTCCAATTTCATTTAGTACTGTTTGTATCCACATAACCTCAGCAGTTGCATTCGCCATGGACTTATATTCAGCTTTGGTACTAGATCTTGAGACCGTAGCTTGTTTCCGTGCACACCAAGACACTAGATTGGACCCAAGGAACACAGCAAAACCTCCAGTGGATCGTCTGTCATCCGTGCATCCTGCCCAATCAGCATCTGAAAAAGCACTAACAAGTGTAGACAATGATTTATGTATCCGAAGACCAAGACCGAGTGTAAACTTCAAGTATCTCAAGATGCGCTTGACTGCTGTCCAATGAGTGGTAGTAGGCATATGCAAAAACTGACACACTTTATTCACTGAAAAGGATATATCTGGACGTGTCAAGGTTAGATATTGTAATGCTCCTACTATGCTCCTGTACTGTGTAACATCAGTCGGCCCCAACTGTTCTCCCCCATGTGCTGACAGTTTTTCAGAGGCCACCATAGGTGTGTTCACCGGTTTGCAATCCATCATGCCCACTCGCTTCAATAGATCAGAAGTGTATTTATCTTGAGTAAGTAGAATACCTCCATGTACCTTTTTAACCTCAACGCCGAGAAAGTAGTGGAGATCCCCCAGATCTTTGAGAGCAAATTCGGACTGCAGCTCCTTCAGAAGTGCCGATGTTGCTTCCTGTGTAGAGCTGACCACAATAATATCATCAACATATATCAACAAGAACATAGTGACTCCCCCTTTGTTGAAGTAAAAGAGAGATATATCAGCTTTAGAGGGTTTAAACCCAAGATTTTGAAGCTTGTGACTCAACCGTGAGTAACAAGCCCGGGGAGCTTGTTTGAGCCCATAAAGGGCCTTGTCTAACTTGCACACATAGTTGGGATTGTTCTTACTCTCATACCCAGGTGGCTGCCTCATGAACACTTCTTCTTCAAGGAAACCATGAAGAAATGCATTCTGTACATCTAGCTGGCGAAGACACCAATTATTGGACACTGCAGTAGAAAGCACAAGGCGAATTGTAGCTGCCTTGACAACAGGACTGAACGTGTCCTCATAGTCAATGCCATACCGTTGCTTAAACCCTTTAGCAACTAGGCGAGCTTTGTATCTGTCAATAGTGCCATCAGGTTTGCGTTTGATTTTATAGACCCACTTACAGTCAATGATGTTTCTCCCTGGAGCAGGAGGTACGAGATGCCAGGTTTGATTCCTGAGAAGCACCATGTATTCATGATCCATGGCTTGTTTCCAATTGGAATTGCTAAGAGCTTCACCGAGGGTAGCTGGTTCAGGACTATCTGCAAGCAACCCATACCTGACAGTGCCATCCGTGTAGACCTTGGGTTTACGCAAACCACTTTGGGCGCGAGTCTTGGGACGGGAAGGTTCAGCAGCAGCTGGTGCCGAGGAAGACGCTGGCGGGGCCACAGGAAGATCCGCCACACCAGGATTCGGTGCGGGCGCGGAAGATCCAGACGGCGGAAGCGAGGATGTCGGAGCCGTCCGCGTGGTGCGCTCCAACTCGTTGCGCGGAGGATCGGAAGGCGCCGCCGCCTCCATGGCACCCGTGGGTTCGTTGCACGCGTTGCTGGCGCGCGCGGATGCCGGAGCCGATACGCCTGGCACGTCTGGCGCAGAACCGGAGGCGGATTCGCCTGGCGGAGCAGGGGAATGTGCAGGCGGATCCTCTTTGGGATCAGAGACGGTCGCTTCCTGCACAAAATCATGGAGAAAACCATTCGGAGCACCATTTTCACTGGAATTTGAAGCAGGATTAGCAGGTAAATTATTAGAACTATTAGCCATATCAGTACATGATGATGTCACGCCCCTAGGGATAGAAAAATTCAGAAGATGGGGGGGGGGTAGAAGATCAATTTGGGAGCGAAGGGAAGCACCAGCATTGCTGTGCAATTCAGAGAACGGAAAAACGTTCTCATCAAAGATAACGTCACGAGAAATATAGATGCGTCCCGTGGATATGTCGAGGCACTTGAAGCCTTTGTGGAGGTTGCTATATCCGAGAAATGCGCATCGTATAGATCGAAACGCAAGTTTGCGACTATTATAGGGACGTAGATTCGGCCAACATGCACACCCGAACACATGAAGCATGGAGTAATCAGGTGTATCACCAAAAAGCTGCTGAACCGGGGTAGAAAAATCAAGGACTTTGGTAGAGTGCGGTCAATGAGGTATGTTGCGGCAAGAAAGGCCTCATCCCAATACTTGAGTGGCATGGACGCATGAGATAAAATGGAAAGACCAACCTCAACAATGTGTCTATGTTTACGCTCAGCTGCTCCATTTTGCTGATGAGCGTGAGGACAGGACACAAGATGTGTGATCCCGACCTTCTTAAAAAAGGAATTGAGTTTCTCATATTCACCACCCCAATCCGTTTGCATGGCTATAACTTTCCTGCTGAACAAGCGTTCTACTAGGGTTTGGAATTCATGAAAGCAATGAAACACCTCAGACTTGTGTTTAAGCAAATAAATCCAGGTGAACTTGCTATAATCATCAATGAAACTTACATAGTATTTATTTCTCCCAACAGAGTCAGGAGCGGGTCCCCATACATCAGAAAATACTAATTCTAAAGGAAATTTAGAAACACTCGATGACTTGGGGTAGGGAAGCTGGTGACTTTTGGCTTGTTGACAAGCATTACACACGGATGGTGGAGAGGCTTCCCTAGCACAAGGCAAATTATTGGAACTAATAACTTTTTGGACAATGGAAAATGCAGGGTGACCCAATCTACTATGCCATCGGACAGAGGATGGTTTGGTGGCGCTCAGGACTTCTTTGCTCGACTCAGGAAGGGGATATAGGCCGCCTCTACATCTACCTTCCAAAATTGTTCTCCTCGTGGCCTGATCCTTGATCAAGAAAAAACTAGGATGAAATTCGAGAAAGGCTTTATTATCTTTAGCAAGACGATGGACGGAGACAAGGTTTTTCTTGGCTGTGGGAACATGTAGGACATTTTTAAGGTGGAGAGTATGATGATTAGGAGCATGAACAACAACATGACCAATATGATTAATGTTCATACCTGCCCCATTCGCCGTGCGAATCTGATCGTTGCCATTGTACTTGTCGTGGATGACCAACTTGTCGAGCTCGCCAGTGATGTGGTCGGTTGCCCCCGTGTTGGTGTACCAGTTTGTGTCAACACCGTAGGAGTTTGTAGCAGTGTTTACATTCCTCTCATCAGGAACATAATCCTGATCAAAGCGATGCCAGCAATTGACAGCGCTATGTCCTTCCTTGAAGCAGACTTGACATTTGCCGTTGTAGCGGGGCTTCTGTCCTCCGCCGTTGGCGCCACGGCCCCGACCGCCTGAGCCAGGACCGCCGCGGCCGCGTCCTCCAGAGTTGGAACGCTGGCCACCACGGCCGCCGCCGCCTCCACGGGTGTTGCCACGACTGGTGCGGGAGGCAGTGTTGACCGAGAATCCTCCGCCACCACATTGCATCTCCAGCCTTCCTTCGAAGCTGACGATCTGAGAGACAAGTTCAGAGTAGGTCGCCGGTTCCACCCTGGTGAGAAGGGCAGAAACCAGGGGGTTGTACTCTTCATCAAGTCTGGTGATGACGTAGGATGTGAATTCATCTTCGCCGAGAGGTTTCCCGGCCGCGGCCATCTCGTCGGCGAGCATCTTCATCTTGGTGAGGTACTCGTTGGCAGATGAGGCGCCCTTCTTCGTCGTCGCGAGGGCAATGCAGGTGTTGACGGATCTGGCACGCGTCTACGAGGAGAAGATCTCCTCAACAGCGCTCCAGAGCTGAGCGGAGGTTTGCGCCGTGGCGACTTGCGCCATTACTTCACGCGTCATGGTGGTGAGCAAGTAGCCCAGCACCTGTTGATCGAGCGCCACCCACTTCGCATACTCGGGGTTGGCACTCTTGACGACCTTGTCGCCTTCCTTGACGTCGATTTGCTTCGGTGGTGCCGGGGTAGAGCCATCAAGGAACCCTTCAAGTTGGGCGCCCCGAATGGCCGGCAACACTTGGAGTTTCCAGAGACCAATGTTGTTTCTGGAGAGCTTCTCGGTGATGGAGAAGCCGAACGCCGCCGTCGAGCCAATGGCCGGAGCGACGGACGAGGATGAACCAGGGTGCGCCATTTCGCTGGATGCGATCTAGAGGCAGCAGTAGGCTCTTGGTACCATGAAAAAATTGGTGGAAGCGTTGTTACCTCCGTAGAGGCCGCTGTGCGTGTTAATATATGGTTGGGAAGAACCCCCAACGTGGTTTACAATCACCGCAACAACCATGTGCCGATCCCTACATACATGGAGATCACAACAACTATCTACACCGGCACGTGGTCTGTTACTTTGTGATAATCATGAGTACAAGTTTATCTAACAGCTAGCGCTCGGTCATGTATAAAGTAGGACCTCGAGCCAACTCAAACTAAGTTTGTCTGTAGAGAGTTATTTTTTATGAAACGGGATGAAATGCATCTTATTGATTAATATATATTATAGTAAAAAGTCGGGGAGAGTGAATTCAAACAAAGTTCTCTGGCAGCGGCTTGCATGATTTCTTTCAGGATTGTATACTGTGTTCTAGCTAGGGGGCTATTTCATGGATCACCCAGGCCTACGTCATCTGTGTTGGCATTAATATATCCTGACTTGCACATGTATATATTTAGGAGGTGTTTAGATAGGTGAAAAGGGTGAAAAAGTTTATGCATTGGGCCACGTGCACAGATAGAAGAAATGCATTGGACCACGTACATTATGCAAACTTTATGCATAAGAGGGTGAACTAAACACCCTCTAAGATTAGTCCGTCAGAATATGGGTGCGTGCGTCGCATGATGTAGTTCGTCAGATCATGCACGTCTGTGGGCAGGCGAGCTGATTGTGTGTGCAGGCTAGCTGCGTCACTGCATGTGTTAGTTGAGGAAGCATTGGGCATGGCTCGCGGATAGCTCGGTGACGACCGGTTCATGTGGACGAGGAAACGGCTCATGTTCGAGGCATGCCGACCGGGTCACGAGGAGCTAGCGCGTGAGTACGTGCCGCGGAAGACCGCGAGAAGCAGGTGCTCAAGCGCTTACTCCCTGTGTCCGGTAGAGGTAAGTACCTGCTACGTGCCTACGTGTCGGTTAAAATAGTTTATGTGGGACCAAGGTTCTTGCAAATTATATTTATATTTATGGTTCTAAATAAATCTATTATAAAAATATATTTTGTAAATCATGATATTTATTTTATATAATAAATATTGATATTTTATCTATAATTGGTCAATCTTGAGATACTAACACTACAACAAATATGGTATTTTATAACATTTTATTTTTATCACAGAAAGCTATTTTTTCGTCATATTTGATAATTTGTGACACTCGCGTGATGAAAATTCGTTCGTCATCTATACCCCGTAATAAAAGGTATTCAATGACGAAACAACTTTTTTCGTCATAAATTTTATAACGGTTCTTCTATCATCATTAATTTATGACGACAATTTTTTATCATTAAAGACCTCTAAAACGTCACAAAATCTTCTACAAGGATGATGTGACAGCGACATGGCAACACTTTCATGATGATTTGGATCTGACGTGGCATTAGTTTTGTGACGATTTGATTCGTCACAATATTAAATGGCCCAAAAAGGCCCATCAAAAGATGGATCAATATGGCCCAAATTTTTTCATCAAGGCCCATTAGGTGGGTCAATTTGGGCCCATTTTTTCAATACATGTACAGAACATATGTCAACACAATAAATTAAAAATATCATCATATGAAATAAATTCTGATCCATACAACTTCTCATCACATACATACAATCTAATTTAAGCAAACACCATACATCTGCCTCTTTCATTTCTACTACTACCAAAACCACTAGGAGAACAGGAGCACTACACTTAATACCACGGTGCCAACAAACCATGTCTTTGTTGATGCTCACACCCTAGTCGAAAGAGCCATGTCTTTGTTGCTGCTCACACCCTAGTCAAAAACATGGGATTCAGTACCTGACAGTAAAGGACCACAATTTTACATAGTAGAAAGGGTAGTATAATCGGACACATATATTTGCAATACATAGAATCAAGATGCAAGCATTTGATATATCTTTTATTGTGCAATAACAGGTAGATTTGGCCAACATGTTCAACATTTCAACACGAGGAACTACATATTGTCAATGTAACACAAGAAATTAACAAGAAGGGATCAAGTCCTAACACAACACCTACTGCTAATCTAACGTGTTTAGATGATTACCAGCGAGTTTATCAGGGACTGAACAGCTCAAAACTCGAATGGCTAGTCTACTGAAGTACTCTGTTGTCCAAAGCAAGCACTCTGTCATGCATAGCAATAATTGCAGTACTCAGATGCTTTGATTGATATACTCTGTACAACATATTGACTCACTTGTTTAATCTATTTAACCATGAACATGTGCAAACATTTTTTATAAGGACAGATAACCGGAAAAGGTAAACAATAAGCCACATGAGGGGTTTAGTAACAGGTGTGAGTATAGGCCTATTGCAGCCAAGACAAAAAGAACTTTATCATACTTAGAGCAGAATAAAGAATACATTCTTGCCTCTGGATCTAAATAAAATTAGGAGGCACACCCTTACTGTATATTTTTAAAATTGTAAAAGACAATTATCCACACATCACTCAGGTTATCTAATCAATGATGTGCTAGAAAATGATTTAATCACAACAATAGGCATGAGAGTACCATGTGACTTGCTATATAGGGAGGAAAATCCCACAAACACAAGTATCTGTTCATTTGTCAGTTCTTTTATGGTTGAGCGTATAGACAATAACTGAGCTCTACATTTTGCACAATTGTTCCCCTTCCTTTGCCAGCTGCATTGCCTCAGGTTGTAAACCAGAAAAATACTCCTCAAATTTATTTCACAAGCAGATAGTAATTTTAGCTATTGCAAAATAGTTCCATATGAAAAATCTGGGCTAATCTAATTCAGGAACAGAAGCAAAAAATTCAGAATTAATCGCAATCCACAGATAGGCATGAGAGTACCATGTGACTTGCAAAAAATGCCTGGTAACTCAATTCTTTTAGCAACTTGCACTGCCACAAAATAAGTCAAATACCACCAGCTGCAGTACAAAGTTATATTTAGAATGTCCTACTCTAGCTGCGGCACAACATAACACCTGTTTAAATTTATTTAGTCATCAGGTAACAAAAGACAAACTTAGTTAGGAAGGCATGATCTATTTACTGGATTCGGTAACTCGCTGCACTAATAATCTACATGGAAAAAACAAAGACATGGACTACCATGTGGAAGATAACCTCTTCTATTGTACTCAGCCTGTCAGCCTGTGCAGAAAGACTTGGGCAGCTACTCTATAGATGCAGCACTACACTAACATGGATACACAAAATACTGAACCATGTGTTCATTATGTAAGCTAATAATAATCTCTTTTGGTGACTATTTCCCAATAATGGAGCAACACAGGAATAGAAGAATGCATAATAGGAGAACATATATTTCCCAATAATCTCTTCTGCTACATAATATTCAGTTTCAAAAAAAGGGACTGTCATTACTCTAAGCCTTGTTCTGTAGCACGGTAACTTTGGCAAATCTGCACAGAAGTACAGACGATCTATCCAGAAACTGCTACTCACATGTAGGGAAAAAAATGAATCAAGGGATGTTAGGGATTTACGATTTGCAACTAGTAGCAGTAGTAGTACTACGGGAGGGGAGGAGGCAAATGATTGGTTCATTCATACGGGCGGCAGGGGCGGTTGCTCTTGCTTCTGGTCCTGGCCCTTGCCGGCGGCGGAGGAGTCGGACATGGGGCTGAGGTCGTTGTTGTCGTGGCAGGGCGCGGAGGAGAGGATGCGGGGCCGGTCCTTGGCCTCCTCGTCCTCATCGCGGTCGTCGTCGTCGTCGTCGGTGGAGAGGTTGATGCAGGAGCAGCGCTCGAGGGAGGCGAAGAAGGCGGATGCGACGCTGGTCCCGACCCAGGTCGCCCAGCTCTCCATGGCCGCGCCGCCGAGCGATCTAGGGTTTGGCGGCGGTCAAACGGAGAGAGCAGGACTGGAGGATGGGGACTCGCCGATTCGGGCGATGGGGAGGCCGATCCATCGCCGAGAGAAGTGCACGGGGGCACGGCGAAGGGTGGGAGTTGGCAGTGGTGCGGCTGGCAGTGGAGGCCGAGATGCGGCCGACAGGTGGTGGCGGAGGGGAAGGGCCAAGGGACTAGGGTTTTCCACGGACCGTCGGCATTTTATACATCCATGGATGCATGTGAATCATTGGATTGGATATGGACAGTCCGGATGTATTGGGCCTTCAGTTCAAAACGGCCCAGGTAAGGTTGTTTGCCCATTTAGCCAATTTTAAATATTTTAGTTAACTAATTATCTTGTGAAATAATTGGCAAAACAATTACCTTTTTTGTGGTTGACAATGGAGGCTGTGAGCAGGCGTTGGTGGCATTTTTTTATTTTTATTTATATATTTTTGCTTCAAAAAAATTTGTGACGTTTAAGTGTTGGCCTTAATGACAAAATGAATTTCATTATGATTTTGGCATTGGACTAGTTTACGACGATTTCTAGTGAGTCTTAGTGACGAAACCTCATTTTTGTCACTAAGTTATACTGCCTCATACAGAACATCATAAAACCAACCATCATAACGACGAATAGACCTAATGTCATGAGATATTTGTTACAAAAAGTGATATTTGTTGTAGTGTAACACGTGACACTATGCTAAATTGCATTATTTTTTGGAACGGAGAGAGTAGGCTATAAAGTCATGTAATCCCGTCCGTTCGGTTTGAGCCGAATCCATTGAAACACAAAAAAGCCAATATATTGGCATTTGTCGCTGCAAAATCTATGTGTGTTCCTCGTGTTCTTGTGATCATACGTCAATCCTTGGCTCCAACAATTTGTACATCAGTAGATATTCCCTTCCCCTCACAATCTCATGACGGTTGCTGATTTGCTACCCTCTCGAGACATAGTGAGCTCGATTTTTTCTTTGCTACGAGGGGGGGGGGGGGGGGCATGCCCCCCCTGGTTTTGATTCACCTTCACTCTACTGCTAGGAAATACAAAGAGTTTAGTAGCACCACGGCGTTCAGGAACACATGTTATGCTGCCAGAAGCTCGTCGGT
>CM014277.1:10948916-11035376 GCA_004135705.1 Alloteropsis semialata
GACGACAATGCTGCCTAGGAGGGGAGCGCCGCCCAAAAGTGTCACCATGGCCGGTGCCGAGAAATCAACAGTCACAGACAGAGACCTTGCACTTGTAAGGATTTCATTACTGATACACATGCAGTTTCTTTTTAAATTTTGCGAGATGGGTTTTTACTTTTTTTTTTGAACGAACAGAGCACAGATTGTGCTCGTTTCTATTAATATAGAAGAGATTTACATGTAAGAAGCCCAAGCGGGCTTAAAACAGGAAAAGAAAAAAGAAAGAGAGGGGACAAAAACTGTACAGGGGGTCACCCAATCCCAGGGACTTCCGAGAGGCATTTTGCCCCAGCCCACCACCACGCTCTGGCTTCTTCCTTGATCTTTTGGAAGAGATTGGTGACCGAGCACTCTTTACGCTGGAAGGTTCTACTGTTTCTCTCTTTCCATATCTCCCAAGCTATCAGCAACATCAGGGTTCTAATCGTCGTTTTCACCGTTTCAGGATGGAGAGCTACTAGAGGGACTGAAGAGGAAGTGAAAGAGAGTGATGCATGTATACTGAAGCAGAGAGAAAGCTTCACTCGCAAGTTTAAGCATAAAAATAGCATATAACCATCAGAAATATTAATTCTGTCGGTCAACCGTCAGGCAAATACCGACAGGGATAGTTTGATAGAGAAATTCAAATTGCCTGTCGGCTTCCCAACAAAATTATTTTTTAACGGTTCTATTATGACGGTAAGCACACAGTAAAACTGGGCCTCGTCAGTTTAAGAAAAGGGTAAGCTCCATCAATTCCCCGTCGGTTCACCTTCAGAGTTATAAATTGTAGTCCTAATGACAGCAAACTGACAGGAATATTACCAACATACTCAAAAAAATGGTTGGAACCAACAGATTGTTCAAAAGCCGAACAGATGGAAGTTTCGGGTCCGGTCGTGGGAGTAAAATTTTCCTATGGGCGTTTGGCGGACCATCAAAAAAATACCACACCCCAAGGGATAAAAACGGGTTCTAGTACTGATGGCCTATAGCCCATTGATCCATCTCTCAACACACAAACCTACAGCGCCAGCCGCCTTTAGCTACGCCCAAGCTAGAGCTACTACAACCTTGTTGGACGCCATGGATTCCTCTGGTTCTTCCTCTTCCGCACCATCGCCGCCGTGGTCTGCGCGCCGTTGCTGCTGCTGGTGGCCAGCGCCGCCGCGCAGCCGCTGTCGTCGCCGTTGGGGGACTTGGAGGATGACATGGTGCACGACTTCCTGCAGGTGCTGGACCACGTGGCGAAGTACCGGAGGGAGTGCTTCGGCGAGTGCGCCAAGCATAGTTATTAGGACCGGACCAGTCATCGAACCGGTGAAGATGTCGGTTCAGTGGTTCACTGGTCTAACCGTTAAGAACCGGTTGAACCGCCGGTTCAAAAGCTTTGAACCGTTGAACTGAACCGACCACATAAATGTATTGAACCGGTGCTATATATTACATACTACATAGTCGGTAATAGAAAAAAATATATGGAAATTGAATTTCTAAGCAAGCAAGTATTTAGTGGAGTTGCAATTTGAATTGTACAGCATCAAGAAAGCAAGTATTCGGTATCCCATTGAGTTGCAATTTGCAAGCAAGTTCAAGTCTGTCTAGAGCATTATATCGGCATTCAGAATTAAGAAACTCTAGTCTCTATTCTCTGTTATATCGGCATTCAGATATTAAGAAACTCTAGTCTCTATTCTCTATTATATCGGCAAGTTCAAGTCTCTATTATCTAGTTTATCTAAAAAGAATCTCTAGTTTCTAGGATAGATTTGTCATATAATATGTTTGTCATTTGGCTACATTTTGTCAAGATATTTTTTCAATTTTTATATAATAATTTCAAATGTCCCTTTCATATGTCCCAGATAATTAATAAAAGAAACATACAGGATTTATTACTTTTTATATAGAAACTGGCAATGCAGATGTGTCGGTAATCATGCTACTTTCCTTGTACTACATAATCATTGGGGATAGTCAGCTGCGCGAGGAACGAACCATCACCATCCCATCAGGCATCATGACTACCATGACCATGAACATCAACACCAGCACATGACACATGCAGAGCTAGATAATTCAGTGTCTACCCCGTTGCATCTCTGGAGATTCCCTTCTCTATCTAGGAAGACGAGGTTGATCATTATATCAAATACTAGAAAAATTCTATGCTACCTGTTGCATCTAGAGAGTCCCTTTTCTTCCGAGGAAGATGGAGGTTGATCATTCTACCATGTAATAGACAAATACTAAATGGTCTGTCTGCGTGAATGTACACATCTAGGTGAGTGTATGCTATGAATTAACAATCTGATCTTCCTAATGTCAACTGAATGCAAATGAATTCATCTAGGGTAGAACTTATCTAAGTAGCCCTTCTACCATTGGGTCGACTCTTATAAAAATATAAGGAATTTGTATCGTCTAGAAAGTAGTGCTTCGCACTTGTGCACTCTAGTCTGGCAAATCATAGCTTCATAGGAGTCCAGCAGTACTAAAGAAAAGGGATAGATCTATGTAATTAAGAGAAACTAGCGTCAGTCTCGGAACAAAAAAAATGCTTGGTCAACCCTGCCACATAAAACAAACAGTATCGGTCATGACAATACTGAGCAGGCAAATAGTATAACTACATGATAATACGAGGTCGGCTGTCAATCCATCTAGCGTAGAACTTATCTAAGTACGTAACCCTCCTACCATTGGGTCGACTCTAAAAATATAAGGAAGTTGTATCATCTAGAAAGTAGTGCTTCGCACCTGTGCACTCTATAGTCTGGCAAATCATAGCTTCACAGGAGTCCAGCGCAGTACTAAAGAAAAGGGATAGATTGGTGTAATTAAAAGAAACTAGCGTCAGTCTCGGGACAACAGAAAATGTTTGGTCAACCCTGCCACATAAAACAAACAGTGTCGGTCATAACAATACTGAATAGGCAAATAGTATAACTACATGATAATACGAGGTCGGCTGTCAATCAATTGATCAAATAATTAAGCTCCAACGAACGGAAGGTGGACGGCACTGGAAGATGTGAGAAAATGTATTTAAGGAGACGATCAGGAGCTTGGGTCTGTAGAGAGTATACGGTAGCCACAGGCCGGATGGATTACTTCTCAAAATCTGTGGGATTGTGGGAGGAGTGGCAGCTGCGTTTCCTCGTCCTGTGTAGCCTCTTTCTGCAGTACTTCCTATTCATTGCTGCCTTCTTACGCAAGTACAATATCCCTTCTTGGTTAAGGTTCTTTACCTGGCTAGCCTACATAGGCGGCGACGCCGTAGCCATATACGCCCTTGCCACTCTCTTCAACCGTCACAAGCAGGAGGGGTGTGCCTCCCAAATAGAATGGACATGCATTTACAAGAATAGCTCCAGCATTGAGGTGGTTTGGGCGCCCATCCTCTTGATGCACCTTGGTGGGCAAGATGGCATGACTGCATACAACATCGAGGACAATGAGCTATGGATGCGACATGTCCTTACCGCATTCTCTCAGGTTAGTGCAAGAATCATTGTTCATAATTTCTGAATCAGGTTATTCAGTCATATTAACACTCGCGTTCTTAAATTGCCTTTATTAGTTAGAATGTTATAGTTAAAGTTTGGAAATTGGAACAGATAATATACATTAAGTCATTTATGTTTGTCAGATGGAGATATTTATAGTTCAAACGTCATTCCTTAGGAATAATTCTACCTCTATCACCACATTTTTCAATTTTGGTTCAAATAGTGCTTAACAAGGTGTCATCGCAGGATTTTGAAAGTATACTACATTAGTTAGTTTGGACTGCACATTATTTTGTCTGATCCAAGGGCCAAGCCTCAGAACTATGTAATGGTATAAGAAATGAATAGTGAGAGATATGCATAAATGCATTTTATTTTGTTGTTAGCAATGAAGGAATGAATCTACAAAATATGTCGTTGGAGATGCATGGATCAACGTAACTCACGGCAGTCTCTGGCATAAAAGATGTTTGGTCAACTCTTGTCAGATGAAACAAATATTGTCAATCATTAAACAATACAAAAATGCAAAATCTTATCTCGCATATGCAATCACGATAAGCAATACGGTTGGATTTACTAAAATAAACAGCATGTTCGACCATGCAGTATGATCAAATTGTATAGACTAATCAATGCAAGGAGGCAAGGCCCGAATTTATTTCTAAGGAAAACAGTAAGATTTTTCCTCTTCAAATGATAAATGAAATTAAACTTGAAATTCTACAATAGTCAAACAAGAGGGGTGGGGGAAGAGAAAACTTGCTTGCATATGGGAGAAAGGCATGTCCATGGATCTCAATTGAAGCCACTAGTTGCTAATATGTGCATTCATTGGCATGGCTAATTTATAATTATATAGGATATAGTAAATTAATTTTTATATAAGGTATAGTTTATGAGGAATGTCCATTGTATAATAAGTCAAAATTGTTAAACAAAATATTTGAGAATATGTCAACATATTCATGGAATATGGTGCTGGATATACAATATGTCTAATGAAGCTATATGTATTAATTTAGTTACAGGGATGTAACACAGCTAGAAAAGCCTATATACATGTAAAACATTCCTTTAACTAAAGTTACAGAAATTTCTAGCTAATTGATGTATTGTTTTTTAAAAAATATATGCCAATATTGATGTTTTGTTCTTCTAAGATGCAAATACTCATGTGCCTTCACCTCTCTCAGGTCACAGTTGCCATCTATGTGTTTTGGAAGTCTTGGACCTGGCCAAATGAACAAAATTTGTGGAAAACAACACTTTTGTTTTTTGCCTCCGGGATTCTAAAATGCTTCGAGAAGCCTTGGGCTCTCAAGAATGCTAGCATCACTAGCCTAACTACCATGTCAAATTCAGGTGAAAATGGCAAGACTAACACATTGGAGGCATATGTGGAAGCTGCAAGACACCTTTGGAGGCAACTGTTAGTGCCTCATGATGTGGATCGCAAGCGTTATACCCTGTTCCTCGATATTGTACCTTCTTACGATGATCGGCTTAGAAACCTGAGCTACATGGTGTGTAATAGAGATGAAGCATATGGATTGGTGCAGTCCGAGCTCTCCTCAGCGTTTGATAGACTCTACACCAAGGAAAGAGTCTTCAAATTCAAACGTGACTGGCGTGGCCCTTCTAGATTGGTGGTTAACCGTGCCCGGCTTGGGAGTGTGCTACGGTTTCTAGTGGGATACCTATCATTGCATGCCATAGAGATCTTCAACACAGGCAACTACAGTAGCTACAATTACAATAGCAGCGATGTCATGGTCACCAACATCTTGCTATTTGGTACAACTATTTTGGAGTACCTCATAGCCAATGTAAAGCCATTTCTAGAGTGGTGGGGCATTGTGTTTAAGCTACCATGGCCAAACCAAGTTGCCCAGTATAACCTCATAGGATACATGGTCCGCAACAGGAGGCACAGGGGGCTCAGGAAGCTCGCCACCTTGCTAGTTTGCAAGGACAACCTTGACCAGCTCTGGTCAATGGAGTCATGCAGGTCGTCCAGAGACATCACCAGCCTTGTCTATGATCATATCAGGAGAGGATGGGAAGAATACATAACGGACACGGCAACCTACATCAGCTTCAACGACAGCCGAGGCCAGCGGATTTTGGAGCGCGAGAGTCGACTAGAGCTGCTAGTGCACATCAATAGGCCTTTTGATGAGGCCGTTCTCTTGTGGCACCTCGCCACAGATTTTTGCTTTTATTCCAGGAACATAAACACAGACGAGATCAGGGAGATGAAAAGATCCAGCAGGCAGATATCCAACTACCTGATGTACCTGCTATTCTTGAATCCAGATATGCTCATGACTGGCACCAGAAGCAGTCTATTCAAGTCCGCCTATGGCGACCTCAAGAGCATGATCCAACTCGGTGCCATACAAGAGCCGACCCTTGGTGAAAGGGAGATCACAGAAAGGATCATGATGATGGAACCAGGTGAAAGAGGTCTCATTCGGGATGCCTTTGGACTGGCCGACGCGCTCAGGGACCCTGATGGCATGGTTCCGGCTGCGAGTTGGACGATAATCCAAGGAGTGTGGGTGGAGATGCTGTGCTTCTCCGCCGGCAGGTGCAGAGGATACCTGCACGCCAAGGGCCTCGGGAAGGGTGGGGAGTACCTCTCCCATGTCTGGCTGCTTCTGTCGTATATGGGGATGGAGATCCTTGCAGAGAGGCTACAGAGGATGGAGCAGCCAGCTGGACCAAGGAGACAAGACCCCATTGCCTGTCCCGAATGTAATGTCGTGTTTGGCGTGTAATGAAGTGATCTGAATGCCAGAAACTCCATTGCGTCATGGTGAAGATCAGTCCATTCCATGTATGTATTTGCAACATTTGTATCGCTTCTATTCTTAAACTGTCAGGAGAGAGCGCACAGAACGGCGCAGCCGCTGTTGGAAATTGTATAGTCGTTCCTTATCTGTCAACATTTCATATCACCTCTGTTTCATCGGTGTGTTTACTTGTATTGGCGTAATTTTTACTTGTATATTACAGAAAAACAATAAAAGCTCACCCCGTGTGTTAGTTCACCTTGATGCCAACCATAAATTTGGTCGTCCTTTTGGGGCTCCTAATACACTAGTCGCACTTTCCCTTGATTTCGATTATGTTGACAGTAAAATGTGTCGGGCCAAACATCCACATGCATGTGCTGCGCAGAAACCGGTCTGACCGGTTTTGCCTTCGTGAGACTGGTTTTGCCGGGAGCACGATGAAGACCAACATTGCAACAGTGGTTTAGTCCTCATGGCCATGCGCCAGTTTATACGCCGTGACGTCCTGGCACATACGTTCGCATAGCTGATCCACAGGGAGAGCTTTTTGTTATCGAATATTCTTCTACTGTACATCTCTCCTTCCTGATGTTCCAAGCGGTGTAGATGGTCATCTGGAGTGTATCAGTGGACTGGGAAGCAGGAGTTTTTGTTATGATTGATGTTTCTGGCATTCGACGACGCCTGTAGGTGCTGCAGGTTTGCCCCAGATGCAACTGCATTGTCGGTGCATACTCTCATTTGGTCCAAAATTTCTGTTGCATAGCACTGTACTCTATAAGCACAGCTGCATAAGTGGTCTGCAGTTTCTTGTTCTTGATCACACAGAGAGCAAACGCGATCACAAGTCTAACCTCAACGCTCAGTTAATTGGTCAGATGATCTCAGTATTACTACTTGGAATGACGGAAGAACAATGGGCAGAAACTTAGTTGACACTGACACTTGTCCCCTGCAACGCAGCCCTTGAAGATGCCCACCATCTTCTCTTGCCTGCCCCAAGATCACCGACGTGTATCGACTAGCGACGCTTGCAACACTGCCGCCACTCGCCAGTAAGCAGCCCATCATTTGCCACGCCATACCATACTACTAAAAGCATGCCCGTGCTCCAACTCCTCTTGGCTATCTGAAACTGGAACCACTAATATGGTGTTCATTTTCAGATAGTCTGTATGCCTATAAGACCACATGCGTTTAGCAGTGTACTTGTCCATATTGGCTTTTTTCAGTTGTTTTCATGCACTAGTGGAGATGCACGTGCCCAGGCACGTGTTTTAAAAAAACTTAGAAATCAAAATTTAAATTCATAAAAATAAAATAAATAATAGTACCTATGACAAGAGTGTGGCCTTGTTTAGCTTCAGTGAATTCAACCAAAAGTAACGTATTAAAAAACGTGCCTTCCTCTCACAGGACACACTTCTCATTGTACTTTTTTTACAGAAAATTCGATCGATTAGACTGAACTAAACAAGGCCTATATTTAAAAAACCAATAAAGCGAATAATTTATAATTACATGTATTAGAACTATTCAATAACATAATAGCTTACTCCATACCATAATTCCTCTCTCCCTCCTGTTCATGTCTGAGAACTGACTACACAGGTCACAGTTGATTTTTTGTTTCTCGTGCTAATGATATAAACTTTCTTAAATTAATTATTCCTTGTGACAAATTTTTTTTGCAAATTATTCCTTGTGACAAGCAACACATATGACAATCCATCGTCAACATCCTCAAAACACATGGAGCTGGGCGAATCTATACCAAAGAGGTCCTCTATATCAACTACCAACTAACCAACACGTGAAATCCACATGTCAGAATTTCTTTTTTTCTCCTTTTTCACCCTTTATCCACTCGAACCCCACACCCCCACGCTCCCCTCCCGCTCTCCCTCTCTCCGCCGGTCCCTTTCCCTCCCTTGCTACCCCTGCCCGCGCCCCCTTCGGTCAGCTTCGCCACCACCATCACCGATGGCCGCCACCTCGACTCGTCCGCCACCGTCTGCCTTCCATCCGTGCGCGCCCTCCTTCTCCCCTCGTGCCGGCTACGTGCGCGCCCTGCTCTCCCGCCGGTGAGCCGCGGCCACCGCTCCCTCTCCGGTGGTTGGGCTCCCCAAGCTCTACGCGGCGGCCATGACGCGGCACGCCTCTGCCTCATCGCCCTCCTCCCCGCGTTCGGCGCCGGCGGAGGAGCAGGGGGCCCTCCTCTCTGGCATCCAGCGTTGCGCGTGCCATGCTGGCTTCCTCATCCACAAGAGGAGGAGAAGGTGGCGGCGAAGTAGCTCAGCTCCGGCGGAGGCGGGCCCTCGCTGGTATGGATCCACTCCTTCCTTGAGCGGATCGGGCATGCGGCCTCGGCGTGCGGCTGACTTGCAGCCCAGTGGGCGGCCACGGAGGAGCGTCGCCCCCTGTTCCCTCCCCACACCGGCCGCTCCTCACTCTTCCCTACGCCGCCCCTCGCTCCTCTCCACCCCGCGCTGCTCCTGCTCGATGCCGGCGCCGGCGCCAGGGCGCTCCACGGGCTCGGCCACTGCTCCCTTCCTCATCTTCTCTATCCGGCGGCCAAGCAGTGGCTCCGCCTCTGCACGTGGCCCCGTGTGACTGGCAGTGCGGAGGTGGGGTCAGGGTTGCTCCGTCGCTTGGACGACAGCCTCGTCATGCGCCGGCACGCCATGGTGCAAACAGCCTTATAGCCCAGAAGATGGCGGTGCCTTCACTCGCCTTGAAAGGAAGGCGTGAATGACGGATACAGATTGCGGACGAGATGTGAGGCCTGAGGCGGTGATCTTGCCGTGGCGAGGAAGGAGAGCAGGAGGACGTGAATCAGGGACGAGATTAGAGGACGTGAATCAGGGACGTGATTAGAGGACGTGAATCAGGGACATGAATCAGGGACGAGATTAGAGGACGTGAATCAGGGACGTGATCAGAGGACGTGAATCAGGGGCGTGAATCAGAGGCGTGAATCAGGGACGTGATTAGAGGACGTAAATCAGGGACGATATTGGTGGCGGGGGCGACATGCGTGGTGTGGAAGGAGGACGGTGGAAGGTGTTGTGGGCCCGGCGGGTACGAGAGAGAAGCCTGGTGAAAAAAATTTGGCTGCATCCGCTCTTTTTAACGGGGAAACCACCCCAAGATCGTTCTCCCCCCCCCCTTTCGTCTTCGTCCTACCTGACGGGTGGGCCCAAAAAGGTGTTTAGTGAGGTGAGGGTAGGATCAAGGTTGTGTAGATTTTGACATCAAATCTCTCCCTCTTTATTTTTCATGCATGTGTGTCAAAACCAAATTTGATCCGCTTTTGAGGAAGAGACAACACGCCAACACGCTACTGCACGCTCGTAAACAAACCAGATGAATTTAGTAATTGTTTCCTTGTTTTCTCGTCGAACGAGTTCCCTTATCGTCGAACGAGTTCCCTTATCACGCCATCAGAAGCGCGAAGTCCCGACGGCGCACCAGTTGGGGAAAGAGTCGGAGAGACATCGGCATCTTCTGATTTTGAGGACGTACCAATTAAAGCCTGGATCCCGATCGAGCAGCTTGTGCAATCGCAACACACGGACGAGATACGATGGAGGATCCGCCGCAGCCGCTACCAGACGACGTGCTCGAGGCGGACGTCCTCCGCCGCCTCCCGCCGCGGTGCCTCGCCGTGTCCCGCAGCGTCTGCAAGGCGTGGCGCGCCGCCATCGACTCGCGGCTCATGCTGCGGCCGGACCTCCTGCCGCTCTCGGTGGGCGGCATCTTCATCAGCCTGGGCCGCTTGCTGGCGCCGCCGCTATTCTTCGCGCCGCCGCCGTCTCGTCGGCAGGCCGCCGCAAGGTCGACAGCAAGCTCCAGAGCTACGACGTGGAGGACTGCGACGACGATGGCATGCCGACGATCTTCGGCTGCTGCAATGGCCTCCTCCTGCTCGCCCACCACGTGGTGAACCCGGCGACGAGGCGGTCGGCGCGCGTGCCCCCGTGCCCGGCCAAGCCGCCGGAGGACGACTACGACGAGTACCACCTCCTATTCGACCCTTCGTTGTCTCCACACTATGAGGTGGTTGTGATCCAAGACCCCCATGATTACCGGGGAGAAGAAACGTTGGAGGAAGGATCGGAGTGGCCGCCGTCGCCGTGCATCATGTGGGTGTACTCATCTGCGACAGGGAGATGGGAGAAGAGGCCCTTTGTTCGGGAAGGTGGCGCCGCCGGAACCCTTTCGGAGGTGCAATCGTCTAGAGAGCCTGAATACCGTCACGCTGTCTATTGCCATGGAGCACTCTATGCACATTGCAAAGGTGATTTTGTCATGAGGTATATCTCTTCTTCTCCAATTCGTTGAATGCACATTTTACTTTTTTTACTTCTCCAATTCCCTTGGTTCCAAATTATAAGTCATTCCAATATTTTTGGATAGTCAAACCATTTTAAGTTTGACAAAATTATAGATAAAATCACAAAGATTTATAGCACCAAACAGATACATTGTGAAAATATATGTAATAAGAATCTAATGATACTTATTTGATACGATAGATATTGGTATTTTATTGTAAAAACTTAGTCAAACTTGAGACTTTAAAAAAAATTAGAGTGACTTACAATTTGGAACGGAGGAGGAAGTAGTATTTTTCAAAGTATATGATGTATGATGACGGTGATTTTTGTCAATGTTTTTAATAAATGATGTTGCAGGATAACCCTATCAGATTATAAATACCAAGTAATTAAACTGCCGGAGGGTGTTAACGCCAGTGTATATTTCTCTCTTCACCTTGTGAAGTCCAAGTACGGAGTGTATCTTGCGTATATTCATGGTAAATGCCAACTACGGGTATGGTTCCTCAATGGATCTAGTGGCGAAACCGAGTGGACGTTGAAGTATGACATCAATCTGCAACCCGTGGATGCGCATTTCTCCCAAAACCGTGATTATCCAATCCACATGCCTTGTTGGATCATACACGGTGGTCATAGCTACCGCAAAGGTAACAAAAGACGGGCAAAAGCGAAAAATAAACTTGAATGGGACTTCGACAATGGTAATATCATCAAGATTGAAGGTACAGATGAGAAGTGCCATGGTGGTTTTGCATCCATACTTGGACTGCATCCTTACAAAGAGCTTGCCTTCTTGTGGCCATCAAAAGAAAGGGTTGTGGCTTGCCATTTGGATGGCTTCAAGGTTCAAGATTTGGGACACTTCAATGTACCTCATACTGGAGGTCGAGATCTTATAGACAACTTTTGTGTACACTCCTTGTTGGAACGAAGAGTTATTCGAGCACAACTGATTTATATGAGTTTATAAAACAGTCGGGAATATATGATTATATGGTCCTGGGAGTCAATTGCTATTAAAAAACATTTTTTGTGGCTACTTTAACGAATCACTTCATTTTATGCTACTATTTTTCTTTTAATCTCTAGTGCACCACACGCAATTGGCCTAGTCCCGCCTCTCACTCTTGTCAATGCTCATGCTCACTCGGTAACTCCCATTTTTTTTCCTTTTGCAAAATCTGAAGTATGGAGGCTTTTATTTATTGACAAAATCATTTTTATTACGCAAGTAGTATGCTGCTAAATGTAACACATATACAATGAAAATGTAAATGAATGTAGTATAATATTTTGCCATTGCAGAAATAGCTCCTAAATTTTTTGGATGTCTGAGCACATATGAGGAAAATAAAAAGGCATAAAAAAGGTACAGAACAGACGAATTATTATTTTCGCAAAAAAACAGACAAATTATTATTAGAAAAGAATGGCTAGCGGGGAAGTACAATAAGATTAAGGCCTCATGTTAGGCATATATATACACGTTCTGCTTGTAATTCGTTTCACAATTTATACAGTAGGAGAATAATATATCTCATTCACGGAACCAATGATGATATAGACCACTACGGGAACCGGGTATTTGCCGAGTGCCTGGGGCACTCGGCAAAGCCCCTTTGGCCCACGGCAAAGTCTTTGCCGTGGGCCGCACACGGCGAAGCCCACTCGGCACAGGAGGCTATGGCGAAGAGCTTTTTGCCGAGTGTCCTTTGTCGAGCACTCGGCAAAGGGTTTTTCGAGTGCTAAAATGCACTCGGCAAAGTTTATTTTTCTACGAACTGAAAAACCAAAAATAATAGCAATTGTTTTTTAATGTGGGAAGGCCACTGACCGCCACCCGTAAGTAAGCAATAGGCGGGTGAAAAAGACATGCAGGGGCTGAGTATATTTGTTTGTTCTGCTAAAATGTAAAAAGAGAATATAGGGAAAATAATTTATAGAAAAGGTAGCAACATTCATGATTTTCTGATGGTTCTATGAGCATGATCACTGGCCTCTTTCGACAGGCAAGTATCTCACAAGGTACTTTAAGTGTTAAAAAAAACACTGGGAGCACATCATTCCAAACCTGGGAGTAGACATATTTTGTTCAAAAACAAACCATCAGCAGCTCATCAGAAAAAAAAAAAACCAAATATGATTACTTGATGGCACATCCTGTGCACCTGCACAGCACATGCCTTGTTTCCAAATTTCTAAAACTGTGTCCAAGTATGAATTTGTGTGGTGACTGAATTTTGCGTGCTCAAACTCATCCCATATCAGAGATATCCAAAAGGAATTCTAAATTCACAAAACTCCTTGATCTGTTATAATATTTTTAGAGAGCTAAATGCAAACCATCATCCATAGTTACGTTTCAAAAGAATATCCGAGCAAAGCTTTTGACAAGCTTGAGAATGAGATGATAACCATCGTGCATGAAGGTCGAATTGAGCCCAGTACGCCTCTCCTGGACCGTCGTCGACGCCACATCGGCCCGTGTCCACTCCCACGTTGGGCTCTCCCAAGCCCAACAGGCCCTCCCCGACACCAACAAGGCCCAAAAAGAACACTGCGGAGGAGGAGGAGAGGAGCCTGGCGCGCCCTGCAGCAGCACTGGCGGCTGCCCCGGTCCGGTGAGCTGGTGAGGGCGCGCGTCTCCCGGAGCTGCAGCAGCACAGGAGGCGGCCTCGTTCCTCCCATCTTTCGAGTGCCTTGGACGTACGTGGTAACTGACACAACCATCTCGATTACATTTCAGAATTCAGAGTCAGAGTCCTCCCTCCGTTTCGATTTCGGTTCTACCGTTATCCCCAGATCAATTCTTGGGCATTTCAGAGCGCTCTGTTTCAATGTCGGCTCTACTGTATGCTTACTGAGAGAATTTCCTGCCGGTGGGAATGCTCCATCTCCCTCCTATGCATCGTATGAGAGTTGGTTTTTATCAACAAGAATATTCGGCTCACCTCAGTACTTTACATCTAGTGAGCTCGATAATGTCTTTTGTTGTGCCTCATTCCTCAGTGAATATACGTCTGCAGCTCTGCTCACTGCTTCCTCAGTGAATATGTCTTTTCGTAGAATATGTCTTTTCGTAGAATAGAAACCACAGTGAAACGACCCGGATTCTTATTTCTAAGAATCCGACTCCCTATACCAAAGTGTTAGTCCCAGAATCAACAGCTAACACGTACAGAACTTATTCCAGCGGAATATCACATCCATACTTCGAATTTAAGCATTTAAACATTACATAAGTGTCTTACATAAGTGGATAACTCTGGAAGTACGTTTATTACAAGCCCTTGGGCTAAATGCGACAATATGAAATACTAAACGAGACGATAGCTAGTCTTCTGTCTTGGCGATCATCCCCACAGGCTCTTCAGCTTGAGCACAGCAGCAACCTTAATTGTACCATCCATCAGCATTGTTATCATACTCGCTTTCATAACCTGTTTCATCATAAGTTGTTCCCAAGGAATGGAACAGTTCCACGTCACCATCCGTAATGCAAGCTTTAAGTGGCCTAATTCTAATATAAGAATATCAAGGATAGGCTTAAGGTTAATCCTATGCAAGCAGCATCTTCATCCCAAAACCATTCTCACAACACCTACGAGCACTCCTGGCACACCAGGTACCCGTCACCAAGCATCTTCCACTCTTCACTCTCTAGGCGATGCGAAAGCTCCCACCCTTCGCATCTCAACTGTCCGAGGCAGGCCCTACTCTAGAGGGGAGGTAGAAATCCCTAAAACAATGGCGGAAAGGAAGGTGGGAAGGCTGTCCTTATCCGTGGACACGGCTTTACGTAAAGATTATACTCTGCAGAGTTTATGCCCTTGGACCCACTCGGGCTGCAAAGCTGGCCGTCGCCAACTTGAGACACAACCCACAGCACAGACCCTAGCCAGTGAACGGTACCCTCCTGCTTTTCCCGGCTTAGGATACACTGAAGACGCAACTCGGTGTCCGAGAACTGTGATGGCCTCCCCCGCGGTGGCCAAGTCCCGGGGTATGAGCCTCCTTCGGGGGACAAAAGGCTACCGCCAGTTCCCCCATACACTTCCGCTAACTCCTTACAGTCCGGGTACCGCACTTAACTAGGCTGGCTGGAACACCCCCCGTAGATGTAAGTGGTGGGCACGGTTTTCCTTCCTCCAGTTGCCAATCCAACTCGGTTTTTGGTGCCGGGGTGAGCGTCACCGTCAAATAGCGTATCCACCTCTAGTGGTCCGCATCGCGCACCCATTACAAGTATTGCCGCCAAACTCCTCAAGTAACACAAAGAACATGTACCCGCCACAGGTACTCCGTAGGATGTGCCCAAGTACACACCCCAGCCCTCGATACGAAGATCGAGTTAATCTGCTCACCCCCGCAAAGTTCCCAAAACCCCTTACTCCTTTCCCGGGTTTTTGCCCCACACACGCCAAGAATCCTATCACAACCATCCCATAACACATGCAAGCATCGCATCAAAGTAAAGCAGGTTTATCAAGGAATACGGTATTAAAACAAGGCTATGCAATAGGTCATAGTCATCATCATGCAATTAAAGTAAAGCGCTAGCATACTAGTTGCAATGCCTAAATAGGATTCAAAAGCGGATGGACGTGAACCTTGCGTCTGGTAGAAGTCCTCTTCTGCTTGTTCTTCGGAGTGGTGGTAGTAGTAGCTGTCTCCTCCTTGTTCCTCCTCAGCTGGTCCTAATCACGAGAAAAGAAATACATCGGAACCTATATTCAAATAAACTCTAAAGAAGAAGCAAAAAGAGCCAAAAGCACTCAACTCCTGTTCTAACGCGTAGAGCATGATTTTAGAAAATTATAGAAACTGGTTTCATAATTTTCTGAGCTAGGATGAATTTATTATGAATTTTCTTAGATAAATCCTATTTCTGAAATTCCGAAAAAGAAAAAGAAAAGGCACCGACACGTGGCAGCACCAGGAAGCAACACGTGTCAGCTCCAGAGTGCGCCACGTGGCATGCTGACGTCAGCATGACGTCATCAGTGGGGTCGGCCGCTGCTGACGTCATGATGATGTCAGCGTTGACCGGTCAACGGTCAACGGTCAGCGGGTCCACATGTCAGCGACTGAGAGAGACAGACAGGTGGGGTCCACGGGTCAGTGACACGATGAGAATGACATGTGGGGCCAAGCTATCAGCGCGGTGGAAAAGGATAAAGGCCGGTCTTGGGTTGCTCTTGGGCCGGTTCAGGTTGTGGGCCTAAGAGTTAAAGGGGGCTTTCTGGACTTCAGTTTGGAAAAGAGGAAGGGCGCGTGGACCTCAGGAATGCGGCCCACGGCCCATGACCTGGTTGCGGTGGTGGTGAGCCGGCGTGGCTGACAAGGCGGGCCCGCGGGTCGGCGTCACTGGCGCCCGGGCCCGCATGGCAGTGAGACAGGGAGGGGGTGGGATCCCGTGCGGTTTGTGCGGCTTGATGTGTGTGTGGTCGCGCGTGTGGTCTCTCCGCGGCGCGCCAGAGCGCGAACGCGGCGGCGCAGCCCTCCTGGCCGGCGTGGTCTCCCGGGCGGCGGTGCGGCCTCCTGCTCGCGGCCGAGGGTGATGGGGCTTCACGGCGGGTTGAACCGAGGTGCACAAGGGCGGAGGGGCTTCAAGGCGGGCCGAATCGGGTGGAACGCCGACGAGCGGCGGGGCTTGGGGCGCGGCGACCACGGCGACGAGCGCCAAGGCGCGGATCAAGAGGGAAACAGAGAGGGGGCGTAGGGCTCGGCTTTGGGCTCCTGCACAAGATGGGGATGCGGCACGAAGGCCGGCCTGACAGTCGAACAAGTGGAGCAAACTTCCGAGATCAACCATGGCGACGCGTCGGCGGACAGAGCATGGCGAGAGAGGACGGGGAGACTCACTGGATGGGGAAGAAGGGCGTGAGGCCGAGCGGGGTGCAGAGCTCGCGGAACGGCTTGCGGTTCGGCTCGTGGAACTCCTCGGCGGCGTCTCCTCCTCCTGCTTGACTCCGACGCGGTGGCGGTGCGGCGGCTCGGCGTGGACGACGTCGTGGGTGGCTTCGGGCGGCGTGGCTTCCTCCTCCTCGAGCGGCTCCCCTTCCTCCACTCCTCCTCCTTGGAAACGGACCGGGACGGCTTGGGGACAGGGGCTCCGCCCTTGGGGTTTGGGGGTTGGCCGGAACCAGAGAAGGGGAAGGGGGTTTTGTAGGCGGGGCTCGGCCGGGGCTTCCTTGGTGGCCAAGGGAACGAGAGGAGCGGGTCACGTGGGTGGGGCCAGGCGGTTGCGCGGGCAGCGCGGGTTGCGGGGAAAAGCTGAGCGGGGAGCGGGGCTGGCGCGCGCGCGGCGAAAAGCAGGGCAGCATCGCGGCGGCATCATCCTCCGGCGGAGGAAGACGACACTGTGGGCGTGGGGCCCACAGGTCAGCGAGGGAAAGACGGGAGCGGCGAGCGTCCGCGTGCGAGCTGGGCCGGCGCGCAAGCTGGGCCGAGACGCTGCGTGCGAGCGGGAGAAAAGGTGGGCGCGCGAGCTGGGCCTGGCGGGCCGTGCGCGGGGAAGAAGAGGGAAGGGAGATCGGGCCGGGGTTGGGCTGTGCGGGGAGAAAGAGAGGGATGGGTGTTGGGCCGGTTTAGGAGTTTAGGCTTGTTAGTGGTTTAGGTGGTTTTAGGATTTGTTAGAGTTAGTATTAGTTAGGTTTCGAATTTGAATTTGGACGGTTTGAGTTCAAATTCGAATTCCACTCAAGCATTCACATAAAACCAAAGAAACCAAATCACTCTGGCATTTAAACTTCCCTAATGCACATGTTGATTTAATTATTAGGAAATTTTTCTAGAGAGTGATGTTCCACTTTAGGGTTATCATACAAGTTGCACGAAAAATTTTTAAATTCACCAAAATTTAATCTAGGGATGTTACACACAGTTAGTAAGCTCGTTCGACCGACGCCTTTATTAGGCGAGCGTTCGCCGCGGACAGGTATCAGCGATCGATTTTTTTCATTTACTGTTGTTCGCCCGCATCCCCACCTACGGCTGCGCCCTCGCCGCCTCCGCCGCCGCCCACCGCCCAGCGCCAACTCCGGCGAGCTCCCCCGCCCCGACCTGGCCCGGCCGCCTCTACCACTGCCAGGACCCTAAGCCGCCTGGCCCCCATCCCCACCGCCTGGCCTGCCTGCCTCCCCCGGCCGGCCCCTTCGATCTATAGCCGCCGGAGTTGGAGAAGAAAGAGGGGAGGCTCGCTGCCACCGTCTCTCCTACCGGCCGTGCCGTGCCCCTACCTGCCGTCATGCGTGACCCGCCGCCCACAACCCGCCGCTCTGCTCTCATCCTCACGTTGGAAGAAGATAAGGCTCCTGGGCACGTGCGTGCGCTGTACGGGTGCCGCGTATCCGTTCGCCGGCACCAGCTAGCGGCGCGCGAGCGCCCGATAATGTTTTCGTCGTTCGACAGTGTCTTTGTTGTGCCTCATTGCTTCCTTTATATATTTTATTTTCAAAATCGATCTCACTGGTTATTTCCCAACAGTTTTTTTTTGGTAAAAAAAGTGGTGCTGGATTGTGATTTACCCAAGGGTGGGGGAGAAATCCAGCGAGTGTCCAAGACTTTGAAGCAAATATGTTGGTTCCTTCTGGAGGGAAACATAACTGCATTGTGACTTACCCGTTAGCTGGAGTGTGCTGGGATTGGCAAACCAGAAACGGTACTGGAAGTTGGTTCTCTAATATACTGGTTTCTTCAAGTAAAACAATAGAATACATGGCGCTTGGTTTTCTTCAGTACTGGAAGTTGCTCAGGCCAACATAGGACCAAATGCCGGTTGAGGAAAGAAAATGCTATCCAAATTACAGGAAGGGCAGAGACGATTGGTGATACAGAGGAGCTTGCAATTTGCAAGTCATGACCAGTGATTCAGCCGCACCAGCACATCAATTTATTTTTCAATTCACAGTACACAAACTCGTAACAGGAGCAGATGAGCAAGGAGGCAAAGAACTAAGGGGGAAAATAGGCAAAATTTAGGAAAAGTTCTTTGCAGCTGATGTTGCTCATCTACTGCAGAAGCAAGCCAAAGAACAGACAACCACACATACTATACAAATAAGGGTCATCAATTACTGGGCATCGCTCTGCATTGTCCTTTTGGAGTAATCCTTTTTGATCTTCTTCAGTTTCGCCACCACATTACTCATTGACATCCTGTCTTCAGGCGAGTCACTTGAGCAGAGCAAGCCCATCTCGAATATTGGGACAAGAGAATCATTCAGATCACAGATAGAAGCAGCTTCCTGCAGGATCTGGTTATCCAGAACGGAGGCAAGTTGAGATGGAAATGCTTGATGAACCCACTGCCTGATGCTCAGTTCTCCATCGAACATCAGATGTGTGGGTCTCTTTCCAGTGAAGACTTCAAGGAGCATGATTCCATAGCTGAACACATCACTCTTGCGTGATGCCTTTCCAAGAGATCCATACTCTGCTTAAGATAGATTCACAAAACAGATATTTAGCCTAATTGATCGACACAATATCAAATTCTAAACTAGGTTTGGCAAGAGTGAAATATGCTCCCGTACCTGGTGCCATGTACCCAAGTGTTCCAGCCATGGTTGCAGTGATCATGGAACTGTCATCACCCAATAGCAACTTAGCTATACCAAAGTCTGCTACATGCGCCGTCATGTCATCGTCAAATAGCACGTTGGCAGGCTTCAAGTCACAGTGCAGGACCACCTCATGGTGCTCGTGGTGCAGATACTCCATCGCCATCGACACATCCAGCATGATGTCGAGCCTCTTGAGGAACCCCAAGTGCCTTCTTCCTTCAGCATGTAGGAGAGTATCCAGGCTTCCATTGGGCATGTACTCAAGCACCAATATTCTGAGGTCCAGGTTGGAGCAGGTGTTTAGTATCTTTATCAGATTCCGGTGTCGAGCCATGTGAAGCACACGGCACTCAGCATCGAAGCTTCTAATTGCTTGTTCTAGCTGCATGTCTAGAACTTTTACTGCAACCACCAATCCGGTGTTCAGTTGGCCCTTGAAAACTTTTCCAAAGCTCCCAGTCCCCAACAGGTTATTGTCTGAGAAGTTATCTGTGGCGCGAATAAGCTCATGGTAGGAGAGTAACCTATAGTTCATGTCATCACTTGGTCCAGCAATTGAGGAATGGACTTTTCTTTTGTTTTTAAGTTTCCTTTTGAACATTAGGTAAACACAAAGAACAATAGAGCCAAATGCTATGGTGGCAGCTGGGAGCAGAATTTTTAGCAAATGTCTGTCACTTGAGTCAGACTTCTCAAGACATGGTGAAATTCCTAGATGGGGAGCACCACATAGCCCTTCATTCCCAATCAATGATGACAAGGTGATGTTTGAGAAAACGCCTCCCTCTGGTATCTTGCCTTCTAGCTTATTAAAGGAGAGATTCAAGATTGTTAATGAGGAGAGATTGGCAAGGAACGTGGGAATGGCACCAGAGAGATTGTTGGAGGAGATATCGAGTGATGCTAAGTTGGTCAGGTCTAGGAAAGATTCTGGGATTGTGCCCTCAAATGAGTTGTGTGATAGATTTAGATCATTGAGCATCCTAAGCTGTCCAAATGAATCAGGGATTTTTCCAGTCAAAATGTTTGAGGATATTTTAATTTGATTCACCTGTTTTAGCCCACTAACATCAGCCGGTAGGGAACCAGAAAAATAATTGTAAGAAAGATAGAGTCCGAGAAGTTTATCCAGGTGGAATAAGCTAGGCGGTATTGTTGAATTTAATTGGTTATAAGCCAACACGAGGGATTCTATCTTTGTGAGGTTTCCTATGCTATCGGGTATAGGGCCAAACAATTTGTTTCCATAAAGATTCAGCCTTTGTAAGCTTGTCACCATACCGATTTGTGTTGGGATACGGCCTGAAATATCATTGCCTGAGATATCAAGGTATCCCAGATTTTGCATCAATATGATCGATTCTGGTATTGCTCCTGTTAATAAGTTGTTGCGAAGATCAATCTGGTAAAGATTACTCAAGTTTGCCATGGTTGGTGGAAGCACACCTGTTATCTTGTTGTAGCCTGCATAAAACTGACTGAATTCTGTGGACAGGTTTCCGACATGGTCAGGGAGTTCCCCAGTGAAAGAATTAGAAAATATGCCAAGCAACTGGAGCTGTCTACAATTGGAAAGGGATGACAGGAAGCCAACGTTTCCGTTGAAACTATTATAGGACAGTTCAAATGTGATCAGAGCTCGGATGTTCCCAAGTGTGGCTGGTACTGATCCAGACAACTGATTTGTTTGAAGATTTAGGTTATACAGATTAGATAAATTTGTGAGACTGGTTGGCATTGAACCTGTTAGCTGGTTGGTTCCAAGATGCAGATACGAGAGTTCTCGCATTTCGCCTAATTCAGTTGGAATAACTCCTGTCAGGTTGCAGAAAGATAGGTCTAGAACAGTAAGACTAGTGAGATTACTGAGATCAGCTGGGATAGATCCAACAAGGTGATTATTACCCAACAAAATAGTTGTGAGTTGTGGCAGTTGAGCCAACCATGTTGGCACAGTATCAAAGAAAGAATTGAAGGCCAATGAGAGAAATTGCAGTTGCTGGCATCCTGAAAGCGCTAACGGTATCCCACCTACAAAGTTGTTCTTAGGCAAGTAGAACTTCCGCAGCACTGGTAGGCTAAAACTTTGGTTGCTAGGAATTGACCCAGTTAGATTGTTTTGTCCTAGTGACATGACTTGCAGCAGTGACATATTGAACATGTTCGCGGGTACTGTGCCAGAGAGCTGATTGAGTTGCAGGTCCAAGTACTCTAGCCGGGGCAGGGAGCCCACACCGTGAGGTATTATACCTGATAGCATGTTGTTTCCAAGGTAGATGTACCTCAGCGAAGGTGTGTTATTGAAAAGATGTGGTGGTATTTCGCCACTTAACTTGTTATTTTGCAGAGAAAGGCCCTGAAGATTGGGCAGATTCTGTAGCAGCTCCGGCAAGATTTGCTTGGAGAGAGCGTTGTAACCAAGGTCAAGAAGGTACAGCTGTGAGAGATTGCCTATGGTACTAGGAATGCCGCCTGAGAGGCGATTTCCAGGGAGACTTAGTTCCCTAAGCCGATGTAGCCTACCAATATCAGAAGGAATTGTGCCAGAGAGGTCGGTTTTTGTGAGGTTTAGCAGCATGAGGAAAGAGAGGTTACCGAGATGTGGGCTGAGCTCTCCTTGGAGGGACACACCTGGCAAAGATAGTGCGGTGACGCGCTGTCGACGGCTGCTGCAGGAGACGCCGACCCAGCGACAGAAGGACACGTTGGTTGTCCAGTTGCTGGCAAGGACGCCGAGAGGATCGGCGAGCTGGCCTTTGAAAGCCAGCAACGCCGCGAGGTCAGTGTCGCTGCCGTTGATGTCGGTGGGAGTCGGACTTGGGCCTGGAGAAGACGAAGAAGCAGAAGCGACACCAGTAACTAGAACTGACAGAAAGATGGGCAACAACAACACCAGCACGAACGAGCAGCTTGCAGGAGCCATTGGAGCGCGCTTGGCCTGTTTATCTCTTCAGCGAGACACAGAGATGCATACAGAGATGGAGTGTGCTGTGGTGCATCTCCTTGGACAGCTCCATAGCAACATTTCGTAGGAAAGTAGCCTGACTATATTGGTCGGATGGTCACATTGGTCGCTTGCCTTGGCTGGGCTTGTTTGGCTAAGATGGTGACTGATTACCCCTTGCTGGCCAGAGGAATGAAGAAAGAAAGACATGTTCTAGTATAGTTTTTGTATGGAGATAGACTTACCAGTACTTAATTCCAGGTCAGTCAGAGTCTTGCAGGGTTCAAACAAAACTGGACGATCATGCATGATGGTAAAAATAGCAGAGCCTGCAGAGCAGCAGCATGAGTCCACCTTGATAAGTTAGTAAATTCTTTCTTGCGCCGGCAGCCGGCTGCGGTAGCTGTCGAGCCTCCAGCCGCTTGAAGCATAAAGGCAAACGAGTTATCAACAGCAGGAGGATAGATACTACTGCCCTCCTATTAACAACCAAAATTGGCACAGGCCATGGCGAACCGGTCAGACCGGTTAGCCTGACCGGTCTGACCGGTATGGCACAGAAAGTTGCGGTGCTGGCATGCTGAAGACCGCAACAATCGGTCCAAGTGTGATGAAAGTAACATGGTCTCTGGAATGACCGATTATTGCGGTGATATGGACTCAGGAGGACCGCAAGAATTGGTGCGAAGAGCGGAGGATGACATACTCTCTGGAATGACAGGATGTTGCGGTGCTTGAAGGTTTGGAGGACCGCAAGAGTCAGTGGTGGAGCAAGACAAGCAAGAAGGAGGAGTCCGACCCAGACCGGTCTGACCGGTGTGGGAGACCGGTCAGATCGGTTACCCTTTTTGTAATCCGACTAGGACTCTTAATTTAGGATTTCGAGATTGTAACGAGTTGTAACTTGGTTTTCTTGTGGGACAAGACCTACCCTCCCTATAAATATAAGGGGATTTGGCCGATTGAGGATCATCCAATCGAATCTATCAAATTTACTACTTTTACCTTTACTTTTTCGTATCTCCAAACCCTAGCTTTTCCAACCTTTACTTGTTGTTCTTCCTGCGTCTCCGCGATGTTTGAAGGCGTTCTAGGTGGCCTGTCGACCCTAGGACACCCCTGACGACGTTCTCCCTGACGGATCTTTCCGGGAGGCGTTTTTAGTGTTTCGCTCCTGCTTCCCTGGAGGAACCGGTATGACCGGTTGCCAGGACCGGTCCGACCAGTCTGTGCAGAGGAGCTGCGAGCACCCCGTTTCCTGCTGCACGATCTAGTGCTCTCGTGTGTTGACCTAATTTTGCGTCAACATACTTTTGGCGACTCCGCTGGGGAATTGGAGATCTGGTTTTTGCAGCCGATCTATCTAGTTCTATACAGATGGGTTCCAATACCGAATTGGATCTTGAGAACGTCATCGTCGTCAAGGACGATGAACTTTCTGCTGAAGATCGCCAAGGACTTGAAGAGTACCTGAAGAAGAAAGCAGAAGAAGAGCGCCTCTACTATCTCTCGCACTTCAAGAAGGACCGCAAGGGCGTGGTCTCCAAGATCAAGGAGGTAGATACAACTGCTACATCTTCAGCGGCACCTTTCAAGGAACAAACTAAGGTAAATTCTCACGAAGTCTTTATGAAATACATGGAAGATAAGATGGCTGAGAATAATGTCAAATTGGTTAACTGGATGATGGACAAGAAAAGGGAATCGGAAGGCAAACAGCCCATGGCTGATCAACCTGCCGCCGATCCTAATCTTTTGATTCCTAAAATACCTATTGTGCCTGATCTTAAAACACCAGCAGCGAAACCCATAGAACAACCTACGTTTGGTATGCCGTTGAATTATTTTGAAGGCCAATCTGTTACACCATCCAACCCAATACCTACTCGGCCTGCTGCGCCTCAGCCGTTCGTAACTATCCCTAATTCGGTTAGTCTTGGCCGAACTAATAATGAAGTTGCGAATTTTACCCCGCAAAATCCAAACTATGGATATACTGTACCCCACAAGTGCAAAATTTATTTTCACAAGGCCCAGTACCTTACGAACTATTTGGAAGGTTCGGCCAACAGATTCAGGGGCAGGTGTCAGCTAATCAATCTGGCCTGCACCAACCGGTCAGACCGGTCTACGGGACCGGTCAGACCGGCCCTGGAGGGTCAGATGCGGCCAATCAGTTTGGGCCGCATCAGCCGGTCAGACCGGTCTCTGGAACCGGTCAGACCGGTCCTGCGGGGACTGAGTCAGGGAATTTGTTTTCTGCTCCCATGCAAACTACTCAACAGCCAAATTCACATGATAATTCACTGGAGTATTTAGATAAGATTTTTCTAAGTACAAACTTGATTTGGCTTCTGCTCTTAAGGAGAATTTGGGAGTAGATGTAAGGGATAAGGCTAGGTTATACCAAAAGCCTTATGTTCCTCGATTTGATTTAGTTCCTTTCCCCATTAGTTTTAGACTTCCTGATTTTATCAAGTTTAATGGGGAGGACAATAAAAGCACTTATGAACATATAAGTCAATACATGGCACAACTAGGCGATTCTAGTTCTAGTGAGGCTTTGAAAGTGCGTTTATTTTCTCTGTCTCTAACTGGTACTGCTTTCTCATGGTTTGCATCATTGCTTGCTCATTCTATTACTTCATGGGAACAGTTAGAGCAAAAATTTCATGATCACTTCTTTTCTGGCAACAATGAGCTTAAATTGTCACATCTTACATCGGTTAGGCAATCACGTGATGAAACTGTCAATGATTATATTAAACGTTTCTGTGATACTAAAAACCGTTGTTTTGGTGTTAATATTGCCGAAAAGGATCTTGCTGATTTGGTTTTCAATGGTTTACGGTCTCACATTAAGGAGAAACTAGAGGGCTTTGAATTCTTTAGTGTAAACCAAGTGCATCAAAGAGCTTTGGCTGCTGAAAGCCAAAGTAAAGATTCAAAAGAAAACCATAGAACTCATCGGGCTAATGTGCATAATCTAGAATATGATTCTAGTAGTTCCGATGACAAGTCTCATGATGTGTTGGCTGCTGAATTTGTATGGCCAGCATCTAATAAGACTTTTACTTGCACATCTCTAAAACCGACTCATAGGAATCGGCAAGAGGAGATGAAGTTTACTTTTGATGTATCCAAGTGTGATAAAATTTTTGATGAATTGCATAAGAATGGATATATCAAATGTTCTTTTAATATTCCGTCACCCGAGGAGTTAAAGCGGCGTGCTTATTGCAAATTTCATAATTCTTTTTCTCATGCGACTAATGATTGCAATTTCTTTCGTCGACAGATTCAAATCGGACGTGAATGATGGACGATTGAGTTTAAATGAGATGCAAGTTGATAAACACCCGTTTCCAATCAACAACATGGTGGTCAATACCATGGATCTTCAGGATGCTAAGATGTTGGTTCGGCCAGACAATGCCGATGCAGCAGGAGGCAAGAAGGTTGTGATTGGAGAACCAAGGAAGGTGATGGAACATGACAAAGTGCTTGGGAGAGAGGTGATCCTTAAGCAAGCTCCTGATGGAAAGAAGACCTTGACTATCACAGTGAAGACTTCTGAAGTTAGGGGGGAATCAAGCTCTCAAGCGCGGGATCAAAGACCGGTTGCTCCTGCTGCCCAGGGTGCACCGGTCAGACCGGTTCACCTGACCAGTCAGACCGGTCTGGCCCAGAGGCCGGTCCGAACGTTTGTGCCTAAACGTCCTGAGGTTGGCACTTGGAAGACGAACCAAGACAAAGATCAGGGGAAGGTTTTCAAGCCAAAGGCGACCTTTGATCAAGTCATGGCGAAGCATATGCAAAACGCGGCCGTTCAACAAGATCGGCCACTAAAAAAGAGACCAAGTTCGCCACCAAGGAATTCTGGTGTGATGAAGGCACCAAAAGGACAGTGGGGTCAGGGTCCGAGCTCATTCAATGGCGCTGGTCCTTCTAGGCCATGGGGAACGTTTTAATCTCCTGCTCCACAACCTATTTGGAGAGATGGTGTAATGTACGTGCCTTACTGTCCTGCACCAAATCAACCACGGCCTGGGGCTCCTGCACATATCAGAATGCCTGTTCCACAGCCTAGGCCTGCGAATTTCCAGCAAAGACCTGCGTTTGTGCCTCAGCAGCACGGACCGGTCAGACCGGTTCCATTGACCGGTCAGACCGGTGCTCAGCAGCACAGACCGGTGCCCCCGATCAGTCAGACCGGTTTCCAGAGGAGGCCGGGCAAAGAGCTGGCCAGATAGGAATATCGCCCTGTGCAGAAGAAGGAAGAGCCTGCACTTGTTATTACAAAGCCAATTGTGAAGAGCGTGATTCAAATTGGCTCTATGGCAGTTAATCCTTCAATGGCTGATGGACCCAATGTTATTGGCGCATCGGCTGTAAAAAAGGTGCCATTACCTCAGTACACGCAGTCAAAGTGGTGTCCTCCTGGTTTGACTCATTCTCAGAAGAGGAGATTGCAGCGGTTGCGTACTCAGAAGCAAAGGGAGGAAGAATCGGCGAAGAAGAGGGAGGAGTGGTTCAATGAGGCTAAGCCGATGATTCCGCCGTCTGGTCAGAGTTCCAAGAATGATTCTGGTGGTCAAGATGTTCAAGCTAAGGAATCAGAAAAGGCCGAACCGTCCACAGCCAACTCGGCTAACATGGCCGAGACCGGTCAGACCGGTGTCCCTGACCGGTCAGACCGGTTAACTACTGTTCCAGCTCTGATAGCCGGAACCGGTCCGACCGGTCAGGATTGACCGGTCAGACCGGTCGTGCCTGAAGAATCGATAGCTGATGCATTTTCTTCTTCGGCTAAGGTTTCGATTCCACCCACTGTTGTTTCAGATGTTCAGATGGGTGATGATGACGATGCTGTTGACTTTGAGCCTTCACCCAGCAGAACAAACATGGATATCAATGTTATCTATTTGAACGCCGACTATTGCTTTGTCGGAGATGATGAAAGGGTAGCTCAAGTCGATTTTGCTCCCAAGAACACTGTGTTTCAGAGGCCTTTGGAATCGGACAACCATCTGAAAGCTCTTTATGTGAAGGGTCACATTAAAGGGAGGCCGATTTCTAGGATGCTCGTCGATGGTGGTGCTATTGTGAACCTCATGCCATACTCATTGTACAAGAAATTGGGAGGTTTGGACAGCGAGCTCATCAAGACAAGCATGACGATCAGCGGCGTTGGAGGAGGAGAACCGATGAGTGCCAAGGGAGTTGCATCATTGGAGCTCACTATTGGGAGCAAGACGCTGGCTACTGCTTTCTTCGTCACGGAGGTGCAAGGTAACTTTAGTGTGATCTTGGGGCGCGATTGGATTCATGCAAATCAATGTGTGCCTTCTACCTTGCATCAATGCTTAATTCAATGGGTTGGTGACGAAGTTGAGGTGGTTCATGCCGATACTTCGGCATGTGTTGCTATGGCCGATGCATCTATATAGGGAACTCATGATAATGTCAAGTGCTTGACCGGGATTGATATTTCGGACTTTGAGTTCCTTGCTTGTACTAAGGATGGCTTCGTATCCGCTGCTCTAAGGCCGGTTCATAGATCGGTTGATTCAGATAATGAAGAGTAGATGGATGCAAGCGAGAAGTGGTTGAAGGAAAGGGTGGAGCATTGTCGGTCTGACAAGAACGATGCATGTGAAGCCATTAATGATTTTGAAGAAGTAGAGAAGCTAGGACAAGGATTTACGTCGGCTGATCCTTTAGAAAAGATAGACATAGGTGATGGTTCTATACCAAGGCCGACTTTTGTAAATCAAAACTTGAAAGCCGATTATAAAGCTGAATTAATCAAGTTATTGAAAAAGTATTCTGATTGCTTTGCTTGGGAGTATCATGAGATGCCTGGTTTAAGCCGTGAGTTAGTTGAACATCGGTTACCAATTAAACCCGGTTTTAGGCCATATAAACAGGGCAACAGACGATTCAATCCTTTGTTTTATGATCGAATAAAAGAAGAGGTTAATCGTTTGCTTGAAGCTAAGTTTATTCGGCCATGTCGCTATGCTGAATGGATCTCTAATATTGTGCCTGTTGAGAAAAAGGGTACTAATAAAATTAGAGTTTGCATTGATTTTAGAGATCTTAATAGAGCAACTCCCAAAGATGAATATCCTATGCCTATAGCCGATATGCTTATTAATGATGCTTCTGGACATAAGGTTATTAGCTTTCTTGATGGCAATGCGGGATTAATCAAATCTTTATAGCCGAGGAAAACGTATACAAAATGGCCTTTAAATGTCCCGGCTTTGTTGGTTTATTTGAATGGGTTGTGATGACTTTTGGTTTAAAGAATGCCGGCGCAACTTATCAAAGAGCAATGAATTTGATTTTCCATGACTTGCTTGGTGTTATCCTAGAAGTCTATATTGATGATATTGTTGTCAATTCGGCTGGATTAAATCCTCACTTGGATGATTTGCGTCTTGCTTTTGAAAGAATGCGTCGGTATGGTTTGAAGATGAACCCATTGAAATGTGCTTTTGGTGTATCGGCTGGAAGATTTTTAGGCTTCATGGTTCATGAAAGGGGCATAGAGATAGATCCTAAGAAAATAGGAGTTATTGAGAAGATCAAAGCGCCTACTTGCAAGCATGATTTGCAAAAGTTCTTGGGCAAAGTTAATTACTTAAGGAGATTTATTTCTAACTTGTCCGAGAAAGTTAGTGCTTTTACTCCTATACTTCGGTTAAAGAATGAAGCCGATTTTACTTGGGGGGCAAAGCAGCAAGAGGCCTTTGAGGAAATCAAGAGATATTTGTCTTCGCCGCCTGTGCTCAAAGCGCCTAAGAATGGGGTGCCATTTAGGCTTTATATTGCAGCCGAAGATAATGTTATTGGAGCTGTTTTGACTCAAGAAACAAGTGGCAAGGAGCATATTATTAACTACTTGAGTCGACGGCTTTTGGATGCAGAAACAAGGTACAAACATATTGAAAAATTATGCTTATCTTTATATTATGCTTGTACAAAATTGAGGCATTATTTATTGTCTAGTACTTGCATTGTGGCATGTCAAGCCGATGTTATTAAGTATATGTTGCATAGACCGATTTTGAGTGGTAGGATCGGTAAGTGGGCATATGCTCTTATTGAATATGATTTGGCTTGTGAACCTTTGAAATCTGTGAAAGACCAAATTGTAGTTGATTTTATTGTTGAACATCGGATTAATGATGAGCATAATTTAGAAATTGATTATATGACCTTTACTCCATGGAAATTGCATTTTGATGGATCGGTTTGCAAGAACGGGTGTGGCATTGGAATAGTTCTTGTTTCTCCTAATGGAGCTATTTTTGAAACTCTTAGCCGATTGGAAATTGAATGCACAAATAATCAAGCCGAATATGAAGCTCTATTATTCGGACTAGAGATTTTGCATGACATGGGAGTAAAGCATGTTGAAGCTTTTGGTGATTCATTATTGGTTGTGCAACAAGTATCTAAGGTTTGTCAATGCTTGGAAGGTTCATTGAATATTTATCTTGACAAGTGCCTTGATATTATACCATGTTTTGATGAGTTCACCATATATTATGTTCCAAGGTGTGAAAATCCTAGAGCTAATACTTTGGCACAGCAAGCATCCGGCTATAATGTCCAGAAGAGACACTTTCATAGAAAAAGGCCGTTGATTGCTATTGTCAATGGCGAAGCTCTAACGCTTGCAGCAGGACAGAGCCGAACCGGTCGGACCGATTCTCATACCGGTCAGACCGGTCCAGCGTCCAATACAGAGATCGGTCAGACCGATCAGGGAACCGGTCAGACCGGTCCAACGTCTGCTGATCCAATTTCGGCCGCTGAAAATCCTCAAAATAAAAAGGCCGAGGTGGATTACTGGAGAGCGCCCATTATTAAATATTTGAGAAATCCTAGTTCTGGAACAGACAGGAAAATTCGGCGTTTGGCTTTCAAATATACTTTGATTGACGATGAATTGCATCGTCGCACCGCCGATGATTTATTGCTCAAATGTTTGGGTGCTGATCAAGCTAGAGTGGCCATGGGTGAAGTTCATGAAGGAATTTGTGGAACGCATCAATCGGCTCCTAAGATGAAGTGGTTGCTTAGAAGAGCTGCATTTTATTGGCCTACTATGATGGCCGATTGTTTTCGTTACTACAAGGGATGTGAAGAATGTTAGAAATTTGGTAATATTCAGATGGTACCTGCTGCATTACTTCATCCTATTATTAAACCATGGCCTTTCCGAGGATGGGGATTGGATTTTATTGGAGAGATACATCCTTCTTCTTCAAAGGGTCACCGCTTCGTGTTGGTTGCTACGGATTACTTAACTAAATGGACCGAAGCCGTTCCTCTCAAGAATATGACCCATAAGGAGGTAATTGAATTTATTACTGAGCATATTATTCACAGATTTGGCATTCCACAAACTTTGACTACGGATCAAGGCACATCTTTTATGTCTAAAGAAGTGCGAGTCTTTGCTGATATGTATAAGATCAAATTGCTCAATTCATCTCCATACTATGCTCAGAACAATGGTCAGGCCGAGTCTAGTAATAAGACTTTGATAAAGTTGATCAAGAAGAAGATAGAGGAAAATCTCCAAAGATGGCATGAAGTCTTGTCTGAAGCTTTATGGGCTCATCGCATATCCAGACATGGTGCTACCAAAGTCACTCCTTTTGAGCTTGTTTATGGTCAAGAGGCCGTTTTGCCCGTTGAGGTAAATCTGGACGCTTATAGGCTTGCTAAACAAAATAAGCTTTTGGTTGGTGAATATTATGACTTGATGATGGACAATATTGATGAAGTGACCGATAAGCGTTTACAAGCTCTTAAGGAAATTGAGAAAGACAAGATTCGAGTTGCTAGAGCATACAACAAGAAGATTAAAGAGAAGACTTTTCAGGTTGGTGATCTAGTATGGAAGACAATATTGCCACTTGGTACTAAAGATAATAAGTTTGGCAAGTGGTCTCCAAGTTGGGAAGGTCCATATCGAGTATTCAAGATCAATGGAGGGAATTCCTATATGGTGGAGACGCTGCAAGGAGGACGTTTGCCTAAGGCCTTAAACGGAAGGTACTTGAAAAAGTACTATCCAAGTGTTTGGCAACAAGCATAAAGTGGCACATGGCCGATATTTGGATATCACCCTTAGAAAAAATAAATGGCCGATGAATTCTGTTAAAACATCATCCTTAGATGACAATTTTGGTACTGATGTGTTTTATGGTATGCAAGCTTTACCAAAAACAGGGGGGCATATGTTGACAACCAAAATTGGCACAGGCCATGGCGAACCGGTCAGACCGGTTAGCCTGACCGGTCTGACCGGTATGGCACAGAAAGTTGCGGTGCTGGCATGCTGAAGACCGCAACAATCGGTCCAAGTGTGATGAAAGTAACATGGTCTCTGGAATGACCGATTATTGCGGTGATATGGACTCAGGAGGACCGCAAGAATTGGTGCGAAGAGCGGAGGATGACATACTCTCTGGAATGATAGGATGTTGCGGTGCTTGAAGGTTTGGAGGACCGCAAGAGTCAGTGGTGGAGCAAGACAAGCAAGAAGGAGGAGTCCAACCCAGACCGGTCTGACCGGTGTGGGAGACCGGTCAGATCGGTTACCCTTTTTGTAATCCGACTAGGACTCTTAATTTAGGATTTCGAGATTGTAACGAGTTGTAACTTGGTTTTCTTGTGGGACAAGACCTACCCTCCCTATAAATATAAGGGGATTTGGCCGATTGAGGATCATCCAATCGAATCTATCAAATTTACTACTTTTACCTTTACTTTTTCGTATCTCCAAACCCTAGCTTTTCCAACCTTTACCTGTTGTTCTTCCTGCGTCTCCACGACGTTTGAAGGCGTTCTAGGTGGCCTGCCGACCCTAGGACACCCCTGACGACGTTCTCTCTGACAGATCTTTCCGGGAGGCGTTTTTAGTGTTTCGCTCCTGCTTCCCTGGAGGAACCGGTATGACCGGTTGCCAGGACCGGTCCGACCAGTCTGTGCAGAGGAGCTGCGAGCACCCAGTTTCCTGCTGCGCGATCTAGCGCTCTCGTGTGTTGACCTAATTTTGCGTCAACACCTCCCTGGACTCTTTTAGATAAAACACCTTTCCCACATTGTCAGGGAGTTCCCCAGTGAAAGAATTTCTCTGTATGTAAAGCTCCTGGAAAAGTTCACAATTGCAAAGGGAGGACAGGAAGTTAACATTTCCCTCTAAATTATTAGATGACAGACGAAGTATGTTCAGAGCTCGTATGTTCCCAAGTGTGGCTGGTACTAATCCAGAGTTCCAGACAACCGATTTGATTCCAGATTTAGGTTATACAGCTTAGAGAAATTTGTGAGACTGGTTGGTATTGGACCTGTTAGCTTGTTGTTTCCGAGATGCAGCAACGAGAGTTCTCGCATTAGCCCTAATTCAGACGGAATGTTTCCAGTCAGGTTGCAGAAAGAGAGGTCTAGCTGAGTAAGACTGGTGAGGTTGCTAAGGGTAGCTGGGATGGACACAAAAAGGGGATTTCCTCCCATGAAAACATTTCTGAGCTGTGTTAGCTGAGCCAACCAAACTGGCACTGTACCAAGGAAAGAATTGGAGGTCAGGGAGAGAATTTGCAGGTCCTGGCATGCTGAAAGCTCCTGTGGTATTGCACCTGCAAAGAAGTTGTCATCCAAGTACAAACCCCGCAACTCCGGCAGGCTAAAACTTCGATTGCCAGGGATGAATCCAGTTAGATTGTTCACTGCAAGCGACATGGCTTGCAGCAGTGACATGTTAAACATGGTCGTGGGTACTGTGCCAGATAGCTGATTGGTTTGCAGGTCCAAGACCTTTAGTCTGGGCAGCAGCATGGAGCCCACACCGTGTGGTATAGGACCAGATAGTATGTTGTTTCCAAGTGGAAGGAATCGATGCTCGTGATAGCCTAAGAGGGGGAGGGGGTGAATTAGGCTTTCTAAAAACTTAACCTACTACATGCCTCTAATTGCACAAAGTAAAACTTAAGACAAGCCATCTAGATGTGCAACTAAGGTTTTCTTCTAGTGTTTGCACCCACCCAAAGAGTTTTGCAACCAAGAGCCAATCCTATCAAGATACTACTCTAGAAAGGTAAAGGCACACACATTGCAAGTATGAAATGCGAAAGCTTAGAAGGGTTAGAGAGATGCAAACTTGACACGAAGATTTATCCCATGGTTCGGCTAACGCCTACTCCACGTTGGAGCTCCACAAAAGATGTGCTCCCGGTCGCCAAGGCTTGTTCCCGGTCAAGGCCTTGAGCTCGCCACAAAGGCTACCCAAGAGGGATGATGAGCAAGTCACCAAGACCTTGATCTCATCAACCTACTCTTCCGGAGATCTTGACGCCGCCTCCACTACGGAGCTTCTCCACCAAGGAAGGGGGTCTCCTCTTCCCCCGCACAAAGTCATCGTCGCCTCTCCACACCAAACCGGAGGGTTGAAAACTTGCCGGCGAGTCTTCAAGACACCAAGGGACCGGCACACCGAGATTACAAAAGGTGGCTCACTCTAGAACCAAGCACAAGGCTCAAACACCTTGCAACTCACTCACTAGGGCTATCCTAGCTCTCTCACTTACTAAGGATGATGAATGTAGCACATATGATGGCTTGGATGTCTTGTAGGTGTAGATGAACTTCTCTGGACTCCAGCAACTTGAAATGGCCAAATGGGGGTGGTATTTGTAGCCCAAAGGGTTGGACTAGCCGTTGCTCAAAAGGTGCACAGAAACTGTGAACGCCGTATAATATGTCGTGCACCAAACCCTCATCGGCGTATAATACGACGTATGCTTTTCCAACGGTCGAATCCACTTTTCCAACGGTCACTGACACACGCCGTACGCTTCCAAACTTGTACTCTGATGGTCGGCGTATAATACGCCGTATGCTTTTCCAACGGTCGAATCCACTTTTCAAATGGTCTCAAATGCCATATTATACGCCGTTTATACAAACAGTAACACCGTATAATACGCCGTACTTTTTGAACTTTAAATTCTACACGCCGTATTATCCTCCGTAGTACGGCGTACCTTTTGTGCAGAGACGGTTTTCCTCGGAACCCTGAGATTCAACTTGCCGTGTTATCCTCCGTAGTACGGCGTATAATACGCCGTTCAGAAAAACCGGTCTTCGTATTTTGGCCATAACTTTTTGCTCAGAACTCCGATTTGGATGATCATGTACTTCATAGAAAGCTTATGAAATTCTCTATAGGATTTTTCTATCAACCATCCATTTTGACAAGTTTTCATGCCGTAACGAATAGCGTACCACACGGCGCCCATCGGCGTACATTTCTATCAAGTAGAAAACAAGGTCTTCGTATTTTGGCCATAACTTTTTGCTCCGAACTCGGATTTGGATGATCTTGTACTTCTTGGAAAGTTATGAAATTCTCTACAAGATTCTGCTATCAACCATCCATTTTGAGCAAGTTTTCACGCCATAACATACGCCGTATCATACGGTGCTCTTATCGGCGTATCTTCCTCCGTGCAGAAATCAGGGTCTTCGTATTTGGGCCATAACTTTCTACTTCGGACTCCGATTATGATGATCTTGGACATTCTGGAAAGCTTGTTATCCTCTACATGATTATCCAGAAATACCTCACATTTGATCTTAAGATATTAATGGGTCAAGTCCAATTCATCCCTCTCTTTGACTCGGCCTCTATAATTTCTTTATGACTTGGATGTAATAACTTGTAATCAATCTTGGGACCTAAAATCCTACGAATTGCACTTGTAAACTTGTTAGTCCAAATGACTATGTTGTCATTCAATCACCAAAATCACAATATAAATGGCACAAGGGCCATTTTCGTTACAATCTCCCCCTTTTTGGTGATTGATGACAACACAATCAAAGCAAGTATAAAATATGCGAAAATTGACCAAATTTGAGCACTTACACTTGCTTGAATGCTTACCACTCTTTTCATTGGATTAGGGAGCCAACTTCCTTACAATCTCCCCCATATTATTTGAAGTAGCACCATGGGTGTGGCCTCCCCCTAAATCCAATATCTCCTTCATGACTTTTCCCTCTACATGTATCATCCCCCTTTCTCATGGCTTCTCCCCCTATCTCATGAGGTCTTGTACATTAAGCTTGCTTTGATCCAAACTTCTCTCCCTTTGGAATCAAATCACCTAAAAGGACCTATCAAAAACATCATAGCTCATAGAGGGAATTAGTAGCCTAGGGAGGTAGTCAAGTATCACTTGAAAGTAATCGTTTAAGAGAAATAAGGGTGATACTTAACCAATTGGAAATGTATGAGCACATAGCCTATGAACTTGTATATGAAGATCATAAACTCGATAGGTCATGGCTCAATATACGTGAAAGCACAAATTTTCTATAATCATACACATAGAGTTGTAAGATCACATTGTGAGTGAAGCACAATCTCTAAGTATGATATTGCACGGCATATGGAGACAATAAGAATAAGCATGATAAACAAGTTAGTCTCCAAAATCACAATCCATAAGCTAAGCTCCCCTAAATGTGTGCATTTAGTGTTTGAATCACTATCAAGTGTATGCACATAGTTTTGAACAACAAATGGGAAGATAAGCTTATAGCTTATGGTCATGGTACTAAATTCATACCTTGTGAAGCTCATGTACCATGAAAGTAACCAAGTGTAGAAAACCTACACAAACTTTGCAAACCATGTAAGTTGCTCATGGGTTAGAGTGCATGGCACAAGCAACTTACCATAAGATAAACACGCTAGATATTGCAAGAGATACCACATGAAAGCAAGAGATATGAAAGGTAGCACATGCAAATCTAGCAAGATAAATAGGCAAAGAGTTTGAATTGTAATACCATTACCTCATTTACCTTTGTAGGGGATTTGGAAAAATGATGTCCAATCTTGCAAGCTTGGCTACTTAATGTGATCTTTCTCCTCTTCTTGTGAGCCAAGCCTCCAAATCCCCCGAAGCCGATCCTTGGGCTTCAAGTATCTTTTGGAACCCAAACCTTTTGGGGCCCCTTCATGTTGGTGATGACCTCCTTGGGCACCCAAATGGGTTTGTTCCATCCCCAATCCTTCATTTTGGGCTTCCCAACCGAACTTGCAACAACCTTGCCATTAGCATTTTTCTTAAGGACATAGGTGTTGGCTTTTAACTTGTTCTTGCGGTTGGGCTTGGTGTAGATGAGGGAACTTTTGATGGTGGTTTTGATCTTCTTCTTCTCACTCTTGGGCGTCGCCTTGACAATTGGGTATTGATAGAACTTGTGGCCCACTTTATAGCACTTGAAGCAAGTCACGGTTGCTCCCTTCTCAAGCTTGTTCACCATGTCATCACGGTTATCTTGAGAAGGTTAGACTTTGCTTTCAATGCTCTTGCCCTTCAAGTTTGCCAATCTTTGCCTAAGACTCTCCAATTCTTGCTTGAGCTCTTCATTCTCCTTGGCAATGAGATCATCTAGTGTTTCTACAACAATTTTCTCAAAGCATTTCTCATTGCAAGGGGGTGAGCAAGATTCATCAATTAAATCAATGCAAGAAGTAGAGGCATCAACCTTAGAGATAGGAGTATCACAATGAATAGATTGCTCCAAGTTCAATAAAAAGTCCTTAGATTGATTGTTAAGGCTCTTAGTTTTGAGTTCTTCATGCTCCTTGCTAAGCAATTGAAATTTGCCTAATAAATTATCAAAATTAGAAGCAAGGAGTGCATTAAGATCATTGAGAGCCTTATTATCTTTGGTTAATTTCTTAAGGCCTTTTTGTTGTTCATGAATTAAGGTGAGAAGCTTAGCGGGGGAATCATCATCGGAATCGGAATCGGAGTCATCACTTACATCGCTTTCCATACCTTTGGCCATGAGGCATAAGTGCGATGAGGGAGAGGAGCTCTTGTTATTGAGAGTATCATCACTCACCCATTCTTCGAGTGTGGTGAAGGCTTTATGCTTGGGCTCCTTCTCCTTCCTCTTCTTCTCATATTTGATCTTCTTGATCATCATGTGTTGATGATGCTTCCCATCCTTGATGTGGACCATGTACCCCATCGAGTTGACCTTCTCCATGCTTTCGACCAACTTCTTGACTTGTTTTTGGAGCTCGAGGCACATTTCTTTACCATCACTATCACTTGAGGAGGCTTCTTCTTCCTCTTCACTTGAGCTCTCCTCCTTCTTCTTGCTCTTCTTCTTCTCTTGGTTGCTCGCAAGAGCAATGCTTGGAGTAGGTGAAGAAGATCTTGGCTTTGGCTTGATTCCATTTCTTAGCTCAAAAGCCATCACCTTGTTTAGGACTTGATTTGGTGTGCACTTGGTGATATCTTTCTCGTAGAGAATAGCTATCACCACATCATAGTCTGGCTTGCGAAGGCTATGTAGGATCAACCGAATGATGCCCATGTCGTCAATGTCGTTGACACCTAAAGAATTTATCTCATTCACAAGCATGGTTAGGCGTGAGTACATTGCTTTTACATCCTCATGCTCAAATTGCTTAAAGTTGCTTAGCTTATCCTTGAGAACATGATATTTTTCATTTGCCACATCCTTTGTGCCTTCATGGTTCTCAAGAATAGTCTTCCATAACTCATGAGCATTTTTGCATGCGAATACATGATTGAAAATATCATTACTAAGAGAGGACAATAAAATACTCCTAGCAGAAGAATCATGTTGCATTTCACCTTTGTAGTCACTTTTCTTGCCCTCACTAGTCACACGCCAAACGTCAAGCCCCTTTGCTTGAAGGAAAGCTTCCGTAAGAACTTTCCATCTTTGAAAACCCGTGCCATCGAAACGTGGAGGTGATCCTAAAAGATTCATCCTCTCCCCAGCGAGCTAACTCACTAGGCGGTGAAGCCTAACCGATTCAATGAGCCGGTTTCACAAATTGCCAATTGAATAGGCGTTTCTTGTGAAGAATGTGAGTCTCGGCTCTGATACCACTTGCAAGGAATCGATGCTCGTGATAGCCTAAGAGGGGGAGTGGGTGAATTAGACTTTCTAAAAACTTAACCTACCACATGCCTCTAATTGCACAAAGTAAAACTTAAGACAAGCTATCTAGATGTGCAACTAAGGTTTTCTTCTAGTGTTTGCACTCACCCAAAGAGTTTTGCAACCTAGAGCCAATCCTATCAAGATACTATTCTAGAAAAGAAAAGGCACACACATTGCAAGTATGAAATGCGGAAGCTTAGAAGGGTTAGAGGGATGCAAATTTGACACGAAGATTTATCCCGTGGTTCGGCAAACGCCTACTCCACGTTGGAGCTCCACAAAGGATGTGCTCCCGGTCGCTAAGTCTTGTTCCCGGTCAAGGCCTTGAGCTCGCCACAAAGGCTCCCGAAGAGGGATGATGAGCAAGTCACCAAGACCTTGCTCTCATCAACCTACTCTCCCGGAGATCTTGACGCCGCCTCCACTACGGAGCTTCTCCACCAAGGAAGGGGTCTCCTCTTCCCCCGCACAAAGTCGTCGTCGCCTCTCCACACCAAGCCGGAGGGTCGAAGACTTGCCGGCGAGTCTCCAAGACTCCAAGGGGCCGGCACACCGAGTTTACAAGAGGTGGCTAACTCTAGAACCAAGCACAAGGCTGAAACACCTTGCAACTCACTCACTAGGGCTATCCTGGCTCTCTCACTTACTAAGGATGATGAATGTAGCACATATGGTGGCTTGGATGTCTTGTAGGTGTAGATGAACTTCTCTAGACTCCAGCAACTTGAAATGGCCGAATGGGGGTGGTATTTATAGCCCAAAGGGTTGGACTAGCCGTTGCTCAAAAGGTGCACAGAAACTGTGAACGCCGTATAATACGCCGTGCACCAAACCCCCATTGGCATATAATACGACGTATGCTTTTCCTATGGTCGAATCCACTTTACCAACGTTCACTGACACACGCCGTACGCTTACAAACTTGTACTCTGTTGGTCGGCGTATAATACACCGTATGCTTTTCCAACGGTCGAATCCACTTTTCAAATGATCTCAAACGCTGTATTATACGCCGTTCATACAGACAGTAACACCGCATAATACGCCGTACCTTTTGAACTTAAAATTCTACACGCCGTATTATCCTCCGTAGTATGGCGTACATTTCGGCGTACCTTTTGTGCAGAGACGGTTTTCCTCGGAACCCTAAGATTCAACTCGCCGTATTATCCTCCGTAGTACGGCGTATAATACGCCGTTCAGAAAAACCGGTCTTCGTATTTTGGCCATAAATTTTTGCTCAGAACTCCGATTTGGATGATCTTGTACTTTATAGAAAGCTTATGAAATTATCTACAAGATTCTGCTGTCAACCATCCATTTTAATCAAGTCTTCACGCCGTAACGAACGGCGTACCACACGGCGCCCATCGGCATACATTTCTATCAAGTTGAAAACAAGGTCTTCGTATTTTGGCCATAACTTTTTGCTCCGAACTCGGATTTGGATGATCTTGTACTTCATGGAAAGGTTATGAAATTCTCTACAAGATTATACTATCAACCATCCATTTTGAGCAAGTTTTCATACCGGAACATACGCCGAATCATACGGCGCTCTTATCGGCATATCTTCCTCCGTGCAAAAATCAGAGTCTTCGTATTTGGGCCATAACTTTCTACTTCGGACTCCGATTATGATGATCTTGGACATTCTAGAAAGCTTGTTAAATCCTCTACATGATTATTTAGAAATACATCACATTTGATCTTAAGATATTAATGGGTCAAGTCCAATTCATCCTTCTCTTTGACCCGGCCTCTATAATTTCTTTATGACTTGGATGTAATAACTTGTAATCAATCTTGGGACCTAAAATCCTATGAATGACACTTATAAACTTGTTAGTCCAAATGACTATGTTGTCATTCAATCACCAAAATCACAATATAAATGGCACATGGACCATTTTGGTTACACCAAGGTAGATGTGTATCAGAGAAGGTGTGTTGTTGAATAGATGTGGCGTTATTTGGCCACTCAACTCGTTACGATCCAGAGCAAGGGTCTGAAGATTGGGCAAGTTCTGTAGCAGATCCGGCATGATCTGCTTCGAGAGCATGTTGGGTCAAGAAGGTTTAGCTGTGAGAGGTTGCTTATGGTGCCAGGAATGGGGCCCGAGAGGCTATTTGCCGAGAGATTTTGTTCCCTAAGCCGACATAGCCTACCAAGATCGGCGGGAACGATGCCGGTGAGGCCTGTGCTTGAGAGGCTTAGGAGCCTGAGGAAAGAGAGGTTACCGAGATGTGGGCTAAGCTCTCCATGGAGGGACACACCGGCCAGAGATAGGGCGGTGACGTGCTGCCGGCGGCGGCGGCTGCATGAGACGCCGACCCAGCGGCAGAAGGAAACTTTGGTTGTCCAGTTCCTGGCAAGGATGCCGAGAGGATCGGAGAGCTGGCCTTTGAAAGCCAGAAGCGCGGCGAGGTCGTTGTCGCTGCCATTGATGTTGGGAGCCGGACTTGGGCCTGGGGAAGACGAAGGAGCAGCATGGGCGACATCAGAATTTTGAACTGACAGCGAGATGGCCAACAGTAACTGCAGCATGAACGAGCTGCTTGCAGAGGCCATTGGAGCGCGCGCCTGGCCTGCTTATCTCTCTTCACACTTCAGCGAGACACAAAAAATATGCATACGGAGAGTAGCTCTGTAGCAACTTTTTCTAGGAAATTAGCCTGATTCTCTTTTGTCCAGTTAAATATCAAATGTCTGAGTTCCTTTCAAACGCAGAACATAAAAATAAAAAGAATCCAAATGTCGGATGACCAAATTGGTCGTTTGCCATCTGACCAAATATATGTTGACTTACCCCGTTGCCGGCCAGAGGCAACCGGGCTATTAAGGAATGGAGAAAGAAAGACTTGTTCTGGTATAGACGTTTGCATCGAGATAGACGTGCGTGTACTTAATTCCAGGTCAGTCAAATTCTTCGAGTACCCTACAGCCTCCGCTGGCGGGGAAGCACCGGCGTGGCCACCCCACACCTCTTACTGCCGCGGCGGCTGCGACAGCACCTTCGCCACCGGCCCTCCGGCGCAGCGGAAGGCTTGCTTGCCAACCCCTCAATGCCACGGTGCGCCCATCAAGGAAAGGAGAAGTGCTCGCGATGCGGAAGCTTGGCCTCATCGGTCACGACGCCGCCACGCTCGACACTGCACGGCAGGAGTTCGACAACTTCTTCGCCCAGAAGCTGGAACCTCGGCACCTCGCCGCGATCAGGGACATGTTTCCGCTCGCGCAGGCTCTGTCCGACGAGGAGCTGCTCGCCGCGGCGGCTCAGGCGGGCGGCGCGGTCAGTGTGCACTGATCGCCCCACCAGCTGCCTACTGGTCGTCACCTCCGATGGATCAGACAAATCATAACGTTCTGGTGTGGAACACCCGCGGGTTGAACGCGTGCAGTAGAAGAGACTGCTTACGCGGGGTGGTCCAGGATGCAAATGCATCGGTGGTTTGTGTGCAGGAGACTAAACTGAGTGTAATTACACCTTTCCTTATCAATGAAATGCTGGGAACCCGCTTCTCCAGCTTCGAGTACTTGCCGTCTGATGGTGCTAGCGGGGGCATCTTGATCGCCTGCGCGGGCCCGGACGCTATCTGCTCTACGCTTCAGGTTGGGCGTTTCGCCGTATCCGTGATGATTGAACTCGGGCTCGACAGTGAGCCGTGGTGCCTTACCTCGGTTTACGGGCCTCAGCCGGACTCGGATAAAATTGAGTTCCTGGACGAGCTCCGTTCGATCCAAACTTCCATCTCTTGCCCCTGGTTGATCGCTGGGGATTTCAACCTTATCCTTGACGCGGCTGATAAGAACAATCTCAATCTGAACCGGCGGAACATGGGCCATTTCAGGAGATTCGTCGACGAGATGGAACTGAAGGACGTGCTGCTACACGGCCGTCGGTACACATGGAGCAGTGAACGCTCACGGCCCACGCTTGAGAAGCTTGACAGGGTGCTGGCCACAGTCGATTGGGAGCTGCTCTACCCTTTCTGCTTCTTGCAAGCCTTGTCTTCCGACATGTCTGATCATTGCCCACTGCTCCTGTCAACGAACGCTGCTTTCCGTCCAAAGCGAAGGTTTCACTTCGAGAACTGGTGGGTCAAGATCCCCGGTTTTCTTGAGGCGGTGGAGGCGAGCTGGCAATGCGCTGACACAGTCTCGGACCCGTTCACAAGACTCGACGTGCTACTCAAGAGCACGGCCCGGGGGCTGCAGAGCTGGAGCCAGCGGTCAGTTGGGCAGATCAAGGAACAACTCCTGATCGCCAGAGAGTTAGTTCTCCGCCTAGATCGGGCACAGGAGTTGCGAGCGCTTTCTGAGGAGGAGTTCCTGCTTCGCCGCGATTTGAAATACAAGATCCTCGGTCTCGCATCCCTGGAGAGGACGCTGGCGTGGCTCCGCTCGAGAATCACTTACCTATGCAACGGCGACGCAAACACGAAGCTGTTCCACCTGCAATGCAGCTATCGCACCAAGAAGAAATTCATTGCCAAGTTGGAGGACGGTGAAGGTTTCGCGTTCACCCATGAGGAGAAAGCAGAGATGCTGCACAAGCATTTCTCTGAGATCTTGGGGACAGAGGCCGAGCGCTTTTCGGCAATCGACCTGCAGGCTCTCGGTTTTCAGGCGGCCAACCTGGAGCATCTCGAGCGCCCGTTCTCGGAAATGGAGGTGTGGAACACTATCAAGTCCCTGCCGGCTGACAAATCCCCAGGCCCAGACGGGTTCACTGCGGAATTCTATAAGACGGCATGGCCGATGATCAAAGGGGACCTAATGGCAGCATTCAACGCCTTCTACCGCGCCAATTGCATCAACCTGCACCGGCTAAATGGGGCGCTCATTACCCTCTTGCCGAAGGTACAAGAGCCGAAAAGGCCGGGCGACTACCGGCCGATCAGCTTGATCCACAGCTTCGCCAAGCTGGTGACCAAGCTGCTGGCCAACCGTCTCGCCCCCGAATTGGAAAAGCTGGTGGATGTCAACCAAAGCGCCTTCATCAAACGAAGATCAATCCACGACAATTTCAAATTCGTTGAGCTGGCTGCCAAAGCACAACATAGGAGCAAGAAACCGGCCCTATTGATCAAGCTCGACATCTCCAAGGCCTTTGACACCGTCGAGTGGCCTTTCCTACTCCAGGTGCTCCAGTCCATGGGTTTCGGTACACGTTGGCGGGATTGGATTGCATCCCTAGTGTCTACTGCATCTACTCGTGTGCTGCTCAACGGGGATCCGGGCCAGCTAATCTGGAACGCGCGGGGGCTGCGGCAGGGGGATCCTCTATCACCTCTCCTTTTCATCCTGCAAATGGAGGTGCTGCAGCGGCTATTCAACAAGGCGTAGGTGATGGGGCTGTTAAGCCCTCCAACAAATCCAATGATTCAACACCAATGCTCCCTGTACGCCGACGACGTGATGCTCTTCGTCGCACCTAAGGCTCAGGACCTGATCGCCACCAGGGAAATTCTTCAACTTTTTGGCGACGCCTCTGGACTCAAGGTGAACCCGGCCAAGAGCACAATCACCGCAATCTCCTGCTCGGACGAGATGATGACCACCGTGCAGAACATTTTCCCCGCTCAAATAGCTGATTTCCCTATTCAGTACCTCGGCTTGCCTCTGACAGTCGGTCGCCTCAGGAAGGCACATTTCCAGCCTTTAGTGGATAAGGTGACGGCGAGCATGCCCACCTGGAGAGCGCCTTTGATGAACAAGGCAGGGAGGCTCACCACGGCGAAGGTGGTCATGAGCGCCAAGTGTGTCCACACCATCATTTCTCTGAAGATCCCGGACTGGGTCATCCATGAGATTGACAAGCGACGCCGGGGCTTCATATGGGCAGGGAAAGAAAAGGCAACCGGCGGACAATGCTTGGTGGCGTGGCGCACTGCTTGCAGGCCGACTGAGTTTGGCGGACTCGGGCTGCCGGACCTCCGGGTCGCCGCCTACTCGCTGCGGTTGCGATGGTTGTGGCTGCAAAGGACGGACACAACAAGGCCATGGCACACACTGGACCTCCAGTTCGGCAGCGACGGGATAGTTCAACAAATGTTCCAAGCTTCACTGGCGGTCCACCTCGGCGACGGAAACCTTGCTCTCTTCTGGACCGACATGTGGTTAGGCTCCTCCTCGCCCTGTGTTCTGGCGCCCGAGCTATGCAAGCTGGTCCGGCCAAGCATCAGGAAGCGGCGAACAGTCGCGGCTGCGTTGCAGGACAAACTATGGATTCGGGACATTACAGGTCAACTGTCGGCCGCGTCCCTGATTCAGTACCTCCGCCTATGGCCGGCAGTGGACACGGTTATTCTCCGGCAAGGCACGGAGGATGTTCTGGCCTGGAGATGGTCTCCGTCCGCTACCTACTCTGCCCGTTCGGCTTATAAGATGTTCTTCGAAGGATCAACGAGGTTTGCAGGTGCTAAGCCGATCTGGAAGGCTTGGGCGCCACTGAAGGTCAAGTTCTTCATGTGGCTTGCCCTGCAGAAACGGCTCTGGACAGCAGCACGAAGACAGCGCCACGGGCTGCAGCAATCCTCCACCTGCTCGCTCTGCGACCAGGCCGACGAAACGGCAGACCACCTGTTCTGCACCTGCCCATTCACGAAGACTGTGTGGCATGCCGTTGGCTGCAACCTGGGACTGGCCATCCAACTCCCAGCGCAGGCGGAATGCCAAACCATCGACTGGTGGCTGCGTCTTCGCTCCGGTCTCACCAGCGACCAGCAACGAGGCCTCGACTCCACCTTTATGCTCGTGTCTTGGAAAATCTGGAAAGAGCGCAATGGGAGGGTGTTCAACAACCCAAGGGGGCACACAGCGGCGTCCCTGATCCCTGCTATCATGGAGGAGGGCCGTAATTGGATGGCAGCCGGTGCTAGGAGGATGGCGGAGGTAGGCTGGACAGCCAGCTAGAACTAACTTGGTTTTTCGGCCGTTTCAGTAGTTTTTGGTTGTTCAGTTTTAGCAGGTTAAGCCCCAAATTACTCTTGTAACCGTGTGCGTGCGCCCGGTTCTTGGCCCGCGTTGTAAAAATTTTTTCTTCTTAATACAAAGATATGCAGTTCTCCTGCATATTCTCGAAAAAACAAATTCTTCGAGTATGATCATGATGGGTAGGATATACTACCAAACGCTGCAGATTTCTCACCTAATAAGAGCAGGCGAGCAGCAGCACCAATGTGCACCTGGTTGGTAAGTTACTATACTAAAAAGAGGCTTTTACCTATATGCCATTAAAAAATATGGTACTTACTCACGAGCCATTAAAAAGTTGAAACTTCCACAAGTGCCACCGTTTCGAATTTCTTTGTTCTCCAAGCCATTCCGTCCACATTCTGTTTGTTTTTCGCCGTTTGGAGCCCTGACAAGTAGGACCGAGGCTTGCAAAATGTCCTTGTTACCCTTAGACCACATCCCATATTGGCGAGCACTCGTCGTGCATCTGGCGCACCTGAGCGCCCTGCATCTGGCTCACGGGCTCACAGAGTCACAGTTCACCATTTTCACTCATGGGCTCACAGTTGCACAAGATGACAACACGGTAAAAACGCCCAGACAATAGAAAAAAGAGAAGCAATCTTGGCAGCTTGCTACTCCCAGTCTCCTGAACTGAAGGCCTGAACAACCTGCTCACACCATCCGTCATTCACAAACAGCTTGGATGCCAAAATTGAGATCAGTTCATCAACCATCTGTCAGCACTTGCATTGTGATCCAAGGTCCAAAAGACCAAAACATGTCCCTTTTGTTTCCTCCCTTTCTGGTTCACACCAAAAAATTCACCAACAAACTCGCGGAGGACGATGAAGCAGCCATTGGAGCCCAAGATAAGCAGGGTCCAGAGCAAAACAACGCTGTACACACACATCTACTAGCACTTAGCAGTGATCAGAACGTACCCAACCCATAATTAGTCAAGAGATTACTAGCCATCAGCGGACGCCGGTCGCCGGCCATCATCTACTAGCGGCGGCTATCAGTAGACCTCCTCGGGGATGCACTGCAGGCCGGGCTCCCACACCCCGTCTGCCTGCATCCGGCGCGCCGCCTCGGCCGCCCGCCGCATGCTGCGCTGCCGGAGCGACTGCAGCCTCTGCTCGGCGCCAGGGCCCGCCGCCGCGCACGAGCCCCCTGACGCGCGCTTCTGGTGGCCACCGCGGCTGCTGCTGCCACGGTCACCGCGCCGGCGCCGTCCCCTAGCGCCGCCACCAACTGCTTGAGCTCGCGTGGCGGGCGCGGAGGAGGAGGAGGCGGAGCAGGAGATGGCGGACCCCGCCGCACCCTCGCCGTTCCCCTTGCACCTCATGCCCCTCTTCAAGGCTCTCCCTGAGGGCAGTTGAGTCTTTTTGCACCTCCGTTAGCCACAGTTAACGTTGTATGCGGATAGAATGGTTTGGAGAACATAAAAGTTGGAAACGGTGGCACTCGTGAAAATTCCAACTTTTTAATGGCTCATGGGTAAGTACCATCTTTTTTAATGGCATCAGGTAAAAGCCTCTACTAAAAAATGTCCTTCGCCGGCTGCGGTAGCTGTCAATCCATCAGCACACTGGAGTACGGACATCCGATCCGCCTATAAGCTTATTGCTTGCAGTAGGAGTCTGCTGTGCCACAAAATTAGGAAGGGGAAAGCTATATCCTGCCCAGATATTTTCTCTCCTCACACTCAGTTTTTTCTCTTCACTCTCTTCTCCTTCTGGGGCGTCTTCCCAAACTCCGACACGAGCTCCAACAACGACGAGGTTAGGGATTTGGGTTTCAGGGGCTTTGGGGTAATGGTTCTGGTGGCCCTAGAGGGAGCTCCGGGGTGGCTCGGTAGCGGGCGGTGGTTGGCGGTCGAGGATGGCAGGAGCATAGGTGGCGCGTGCACCGCCGGAGCCGAGCGACGGTGGACGACCCCCAGTTGGCTGGTGGAGGCGGCGGGGACAAGCATCACCAGGTTAGCGTGCGAGTGGGAGGGAGGCGGCGGGCACCGCCGGTGCCAAGGACGGCACCGGTGAGGAAACGGGCAGAGGCGGCGGGTGGTATGAATGCGTGAGTAGATAAAGTGGACGATGTGAGTGGTATTATTAAAAAAAGATGTGAGTGGTGGGAAGAGATAAAAGGAGGGATCTGCTGGATCTGGGCCGTCGATTTTTGATCCAATGGCCAAACATTTTGGGTGTATGAGGACCTTTTCTACTCGGGTAGGAGATAGACAGCCCCGCCTAACATGGATCTAAATGTTCTGTGAGAATCGATATTTTTTGTGATTTATGGGCTGATAAGGTAGAAGATTTCATCATCAGGTTACTTATGATGTGATCTATAAAACAAGATCCATATCTTTTTTCTCTCATCAGCTGTGCAGCAGTGGTACTACTAAACGCTTAGCATTTGGCAGTAGAGTGAAGACGAATCAAAACAGGGGAGGGGGGGGCATGGCCCCCCTTCATAGTAAAGAAAAGATCGAGCTCACTTTGTTTCGAGAGGGCAACAAGTCTGTTTTGAGAGAAAAATCACAAAGGATTTCTCTGCGTGGAAATAAAAAGTACGGGCTTGACAGTGTATAAAATGCACAACATAAAAAAACAACAAAGAAAGGGAACACAAGCTTTAATCATATTTTAGAAAATATAAATACAGGTCCCCTTTTACATATGTGTGCTCCATGGCCTGCCGTTGGGCAGATCTGACTTGGGCGAAGTGGTTTTCTGGTTTCTACGGCCTTGTAAAGTACCCGATAAATTACCTCTGCAAGTCTAGTTTGCTATAGTATCTCCGATTGAGCTGCTGTGGTCGTCGTCTTTGGTCTTCGCTTCATGATCTACATGCATGATGATGGTGGTGGTGGTGTAGGTATGGGCGTCGGCGTCGTTCATGGCTTCATTTGCGCAGCTGGAGCATTAGTCTTTGGTTGCCAGCATCGGCCGTGTAGTTGTCATACAAGGTCATCGATGAGTGGCGACGTTGACGTGGACGAGGCCATGTCGACGTCACGGTAGCCATCGGAGCTCATGACGATCTTCCGGTGGGCTGCAGGGAAGCACCATCCACAGTTAACCTTCACATTTCCTTGGTAGCTTTAGTCAGTTCATGCAGCTCAAAGCTCATGCGTACGTATGTGCACGTATGAACATTTTGTTGCAAAAAATGTTTTCTTTTGTACGTTGATGTGCACCAACGAGCTTCTGGCAGCATGACATGTGTTCCTGACCGCCATGGCGCCATGGTGTTACTAAACTCCTGACAGTGGGGTGAAGGCGAATCAAAACCAAGGGGGTGGGGGCAGGGCCGGCTCTGGGCCAGCGCGGCGGGTGCGACTGCCTAGGGCCCATGCCTCGGAGGGGCCCAGGAGTCCAGCAGCCTTTCCCCCTGTCCATCTCTTTCTGTTGTCGTCTCTCATCTCGGCCCGGCCGAAGCGATACAACGCAAAACGGCCGAGATCAAAACTCGCAATCGAGTCGCGACTCCTCCTCTCCTGTCAGCCGCCGCCACGTTCCTCGCCACTCGCCTCGGTCCTCTGATACCTCCGGCCGTCCGGCGTAAAAGGAAACAAGGTTCCTATCCAGTGCTCGATCATCATAGTTTGGTTCTTATTTAACTTAACCATATACCAGTCACGTTTAGCTGTCTTTTCAGATATTTTGTTGTGCTATCAGCATTGTTCATCAAGAATCAAAGGTTGTAAATTAACTCTTGGTTTACTAGTGCTACTACTTTATTTGGTTTACCATATTACAAATAGATTAGAATATTTAGCCTTAAGGGCCCATGCTGCTAGTTCGCACCCTTGAAAATATAGAGCCGGCCCTGCGTAGCAAAGAAAAGATCGAGCTCACTATGTCTCGAGAGGCCAGCAAATCAACAATCGTCATGAGATTGTGAGGGGAATATCTACTAATGTACAGATTGTTGGGTTACTGACCGAAGCCAATGAGCCCAGACAATAGCAAAGACAGAGAAAAAGTAACAAGCAACAATATATTACTTATCAACAGTGTTCTCCGGAATCAGCCCTTTACACGTTGGTAGGGGGTCTCCTTTTATAGGGAGGTCAAAAGGCATTTTTACATTCCCCTTATACCCCTGGAAAACAGGCATTATCCCCTAGGCTATACGACTTGAACATTCTAGGGATATAATTGTACATTCGCAATCAACAATGTGAATGCGTAGACCAGTTACACCGTGTTTGACTCGGTTAGGACTTGGTCTTCCTTGGCTTCGTTGGTCGTGCATGGAGGCGCAATCTCCTTCGTAGTTTGCTTCTGACTCAGCCGCCGAGATGACCTTGCTCCTCTGATATCCGAAGCTGTTAGCTTCTCTTCAATCCTGCACTAAAGCCACAGAAGAAGCTGACCAGAGTCTCGCCCATCACTTTTAGCACTCGACAACATCTCTGTTTCATTAAAATGACTGCAGAAGCTGTTTTACGGTCGTATTTAGTGTTTCATCCATTCTCAGACACGAAGGCGTTTTTGGGGTGATATACATAGACGAAGCCGATAATAACCTCACCCTTTACAAACGAAGCCAATGTATTCGATATGTTGCTCAAAATTTATTAGAAGGTGTTTCTTGGCAGGCCAATCCCCCAACAGTAGCCCCTCGCGGACGAGGGCTTTCTTCAACAGGCCGAGCTCCACGAAACTTTGATTGCCTACCTGCCCAAGAAACGCCTCCTCCCGTTGGAGTAAAGCCCGAGTGGGTATTTTGTTTTGATTCTTTGCCCTGGCTTCGACGCCTTTTTTGTTGCTCGGATATTTGCTTCGTTTTATTTGAACTGGTGAGATGGTTTGGTTATTGAGGCAAGTAACGGTCGCATTTTTTACCGTTGCTTGCGTTTGCCTTCGTCGCGTTTTGAATTTCTGCGACGGTTCATTTACCGAGACGGTTAACGGTCGGATTTTTCACCCGCCTATAAATAGGACCGAAGGGGGGTAACTTTACTTGCTTTGCTCTTAATTTTTCACGATAGCTTGTTGCTGACGCTCTCTTAGTGCTTCACGAGCCTTAGCTTTTCAGGGTTTCTTCCGCTTCAGTCACAAGTAAGTGAACTTTCTGAATTTATGTCTCACTGCTTCGTTTCTCTGTTTGGTTTTCACTTAACTGCTTCGCTTGCTTATTGTTGTTTTTTGACTTTGGGTAGCGGCTCGCACGAAGCAGACTGCTCGTTTGATTGGGACTTCTAATTCAGAAGGGGAAGGTTCTCATAACCCTGTCGCGATGACTGATGACAAAGCTATCGCCTTTGCTTCTCAGCTTGAAGTGGGGGCTAGTAACATGGAAGCTGATCCGCGGGGCAAGGCCCCTGCAGAGGAAGCTGGGAATACAGATGAAGAAAATCTTGACGACGCTGAGTCTCTAGCGGACGAAGCTCTTGAAGATGTTGAGGCCAACATGTCAGATATAGTGGATCCCAGGAAGAAGCCCCGCACCACTATATTTGGTAACTCTTTCGTGACTGATGCCTTAATTAAGTTTTATGAGGAGAAGGGATATTTCCCAGTTGGTGGCGGGCGAGCTCCTGGTAACGAGGTCACTCCTGCCCCTCATCCTGACGAAGCTGTTGTGTTCCGGGATTTTTTTACGGCTGGGCTTCGGATGCCAATTCACAACATTATTGCAGAGATTCTTGGGAGGTTCGGGATTCAGCTTTATCATCTTACTCCCAATGGCATCACAAATCTGCTTCGGTTCTTTTGGGCAGTTAAGACCAATGGGTCTGATGTTGATTGTTTCGTCCACTATTTTGAGGGCCATCGTCAAATGAAGGCCGTTGAAATTGATGGTGTTGAATATGAGCCTGATTACGGCAGCATCAGCTTCTGCGCCCGCCGTCGTCTCACTGACTTGGAGAAGGTAGAGCTTACCTTTAGTCAGAAGAATGCTTGGGACCAAAACTGGCGTAAGTATTGGTTGTACGTGAAGGTGCCTTCGCTGGAGAGAACTTTGGAAGATGGCATGAAGCAGATAATCTTTCCTCTGCATGGCCAAGTCCTTCCGAGCAATTTCATTTCTTGCCCTCGTTCGATCCGAAGGCGCCTAACTTCAGCCGTTGCCAATCGGTTTTTTTCAAGGCAAGTCGGATTAGTAGCAGTCGTGACGTTATCGAAGAAGGTCTTGCCATGGGTGTTAACTTTCTTTCGGCTAGTTGGAAGCCGTTTGTGGTGGACGTGAAGCCATACCGGGGGCTTCAACATGTGTGCTTTCCTCGTTTTGGGGCCAAGAAGCCCCCACACATGTCGGATTATGCCTTCGTTCAGTCCATCGAGCTGATGGCTAAAATAATACTTGGAAAATATACATCGAAGGAGCACGACAGTTGTGTTGCTCTGTTGGGTGGTCATCGCTTTACGCGTCGCTCCTTCCAAACCTGGCAAGAAGCTCACAGCTGTTGACCATCCTAGCGTGGCTCCTGTTACGAAGCCGAGCCGCGGCCATGGGAAGAAGGGTCGCGGCTCAGGCCGTGGCGTTGGTGGTGGTTCTGATGAGGGCGGGGACGAAGGCGGTGGTAGCAGTGCCATAGCCCCTTTTGGCCGTTGAAGTCAAGCAAGGACTCGCGGCACTAAGGCTGTGCCCACGAAGAAGCGGGCGTCTACCACCGCGCTCGAAGCTTCAAAACGGCAGCGATTGAGTGGGGCCTTGCCTGTAACTCCTATCTCAAGTGCGCTTCCGCCGCCGTTGGCTTTGTCTGCTCCTCCTAGTGCTGATGCTATCCCTGCACCTGCTTTGGCGGTGCCTTCTTCTGTTGGGCCTGTTGCCCCTGCTGGTGCAGCTTCTGTCGCGGTAGCGGTGCCTTCTTCTGGTGGGCCTGTTGCCCCTGTTGGTGCAGCTTCTGCCGCTGTAGTGGTGCTTTCTTCTGGCATCGCTTCGGCTTCGGCTGCTATTGATCTAACTTTTGGAGGTTGGTTGTTTTTGCTGACTTTTGCCTTTTTTGAGTTATGTGTTAACTTATGATTGTTGTTTACAGTTAAGCCGTCTGCTGGTCCTTTCCTTCGGGTTCGTATCCCGGGATGTGTTGACGACGAGGAAGATGACGTCAGCTATAGCCGCCTTCTGAGGGAAGATGAAACTAAAGATCTTGCTTCTGTGGAGCTTGAGGTTTCCTCCGCTCCAGAAATGCCTTCTTCTCTTGATGTTTTAGCGAAGGCGGCTGCTAAGTCTCCTCTTGAGACCGTTCACGAGGATGCTGAGCATCCTAAATCTGTTGCCGATGCTGCCGAGGGTTCGGGTGGAGTGCATGTGGCTACTGCCTCACCTGTTGTTGCTGTTCATGGAATGGAATCCAAACCCGAACCCTCTAACAGCCCAGCCAATGGGCCTGTTGGCGTGGAAGGTAATGTTTGTTCTTGGCTTCGTTTAGCTTTTGCTTGATCCTATTTTTGCAAAAAAAAAATTCCCTAAGTGTTCGTGTGTGAACTGTTTCAGGCACTACCGACGTTGACGTTGGATCTTTTGTAGATCATCTTCGTCGAGATGGGCTTCGTTCTATGAACGATATGCCCGATTTTTCTCCAAATGGTAATATCTACTTGTTCTTTTTTGTTTAGCCGAGAGTTTTTTCGGCTTCGTTTTTGATTGTGTAGTTTCACTTTGTAGGGTTTGAAGGTCAAGTGAAATCTTTTGATCTTGACGCTCTTGCCGGGACGTGTATTACTAACAACATGAAGGTAGCTATCATTACCTTCATTTTTTGCTAATTAATTTCTCATGCTTGGCTTCGTTTAAAATGAAGTCTTTGTTTTCAGTCCATGATTTCGCTTCAAGAGCTTTGTGCCCGCCTTCCTCTTCAACTCAATGATATTGAGAGTGAGAGAGCTGAGGTAGAGGATTTGCGAAAAGAGCGCGAGAAATGGATTTCTGAGCAAGCCGGCATTGCCAAGCTTAAGGAGGCTCTTGAAGCTGAAAAGGAACAGCTTCGTGTTCAGCGTGAAAGCGCTTATACGGAGGTTTCTGCGCTTAAGGACAAGGTGGCTAGTCTTGAGGCCGAGCGTATTCGTAATGGCGAAACTATTGAGGGGCTTTGTACCAAGATAGTTGAAGATGCCACTTTAGTCCATGAGCTAAAGAATCAGATAAAGAGCTTGGAGGGCGCGAAGGCAAAGTTTTCTGCTGATGTTGATAAGTTCAAGAAGGATCTTCTCGTAGCAGTTGATATGAAAAATTCTTTGAGTGACGAAGCTGCTAGGCACAGGGCCACCGTTAAGAAGCTTCGTTCTGAAAAGGAAAAAATGGACGAGGAGATCTACTGCCGTGGTTCAAAGATCTACCGTGAGTACGAAGCAGCTCTCAAACAGTATGGAGTAGAGCCCCTTCCTTTCCCGAACCAAGAGTTTAGCTTTGAGAAGCTTTTTGATTGGCTTGATGATGAGTTCAAGTTCCTTCCGGATGTTTTATCCAAGGTTGGGGACTATGCGGCTCGCACATGCATAACCAACGCCTTCAAAATGCTTTCGGATCAGGGCTGCTCTCACTACAAGAATTTCTTGAGGAAGGAGTATCAATTCCCTGCTGCACTCAACCCGGATCAAAGGGAGTTATTCAACGAAGCTGTTGTTGCTGCTCGGGGCACCTTCTTGAAGAAGTTTTGGTCTGCCACTGGTCGAGAATGCGCTCGTCGCACAGCTCATGATCACCTTGCCAATGTTAGCTTCGCTTGCCTTATTTTTATTTTTGCTTATTTTTTTCATTAACACTCATTATGTTCTTCTGATAGCTTATTTTGTCTCAGGCTAAGGAGTTATTCGCTATAGAGGTGCAGCGAAAAGCCGAAGCCGAAGCTGTTGCTGCTGCCGCTGCTGCTGGGGCTTCCTCCTCGAGAGCTGGAACTGATCAGGGTGGAGCTGGAGCCGGAGCATCCGATTCTAACCCAAAGGTTTAGCTTCGTTAGAGCTGATGACTTTGATACTTTTGTTGAAAGATTTTAAACTTTGTAAACTTGTATATATTCAGATCCCTGACGGGGGAGATGTTCTTGAACTTGCTCCCTTGGCCATGTGTGACGGTCCCCTTTGTGTTTCTGGCTTCAGATGGGAAGAATATCGACGTCGTTATCCAAATTTGTGCCTTAGTGATTTTTGGGAGTTCTGTCATGAGTTCTATCGTCATAACGAATTTGACGTTTTTGACTTTTTCACTTCGTTCATCGCCCAACGCTCGGAGCGTGTCGAACTTGCTAGAAGAAGGAATGCCGAAGCTGCTCGTTTGCTTCCTGTAAAAATTGAGCCAGATAGCCTTAGCGCTGGTCTTGCGGATTTTGCTTATGTTTTTAATGCTCCTAGGTTTAGGAGATCTGGCAAGCAGTTCGATGGCTATGTTTTTGAGATGTTTTAATCATCTTCTGTAAGGAATTTTGTAATTGGCTTTCAACAAGTGTACTGATTGAGGTCATATGAATGAATGTAAACTCGTTTTTCCTTCATTTTTAGGAGAAACTCCTCCTCCCCCCGAAGTGAGTTTTTATTCGTTCATATGCATATGTTTGATTAAAGTATGTGTTGATGAGCCGAAGCCCTTTTTACTCCTTAGAGTTGGTTTTTGCATATAAGGAGAATTTTTGTGAGCCGGAGCCCCTTTTACTCTTTGGAGTAAGCGTTTGTATATAAACAGAAGGTTTTATGAGCCGAAGCCCCTTTTACTCCTTAGAGTAAGCGATTTATGCGAAATAAATGTTTAGATGAGCCGAAGCCTCTTTTACTCCTTAGAGTAAGCATTTTTAAGTAAGGAAAAAGCTTTATGAGCCGAAGCCCCTTTTACTCCTTGGAGTAAGCATTTTTAGATCTGAATTGGCCGTACCTTTTTGGTAGGGTCAATTTAGTTCTATTTGTGTTATCGAATACCAGTGATCTGGTCGAAGCCAATCACTTTCGATGCAGTTTTATGAGGAAAATCTCGTTCATATATTCTACACGAGTTACACTTAGCACCGCCTCATTAAAAACCTCACCCCTTTGTCCGGGTTCCCTGTGAGGAAAAGAGTACGGGCTTTTTGAAAGAAAAGTCTACTCTACTAATTGACTTCGTTTATAACTTACGAGGCCAATTTTACAATTTTTTCACAGGTAGTACCTTCGCAAGCTGTCCGCATTCCATGAATGCGGTAGCTCATTGCCTTCTTCATCGCCTAGGCGAAATGATCCAGGTCTGTTGCTTCTGACAACCAGGAATGGGCCTTCCCACTTGTTTTGCAGCTTTCCTGATGGCGTACTTGGATTTTTTCTTAGGACCCAGTCGCCTACATTGATGTCTTTCCTTATCACCTTTTTGTCCCGCTACTTCTTTGTTTCAGCTTGATACTTGGAGATGTTCTTGGCTGCCTGCAGCCTGTAGATTTCGATGAGGTCTTTGTCGATGGCTTCGCTGTCTTTTGGAGCTTCCTGCTGGGTACGAAGCCCTTTGTGGAGTATTTCTTCTGGGCATACTGCTTCTTCACCATATAGCAGTCTGAAAGGGGTAAACTGGGTCGCTCTTGAAGTGGATGTGTTGTGTGCCCAAATCACCTTCGGCAGCTCCTCTACCCATTTTTCTTTTTTCTTACAATTTGCTAAGCACTTTCGGATGGCCGTGAAGATCAAGCCATTTGCTCTTTCGACTGCCCCATTGGTTTGCGAGTTGTTGACGGTCGTTAAGTACCACTTTTGACCGTCAACTCCTGCACAAAATATGTCAAAAGCAATCACCAAACATAGTGGTAGGGTTTATTGCTAACTATTTCCACAAGTTTTGGTGTTTTACCGTGTTACGCAGGAAATGATGCAATGGGAGTTAAAAATATCAATGTTACAAAATATCTGAAATGCCCATTTGGAATACACCATTGCGTAGAGCCCGTTGAGACGATTTCGATGAATATAATATTCATATATTTTGGAGCTCGGTACAAAAAGATGTGGAAAGCCCAATTCATTATGCAGCGCTGACGTCACTGCTGACGTCAGCGCCGCTGACGTCACCACGGCCAGGCCCAGCGGCCAAGTGGTCCACGGCCAGGCCCAGCGGCATGGCCGGCCCAGGCCCAGGCGTGGCGTGGCCAGCCCACGAGGCAGCCGGCCCACCAGGGCCACCCCGCAGCACAACGGCGCCAGGCTCGGCCCAGTGGCCTTGCACGCGCGCGTTAGCGAGCGCGGACGCGGGAGCCGGCCGAACGCGGGGACACGCGGCGCACTGGGAGAGGTGGAGGAGCGAGTTTGCGTGGTTCGCGCGGGAGAAGACCGGACCGAGGACACGCGGCAGCAGCGGAAGCGGTCAGCGCGCGGTTTTGCGGGGTTTTCCCCCGAGGATTCCCTGGCCGGCCGGTTTCTGCTGGTTTTGCTCCGGTTCACTGCATACCGACGTACGGGAAGAGTGCAGGGCGCGGTTTTAGCCGGTTTTGCTCCAGTTCACAGACCTAGGGTCCGGTTCTTGACCGGTTTTGCGCGGTTCCTGGTTCCCACCGCCTCAAGAAGCCTCGGGGGCGCGATTCTTTTGCCGTGACCGACTTCTGGAGGTCGGTTTGCGTACAGGTGGAGGGAGGAGAGGACTTGGGGAGAATATTCCCCTAGAATCCTTGAAGCATATCCACTCTCTCAAGGCACCTCCTCTACTATAAATAGAGGGCCTTACTCCCTCATTCAACACACACCAAGAAGGAAGAGCTCTCTTGCCTCAAGTTCTAGTCTTAGTTAGTAGTGAAGTAGTCTTAGGAGTTGAGCTTCTACGGGTTTCCGACGGAGTCTTGGTAAGCCTAGAGCTTAGTTATCTTGTATCTTTTATTTACTTATAAGACTTAGAGCTATTAATGGAATTACTCTCTTGCTTATGTTACTTGACTTATAGTCTTGTGTGTTCATCATATAAGTTGTATGTCTTGCACCTTAGTATAGTGGATGCATGTTATGGCAATGGCCCAGTGCGCCGCAAGGTTGCTCTGTTTATCTGGACAATAAATAGAGTAGTTATTTCATATTACAAACGTGGAGTTTGGGGTATGAAATACCATTGGGGATACCCTTCCCTACGTAGTAAGAGGTAGGCGGCAGGTGGTGACAGCCCTGTCCGTCCCTTGTAATCCTCGGCGTTCGGATCTGGACGTTTGCAGGCCTTCGTGATAAACATCGTGACAGTACCCTTGGATGAGGGGATCCCACGACTCCTCGATTTGCCCTCTAACATGTGTCCCTTGCTAAGCTTGTATAGGATACGCTTGTAGGAATGTAACCCATATGCAAGAAGCACATAGAACCCCTAGTTCTCTCTTAGGATCTTCATATTAACTAGACTATTATAATGAGCAGTGAAACCTTCTGTGTGTCACACTACCCATCTATCAATGTTTACCCCTTGCTAGAGTTTGGTATATTAATAATGTTATGATTGAATACAATGGATAACTACTCTAGTCAACCACTGCCTTCCCTGTGGATTCGATACCCTGAATACTTCCGGGTGAAAGCTACAACGGTATCCGTGCGCTTGCGGATTTATCTGCGACATAAGAAATACCAACACGGGTGATATACCGATGCAAATTTTGCCTTCGTTTCAATCGACATGTAGTATTGCCTGAATTTGTCGCAATCAAATTGCTTCCCATTGTCAACCGTGATTTCTCTTGGAACTCTGAATCTGCACACTATTTGCTGCCAGAAAAACTTGATGATTATTTTTGCTGTGATATTGGCCAATGGCCTGGCTTCGATCCATTTTGTGAAATACTCAACTGCTACGATGGCATATTTGAGGTTTCCTTGAGCTGTTGGGAGAGGTCCCACCAGGTCGATGCCCCATCTCTGCAATGGCCAGGTTGGAGTTATTAGTTGTGACGGCTCCGAAGGCGATTTTCTGGTTGCTGCACATTTTTGACATTCATCACAGGTCTTGACTGTGTTGGTTGCATCATTGATGATCGAAGGCCAATAAGACCCTTGTCTCATTGCCTTGCCCACGATTGCTCTTGCTCCAAAATGAGCTCCGTATAAGCCACTATGTATTTCTTGGATTAGCTCTTTGCCTTCGCTATATGAAATGCAACGAAGCCAGGGAGCCACGACCCCCTTCTTGTACAAGACATCATCAATTATCTGATAGCATCTTGCTCTTTGCTGTATGGATTTTAGATCGTCCTCATCAGTTGGCTCATAGAATCCCCGAAGGTAAGCCATTATTGGCGATCACCAATCTTCTGAGCTTATTGCATTGATCAGCCTTGGCTGCTCATTTGTATCCTTTATCGATGGTGTTGTTGATGTTTGAAAAAATACATCAGGTGGAAGCTTGTCCCCCTTTGCGGCTGCCTTAGCCAGTGCATCTGCTTCTTCGTTCTTTGCTCTTGGGATGTACTCTACTGTGAAGCCTCTGAATTTTTTCTCCATTGATCTCACTGTGCTGAGGTATTTGATGAGCTCGGGTTGCTTCGCGACACTTTCTTTTTCAACGTGGTCTGCTACCACCTTCGAATCTGTTTTCACTATGAATCGTTGAGCGCCCAATGCCTTTGCCTTCCTGAGCCCCAATAATACGGCTTCATATTCAGCGACGTTGTTTGTGCTTTTGTCGCTGTTTTTGCAGAACTCTAGGTTCGCTGCGTACCTCATCTTCACGCCCGAAGGTGATTGCACTATTGCTGCGATGCCAGCTCCTTTGTCTCTCCAAGCACCATCACAATGTATAAGCCAGCTTTCCCCTCTAGCCAGATTTTCTGCCGAAGGCGATGTCCACTCTAATATGAAATCTGCCAAGACTTGTGATTTGATCGCTGTTCTTCTTTCGAAATCCACCACATACTCTGATAGCTCTGCGGCCCATTTGCGTATCCTTACCGAAGCTTCTTTGTTGCCTAGGAGCTCTTTTATTGGTTGATCTGTGAGCACCTTGATGTTGTATCCCTCAAAATAATGCCTCAGCTTTCTGGATGCCATCACCACGGCGTATATCATTTTCTCAATCTCGGTGTAAAATAGCTTCGACCCAGCCAATGCCTCGGATACATAGTATACTGGTTGTGGTGTCCTTCTGCCATCTATCAGCTTCTCTGCAATAAGTGCAGCGCTAACGGCTGATTGCGAAGCTACGATGTACAACAGTAAGGGTGCCTTCAAGTCAGGTACTGTCAGCTTCGTGAGCTGCATCAAATATTGCCTTAGCTCATGAAATGCCTTTGACTGTTCCTCTCCCCATTCAAACTTTGCTGCATTTCTAAGTGTTGCAAAAAAGGGTAAGCTTCGTTCAGCTGCTTTTGCGATGAATCTGTTAAGCGCTGCAATTCTGCTAGAGAGTTTCTGAACATCTCTCATGCATTTTGGCTCCTCCATGTCAAGAATTGCATTTATCTTATCTGGGTTGGCTTCGATCTCGTTTGCTGACACCAGACAGCCGAGTATCTTCTCTTTGGTTACTCCGAAGACACATTTCTCCGGATTGAGCTTGAGACCAGCTTGTCTCATGCGTGCGAAGGCGACAGCCATATCTGAAATGTGATCTCGTCTTTTGGCACTCTCGACCAAGATGTCATCGACGTATGCGAGTATGGTTTGGAACAGTTCGTCTTTGAACACTGTACTTGACATACGGCAGAAGGTAGTTCCTGCATTCCGAAGCCTCTCTGGCATCCTGACGAAGCAAAATGTGCCAACCGGGGTAATGAAGCTGGTCTTTTCTTCATCCTCTTTTTTCATCCAGATTTGGTGGTAGCCAGAAAAGCAATCTAAGAGAGACATCATCTCACTTGCTGCGGCTTGATCAACAATTTTGTCAATCCTTGGGAGTGGGAAATCATCTTTTGGGCAAGCTTTATTGAGGTCGGTGCAATCAATGCACATTCTCCATTTGCCATTTTTCTTCTGAACTAACACAGTGTTAGCCAGCCAGGTTGGGTATTCCACTTCGCGTATAACATTGGCATCCAGCAGCCTTTGCACTTCAGTTTTCACAGCATTCACTTTTTCCTCGGACATCTTTCTTAGCTTTTGCTTCTTCGGCCTCAAATCGGGGCTGATTGAGAGCTTGTGTTCAATTAAGCTTCTGTCAACACCTGGCAAGTCCTTGCTTGACCATGCAAAGACATCTTTGTTGTTTCTCAAAAACTCTATAAGTCTGTCTTCTTCGTCCAGCTCGAGATCCGAGCCTATAATCACTTTTCTGTCAAAGACGTCAGGCTGTAACTACACCTGCTTCGTTTCTGTTGCTTCTTGCATTCTCTTGCTATCTTTCTCGATGTTTGGCTTTTCTTCTAGGTAGAATGGGTCCTCTTCTTCAAGCAGATGCACATTTCGCTGTCCTGGTGTTTTGGTTCTCTCAATGTTTCTGGCTTCCCTTTGGTCACCAAACACAGTGATGACTCCTTTTAGAGCTGGCATCTTCATACATAAGAATGATTGCCTTATGATGATGTCAAAGGTGTTTATAACTCCCCTTCCGAAAATGACATTGTAATCAAAGACCATGTCTACAACGAAGTGACGTACTCTGTTCTTGCATTAGATGTATCGCCAAAGGATACTGGTAGCGATATCTTACCCAGTGTTTGCGTGCGCTTCCCCCTGAAGCCAACCAGTGGAGTGTCTGATGGCTCCAAGTTGTCTAGGTTGATATTGGTCATATTTCTCAATGTTTTTGCTAGGATGATGTCGGCGGAGCTTCCTGTGTCCACTAGCATCTTTCCAATTGTCCAGCCAGCAATGTTGGCTTCTATTGAAATTGCGTCATTGTGTGGGAAATTATGTAGCCTCAAATCATCTTCGGTAAACGTGATTGGCATGTGGGACCACTCCGATTTCTTGTAGGGACCGTCAACTGAGATGTTGTTGACTTGGCGGAAGTAGCTTTTTCTTTGTTTTTTGGTTTCGAAGGCGAGTGATGATCCTCCAGTTATGGGTCGAATGTGTCAATAACTTGGGAGTGGGTTTGGTTGTTCTTGAGTTTGTGGTTTTGGTTGTTGTGGTGGTGGCGGTAGCTCCTCAACCTTAATGTTTTGCGAAGCCACTTGGTGGAAGTTTGTGGGTAAAGGTGTGGGTATATGGTTGGTGGGCAGTAATGTTGAAAGGTTTGTGGAGAAGGCAAATACTGGGTCGCCATTGCTGTTGTTGGGTGTACAGCACTTGAGTTCAGGGATGGGTATATTGGGCAATATGGCTGGATAGCTTGTGTTTGTGCTTGGGTTTGGGTTTGGTTGTTCGGATGCGAAGCCAGAGATGGCTTCGTTTGGGTGGCTTGGATTTTCTCTGCTTTCATTTTGTCGATAGTTCTCTTGATGTCACGGCACTGCTCTGTGCCATGGGTGTGGTTTTTGCCGTGAAATTGGCAAAACAGCTCCGGTCCCGAAGGTGGACCTCGGCCTCTTCCTCGGCCTCTGCCGGTTCTTCCACCCCTTTGGATAGGCTCATTTCTTTGGTTGTGGTGTTGGCTTTCTGGGTAAGTGGGGTCGTTCTCATGGAACAAAGGCGAATTCTCAACACTCATTATGGTTTGATGAGAGTAGTTTTGGTAGTTATGCTGGTTGTGGTGATGGGGTCTGTTTTGGGGTTCATGTTGGTTTCTCAGGATGGCTTCTCTGGCTAATAGCATTCGATTGTCATTGTCAGATCGACAGTATTTTTTGAATTCCTCGTACAGATCTCCGAGGGTGGCTGGTGTCTCTCTCGCGATGTGTTGTGCAAATGGGCCTGGACGAAGGCCTTGGATAGCTACAAACTTGGCAGCTTCGTCAGGGATATGAGGAGCCTGAGCTCTTAGCCCTACGAATCTGCGGAAGTAGTCTTCTAGTGGTTCCTTTGGCTGCTGGTGTAGTGTGAGTTCGGCATACGAGAGTGATTGATCCCCCATAGTGCTGAAATTTTTGATGAGCTCTCTCTTCAAGTCATACCAAGTGTTTATGGATAGGCCTAGTAGCTTCGTGTACCAGTTCATTGCTGTGCCATCGTAGACAATGATGAAAGATTTTGCTAGCACAACGTCGTCTCCCCCTGCCGAAGCTATTGCAGCTTCGTAGGTTGAAGGACCGAAACGGGCGACCAGAGGGGGGGTGAATGGGAGCCTATAAAAATTCTCGCCCAGGAGAAACAAGGCCTATATCCCGATTACAACTCCAAACACGCTTCTCACCTAATCGCCGAGATAACACAAGCCAACTCGTGACAAGCTTATCTCTGGAACGATTAGAGAGACACAGAGCAATGCGAAAGCAAAAACAAGACACCGAAAAGCTTGCACAAAGATTAAGCTAAAACACTACTAACCCCTCGCTAGAAAAGCACTTTAGCCTAACTAAACAAGCAAAGCTTAATTAAAGAGCTAGACAAGATTAACTAGAGACTAAGCATGATTAGCAAGTGACCAACTAAAATAAGCATGCAAGATTAAAGCTACTGGAGTTAACTTGCCGCTAACTGACTCAGCACTAGAGCTCGAGATAAAAAGCACGAGATTAATCTAAGAATACTGCAGCACTTAATTAACAATGGATGCAATGATTAGCTCCCTATTCATTGAAAGAGACAGATCAAATTTTCATTAAGGGGGTGTTTAGTTCACCCCGTTTTACATCCATTTTGCAAAATACACGCTTTCCAATGCACTTTTTCTCTCTGTGCACGTGGCCCAATGCGCATCCATTTTGCAAAATGGATGCATCTAAACAGGGCCTAAATTGATGCTCTCGAACTGCATTTAACAACCTGCAAACAAAGACTTGACCAGAGCTTTTCTTACTGCGCTCACCTGAGAGCTGCTGCGTGCTGCTGTTGCACACCGTCGGCGTGCTGGAGAGCCTGGGGATGCGGCCTGGTACTTGCGCCTGCTGCTGCCTTGGGCGCCTGAGTCCGGCTTGCTGCGCACCTTGAGCAGCTTGCTCCTCTCCCAAGCACGCACGTGGCAGACTGCTGTGCTGGGCTGTCGTTGACTTCCGATGCAGCTGTGCCGCGCGTGTGAGCGCTGCGCCGGCCTGCTGGAACCGGTCCACAGGTCCGCGTGCTCAGCGTGGCTTGCCCGACGCGCTCGCCGCTCGGTTCCCCTGCACACGAACACGAACAGAGGAACAGGGGAAGACCACGAAGAGAACACTCCCACTTCGATTTAAAATTTCTCTCTCAAAACTCCACGAATCGAGATGAAACTTGAGCCATAGATTCACAACCCAAAGGGTTAATAGATCTGAGAAAATCTCCACCAAAGCTCAAGTGTGCATCACGAATTTTGGAGTCAACCGAAACCCTACCAAAGAACTCGGTTTGGGGAAAACTTCAAAATCAAGTCAAATCCGAGAGGGTTTTGAAGGGGAATCACATGGCAAAGAAGCATTTGACTTCAAGAAAGCAAGTTCATCTCTAGCCTTATCAAGATCATTATTCAAAGTAACACATGAATCACAAGGCATAGAGGCATTGGATTTCAACAAGTCATTTTCACATTTCAAGCAAGCAAGAAAAGAATTTAACTCATCATTCTTACTTAGCAAGTTATCACAAGAATTGCAAGGCATTAAGGCACATGACTTCCAATGAGACAAACCAGATTTCAACCTAGAAATAGAACATTTCATCTTCTCATTCTTCCTACGCAAAGCATCACAAAGCTTTTTGTTTCTCATAGCATCATCATCATTCTGATTGCATAGAAACAAGATGCATTTGGCGAGCGTACCTTAATCCATCTCTTTTAGCTCACGGTAGAACTTGCTCTTCGTGAGATCACCATCCTTGTAGTGCTCGAGGAGATCCAACACCTCCTCCACTTCTTGTTCCATCTCAAGCTTCATGCTCCTCCTCCTCTCGTTGTCATCCAAACCTGAGGACAAAGACACACAAGAAGAAGAACTTGGTGCCATAGCTCAATGCACCGGTTAGGATTAGCTGAAAGCAAGCTCAAATTGCGAAAACCAAATCTGGAAGCAAAAACACCCTTTTCCTTGTCGCCCTGTGGATCACAAAGCCGGTTAAGGTGGAGTGATCCTTAACCAAAGCTCTGATACCAATTTTGGAAACACCAACATTGGAGTGACAAGAATTGCAAGAATCCAAAGACTTAGCACTAAGACTCTTGCATCTCATAACCAAAACCTCATTTTGATGTTTGAGGCGATCACAAGTACCACAAGGAGCATTTCTTAAATTATCCATTTCTTTTTCAATGCACTTGGCATATGTGGTACGTAAGAGATCAATCTATTTTTCAAGGTTAGCACTCATTTCATTGTGCTCAACCAACTTGGCGCTCATATCATCGCGCATTTGCTTCAAAGCCAAAACTTCACTTTCCAAAATTGCTTCTTCCCAACCAGAGTTGGCTTCATGTGTTTCTTGTGAGTCTTTGATTGCTGAAATTAATGAACTAAAATTGACTCACACCACATGTGTAGATCAACTTGAGCATGCTAGGGCTAAAATTGTTGAAATGAAGTCTATGCCTTGTAGCATGTGCTCTTCTATCCTTGATGACAATGCTTGCCTTACTTCATGTGCTAATAATGATACTTTGCTTGATGTGAATGATGATGCTTAAGGAATTGCTTGGGGTCAGTGAGGCCATTGTATCTTGGTAGGGAGATAGGCTTATGGAAGAGGGCCATCTTGCTAGTTGCAGGCTTTCTGATAGAGGGCAAGTGTGATCAATGGGATGAGTGTGCAGCATCTGGAAGCCGGTTTCAGATGTGGAGAGGCAATTTGGGTCATTAAGTTCTGCTTGGAGCTCAGCAACTTGTTTCTTGGCTTTTTCAAGTTCTTCTCGGAGCTTCGCAGCTCTAGAGTTCGTAGTGTTCAATCTTCTTTGCTTGGCTTGCCTCAACTCCTCCAATTGCTTCCTGACCTGCAGCAGCTGGTGTTGCTGTTCTTCTTCTTCCTCTTGCATTTGCTGTTGCAGCTCGAGCTGTGCAGCTTCGAGCTCTCTCTGCTGCTCCAAACGGCGAAGGTGGAGCCTCTCCTCCACCCTGCGCAGCTTGTCACTGGTGATTAATGTGTCCTCATTAGCTTCTGGCTCGTTGGTAACGGTTTCAATTATGGGTGGTAGGGTTGTAGGTGGGATTATGGCTTGGGGATCAGCTTCGTTAGCTGAGGTCATGTTTTGAGTGATGGTGGGTGGTTTTGCTATTGCTTTGTTTGGTGGCATAGTGGTGTTCGTGGGTTTCCTTCGTGCACAGCACAAGCGGTGGGCACCAATTGTTGGGTTACTGACGGAAGCCAATGAGCCCAGACAATAGCAAAGACAGAGAAATAATGACAAGCAACAATATATTACTTATCAACAGTGTACTCCGGAATCAGCCCTTTACACATTGGTGGGGGGTCTCCTTTTATAGGGAGGCCAAAGGGCATCTTTACATTCCCCTTATACCCCTGAAAAACAGGCATCATCCCCTAGACTATACGACTTGAACATTCTAGGGACATAATTGTACATTCGCAATCAACAATGCGAATGCGTAGACCAGTTACACCGTGTTTGACTCGGTTAGGACTTGGTCTTCCTTGGCTTCGTTGGTCGTGCATGGAGGCGCAATCTCCTTCGTAGTTTGCTTCTGACTCAGCCGCCGAGACGACCTTGCTCCTCTGATATCCGAAGCTGTTAGCTTCTCTTCAATCCTGCACTAAAGCCACAGAAGAAGCTGACCAGAGTCTCGCCCATCACTTTTAGCACTCGACAACATCTCTGTTTCATTAAAATGACTGCAGAAGCTGTTTTACGGTCGTATTTAGTGTTTCATCCATTCTCAGACACGAAGGCGTTTTCAGGGTGATATACATAGATGAAGCCGATAATAACCTCACCCTTAACAAACAAAGCCAATGTATTCGATATGTTGCTCAAAATTTATTAGAAGGTATTTTTTGGCAGGCCAATCCCTCAACAGTACAGATTGTTGGAACCGAGGATCGACGTACGATCCCAAGAACACGAGGAACACACATAGATTTGCAGCAACGAACGCTGTGGCGATGTGAGGGGACCGTGACACCCTAAGAGGGGGGGAGGGGGTGAATTAGGTGTTCTAAAAACTAAGGCTCTAAGCACATATAAAAACCTATTCTAATTTCTATCTAGATGTGCACTAGGTTTTTCTATGTGTTGATATCTCTACCATAAAAGAGTTTTGCACCCTAGGTTCCAATCCTATCAACTACACAAGGCAATTATAGGAAAGGTAAATGCAGAATGTAAAGGGCACAATGTAAATGCGGAAGTGTAAAAGATAGAGAACGCAAACTCTCGGCACGTCGATTTTTCCCGAGGTATCGGGGAGTTAGATAACTCTCCCTAGTCCTCGTTGGAGTCCCTTTTTGGGAAATGCCCCTTCCTTAGGGCAATGCTCTGGTGGTGGGAACTTCGTGATAGCCAACGAGACTACCCACAACACGAGTGGGTCACCGCTTGGCCTCTCGCCGGTGACCCCGCCGTCTTCACTATGGTAGAGCTTCGGTAAACCGCCAAGGGCCTTTCCTTCCTTTGCACAATCACCGGCGGCCACTCCACAAAGCTTTGTCGGAGGGTCTCGCTAGACTACAATGCCCCGGATTTACAACATTTGGTGCGTGCAACCACTGATAGCAAAGAGCTATGCAAACCTCACTAAACTCTAGACTAAAGCCTAAAGCGAAGCGCTAAACAACCTAAACTAGCACTAATCAAAGCCTAAGCCTTGTTGTTAATTGGCTAATCTTCTCTTAAGCACTTTGGTGGATAGAGCACATGAATTGGTGAACTTCAACACCCAATAGCTTCCCCAAACTCTAACACTCTTCAAATGGCCGGGTGGAGGGGTATTTACAGCCCCAACATGAAGAACTAGCCGTTATGTAGCCGTTGGTGCTTTTCTGCACAGGACCAACTATTGCGGTGCCCATAATGTTTCGCACCGCAACTTCCTGTCCTCTACCATACATATAGCCGTTGTGGGTTTGACAGTGGGTCCACTGCGACCACCGACTGTTGCGGTCCCTTGATCCCAAGTGACCACCATAACAGTCCGTCAAACCTGAGCCGAACTGCACTTGTCCTGATCACCACTGACTGTTGCGGTGGGTCTTCGAGCTAGCACCGCAATAGTCGGTGCTGATGCTGCTGTCTGCCCAAGTCTTGCACCTGCTGCAGTCGACCGACTATTGCGGTGCATCACCAACACTTGCACGGCAAGTGTCGGTGGCCTTCTCATCTTCTCGCTGTCTCTCTGTTCTGACCGACTGTTGCGGTGCTCAAGCACTGATTATTGCTGTCCTCTTCTTTCTGAGTTGTTTGTTTCATTTCTTCGCGGGTTCTTCTTTGGGCTTCTTAATACATCCTAGACTTTTTACTATAATATATATTGATCAATAGGAGGCAATTCATCCCATTTCATAAAAAATAGGTCTCTACAGACAAATCTAGTTTGAGTTGGCTCGAGGTCCTACTTTATACACGACTGGGCGCTAGCAACTCTCACTACCAAAAAATGGCCTATCGGTCACCCCCTTTAGTACCCATTGCTTATGACCCAATACCAAAGGGGTCATTGGTACTGGGTCTAAATTTGGTAGACCCTGAGGACCCTTTGGTACCGGGCCCGGTACCAAAGACTCCCCTTTGGTACCGGTTGGTGTTACGACCCGGTACCAAAGGGTCTGGACCCTTTGGTACCGGTTGGTAACACCAACCGGTACCAAAGGCTCTCCACGGGTTAATTCAAAAGGAAAGTATCTGAGACTTGGTCAGCTGTGGTGTGTAGGTGAGATGGTAAGGAAGCAACGCGCGAAGCCACAGGTCGTGGGTTCGAACCCCGCGCGCCGCACGCGCGTATTTTCGCATGAAAAATCGCGTGACTTATGACGTGCGCGTGTGTGGAGCCTCCCCGGGATTTAAATTATTTTTTTTGACGCCAATACCTTTGGTACCGGGTCGTGTCTTGACCCGGTACCAAAGACCCCTTTGGTACCAAAGGCCTTTGCCTTTGATCACGGATGCCCGGTACCGGTTCTAAAACCGGTACCGATATGGCCCTTATCACCCGGTACTAATGAAGAGTTTTCTGGTAGTGTCTATTTTAATTCATCGGTACCGTGGGCCCATTTATGTTTTCATGCTCCTTACACATGCAACCATTTTTTTACGGCTGACCGCTTGGTTTTCATGCTCTCTTCCCCTGTGTAGCTAATCCAAACACATGCAATTAGCCTGTTCGGTTGGCTGGTGGCTGGTGCTGATTTGTTGTGAGACTGAAGTACTGCTGGCTGGCTGGTGGCTGGTGGCTGGTGCTGATTTGTTGTGAGACTGAAGTACTACTGGCTGGTGGCTGATAAGCCAAGCGAACAGGCTGCTATCCAAGTGCTAATCCAGCGTGATTTGACTGAGCATTCACTTGACTACTCGAGAACAAGGATGCTCTGATGAGGTTCTATCAACCATGGCAATCCCTGCCCCCCTCCAATCCATGCCCTACATTAATGGCGAGGAAGCTAGCTCCAAATCGTTTCTGAAAGCTCGTGTTCCTTGGAGTAGTCATGGATCATCAGTGTGACTAGAGTTTGTTGGATCTAAAGCGAAAGGTGAACGGTCAAGGAGCCTCGGTTTGATGTGCTTTTTGTTTTTGCAGTAGGTTTTGTTGTTTTGTTGCAAGTTACAAATCGGGATCATCAGAAGCGCGTCGTCCTGACGGCGCACCAGGTGGAGAAAGAGTCGGAGAGACATCGACATCTTTTGAGTTTTAATCTGAGGGCACACATACAAATTAAAGCCTGGATCCCGATCGAGCAGCTTGTGCAATCGCAACACACCGACGGGGCACGATGGAGGATCCGCCGCAGTCGCTACCGGACGACGTGGTCGAGGCGGACGTCCGCCGCCGCCTCCCGCCGCGGTGCCTCGCCGTGTCCCACAGCGTCTGCAAGGCGTGGCGCGCCGCCATCGACTCGCGGCGCATGCTGCGGCCGGACCTCCTGCCGCTCTCGGTGGGCGGCATCTTCGTCAGCCTGGGCCGCTTGCCGGCGCCGCCGCTGTTCTTCGCGCCTCCGCCCTCGTCGTGGGCAGGCCGCCGCAAGGTCGACAGCAAGCTCCAGAGCTACGACGACGTGGAGGAGGACTGCGACGATGGCATCCCGACGATCTTCGGCTGCTGCAATGGCCTCCTCCTGCTCGCCCACCACGTGGTGAACCCGGCGACGAGGCAGTCGGCGCGCGTGCCCCCGTGCCCGGCCAAGCCGCCGGAGGACGACTATACGACGAGTACCACCTCCTGTTCGACCCTTCGTTGTCACCGCAATATGAGGTGGTTGTGATCCAAGACCCCCATGATCGGAGTGGCCGCCGTCGCCGTGCATCATGTGGGTGTACTCATCTGCGACAGGGAGGTGGGAGAAGAGGCCCTTTGCCCGGGAAGGAGACGCCGCCGGAACCCTTGCCGAGGTGCAGTCGGCCAGAGAGCCTGATTACCGTCACGCTATCTATTGCCATGGAGCACTCTATGCACATTGCAAAGGTGATTTTGTCATGAGGTATATCTCTACTTCTCCAATTCGTTGAATGCTATTATTTTTTTATTACAGTTTTGTTCAATGACTACTCGCTACGTTAAATTGTAAGTCATTCTGGCTTTTATAGATATATATAGTTTTTATCATGTATCTAGACATAATGTATGTCTAAATGCATAGCAAAAGCTATATATGTAGAAAAGTTAGAACGACTTACAATTTGGAATGGAGACAGTACTATTCAAAGTATATGATGTATGACGATGATCCTTTTTGTTAATGTTTTCAAATGATGTTGCAGGATAACGCTATCAGATTATAAGTACCAAGTAATTAAACTGCTGGAGGGTGTTAACGCCAGTGTATATTTCTCTCTTCACCTTGTGAACTCCAAGTACGGAGTGTATCTTGCATATATTCATGATAAATGCCAACTACAGGTATGGTTCCTCGATGAATCTAGTGGCGAAACCGAGTGGGCGTTGAAGTATGACATCAACTTGCAAGTCGTGGATGCGCATTTCTCCCGAAACCATGATTATCCAATCCAACAGGCCTCGTTGGATCATACATGGTGGTCATAGCTACAGCAAAGGTAACAAAAGACGGGCAAAAGCGAAAAATAAACTTGAATGGGACTTCGACAATGGTAATATCATCAAGATTGAAGGTACAGATGAGAAGTGCAAGTGACATGGTGGTTTTGCATCTATACTTGGACTCCATCCTTACAAAGAGCTTGCCTTCTTGTGGCTATCAAAAGAAAGGGTTGTGGCTTGCCATTTGGATGGCTCCAAGGTTCAAGATTTGGGCCACTTCGATGTACCTCATTATGGAGGTCGAGATCTTATAGACAAAACTTATGTGTACACTCCTTGTTGGAACGGAGAGTTATTCGAGCACAACTGATTTATATGAGTTTATAAACATTAGGGCATATATGGTCCTGGCAGTCAATTACGCAACTGCTGTCCAGAAACATGTATTGGCAACTTCAATAACCAGTTCATTTAATGCTTTTATGCTATTGTTTTTCTTTTAATCTCTAGTGCACCACGCCAATTGGCCTACTCCCGTCTCTCACTCCTGTCAATGCTCATGCTCACTCGGTAACTCCCATTTTTGGTAAATCTCAAGCACGGAGACTTCTATTTATTGACAAAATCTTTTTTATTACGTAAGTAGTACGCTGCTAAATGTAACACATATACAATGAAAATGTAAATGAACGTAGTATAATAATTTGCCATTGCAGAAATAGCTCTTAAACTTCTTAGATGTTTGAGCACGTACATATACAGAAAATGAAAAATGCATAAAAAAGGTACACAACAGGTGAATTATTAGAAAAAAATGGCTAGTCGGGTAGTATAATTAAGGCATATATTAGGCATTCGTTCTGCTTGTAATTTATTTCACAATTTATTAGGTACATCATTTATCTGTATCCTTCCTTTCCTCCAAAAAAAAAAATTCATCATCCAATGATCCAAGTCGATCTCCTAGTTGTGTGCACTGAGGTTGTACCAATTCAACTCCAAACTGAAGAAATTATTTCAGATGAGAGCTCCTACCCGGAGGCCGCAGGCGGTACTGGTGCGCTGATGGGCCAGCTCACCAGCACTGAACATTTGCAGAAAGCCCGTGATTAAGATCGCACTCAAAATATTTGCATATATCCCAGCAACATTTATATATATACCATTGAGTTTTAGATTTTTTTTTTTGAAAGATAGGGAATGTTCCGGCGTATATATAGTTATATATCACTAATTGGTTGTACGGAGTACCGTAAAAAAATATTAATAAGAGACAGAGTTTTGCAAGCACTGTGGCCAGATAACACGGACCCATGCTAGTTGGCACCGGGATGCGCGGGTCATCCCCTTCGCGGCCCGTAAGGAAAAAAGCTCTATGTGCTATAATATTATGATTTTGGTGATTGAATGACAACGTAATCATTGGAACTAACAAGTTTGTTAAGTGATTCACATAGAAAATTACGTCCCAAGAATGATTCCAAAGCATAGCAAAAACCAGAGATAGTCTTATTTTGGAAGTATTCATGGCATGTTATTGGCATGTTAAATCATGGAAAGGGTTTGAGTTAATTGAATTGGATAAGCCCGCAGAATTTGTACACGGCGTATAATACACCGACCCACGGCGTATAAACAAGAAGCATACGGCGTGTAGTGATTGTGAAGGACCGATACGGCGATCAGAGGGGGGAATGGGAGCCTTTAAATTCTTTCACAACAATAAGGCCTATATCCTCGTCAAACCCCAATGGCCCTTTCTTCTAGAGTTGCCAGACCCACATAGCCAATTTAGGATGCTATTGGACTTAGGAACAACATAGGTGTCTCTGAAAAGCAGTGGAAATACACACGGAAAACACCAAAGGGAAAACACCACTTGCAGTATAAAAAACCGGAACTTCCGAATAGGAAACCGGAACTTTCGATTTGAGAAACCAGAACTCAAAACCAGAGGTGGACTTCCAAAACCGGAACTTCCTAGTTGAAAACTGGAACTTCCGGTTTTATCCAGATAACCTATAGGAACTACAAGAAAAAAATCCAAAGCCATATCAAACGAACTCCAAAAATCATAAGATTTGAACCACAGCTTTTCTAGGCCATTGTGAGTCTGTACCCAAGATACCTCCTCAAAAAGAGCAAGTTGCAAAAACCGAAACTTCTGAATTTAGAAAACCGGAACTTCCTAGTTTTTCCTGGGCGCACGAAAATCCTAAGAAAATATCAAACTCAATCAAACGGCATCCAATCTTCGTGAAACTTGGACCAGAGCATCACTACTTCATGGTGAGTCTTTATCCAAAAGATCTTCTCAGAAAGATCAAGACTTCCCCACTAATTTCGTAAAATCGGTCAAGAACACTAGAGAGGAAGGATTTCGAGAAAACTCAAGATTCGTGGTGCTCGTGTATGGATTCAGTAGGGGATCACCCTAGATGTGTTTGCACATGTCCCAGCACCAAATCCCCCCAAGAAATCCGACCCAAATCGCAGCCAAGATAAAGAACGAAAAATCACCCAAAAATGGCTCCAAAAATAACAAAAAAGATAAATTTCAGATTGCAACCGGGTGAAACAATTTGGCACGAAATCAACACTTGGATTACTTCACGAGGTCCGGTTACAAGCCACTCCTTGGCACAAACAAGCCTAGGATGGCAAAAATATCAAACAAAGATCCTCTCCTCTCTCACTCTCAAACCCTAGAAGAAGCCCCTCACAAAACAAATGAGAGAGCCACCCCAAAGAGCGCTAGATGTGTGCTGCCCCAACAGCCCCTCCTCCAATATATAGGCGCTGCGCAAATGTCCAAAACGCCCTTACATGAAGCACACAACTCAAATACCCCTCAGGGGTAAAACCGCCCAACTTTTTCTACAAGCATCGGACGAACCCGACTTTGCTTCGCCTCGACGCAAGCTTCGCGATGGTGCCACGCGTCCTCCGACTTGTCACCCCTGGTTTTGAGGCCCAAACTGGCAAACCCGCCACCGTCCGGTTTTGAGGCCCAAACCGGTAAACCTACCTCTGGCCAGTTTTGAGGACCAAACCGCCAAACTCTCTTGCACGCCCCGCAGGCATGACTCACTCCCAGTTTTGAGGCCAAACTAGTCAAACCCTCCTTGCACTCCGCCGCACGACGTGACTCACCGATGTCGACGCGTGTTCGGCCTCCGCCAAGCCTCCGACGCCTCCAAGTCTTTCGCTCCCGCTCTCGGGCCGCCTACTCGACTCGCCTCCGTCCTGCTTGACTCGACCGACGCCGTCTCCATCACACCATGTACTCTTGCTCTTCCACGCACCATGTGGACTGCCCATGACTCCGCCCGGACTCCTCGGGTCCCTTAGTGCCAAGCCTCCACTTGTCCTTCACCACCGTATGGTTCATCGGCGCCAAGCCTCTTGCTCGCCCTTCACCACCGCATGGTACGTCGCACCCAAGCTGGAGCTTGCACCTTCACTGCAATGCCGTCGACCGCCATGTCGCATCCTACACCTGCACATCACAAGCCAAGAGATACATCAAACCACACAACGGTTGTCAATCACTCATCATCCAAGGGTGACCACCATTGGTCCACAGATTGGTCAAGCAGAAAAGTGAAGACACTACATGGTGTATGATACGGCGATGCACGGCGTACAAGTTAGAAGCATACGGCGCTCGAAGAATTCAGATGAAGAGCATTAGCGTATGGTCCGGTGTTACTGTGCGCATGAAGGGCGGATGATACGGCGTTCGAGGCATGGGCAAGTTTAAGTTAGGGTCAGCCATACCCTACACGGCGTATCATACACCGACCATCGACGGGCTAACGGCATACAAGTTACACAGGGATGATGTCAAGAGGTGATGGAAGAAAAGGCACGGCGTATGAAACGCCGACCATCGGCGTACAAGTTGGAAAGTATACAGCGTGTGCAAAAAGCCGTTGGAAAAGGAATTCGATCGTTAGAAAAAGCACACGGCGTATTATCCGCCGATGGGGATGAAGTGCACGACGGAATATACGGCGTTCGTAGATTCTGTGCACCTTTTGAGCAACGGCTAGTTGAGCCCCTTGGGCTATATATACCACCCTCATTCGGCCATTTGGAGTTGCTGGAGTCCAGAGAAGTTCATCTACACCTACAAGATATCCAAGCCACCATTTGTGCTACATTTATCACCCTTAGTGAGTGAGAGAGCTAGTATAGGTCTAATAAGAGAGTTGGCAATGCATTGAGTCCCCCTCCTTGGTGGAGAAGCTCCGTAGTGAAGGCGGCGTCAAGATCTCCGGGAGAGTATGTTGATGAGAGCAAGGTCTTGGTGACTTGCTCATCATCTCTCTTGGGAAGCCTTTGTGGCAAGCTCAAGGCCTTGACCGGAAACAAGACTTGGCGACCGGGAGCATATCATTTGTGGAGCTCCAACGTGGAGTAGGCATTAGCCGAACCACGGATAAATCTTCGTGTCAAGTTTGTATCCTTCTAACCCTATTAAGCTTCCGCATTTCATACTTGCAACTTGTGTGCCTTTACCTTTCTAGAGTAGTTTTTTAATAGGATTGGCTCTAGGTTGCAAAACTCCTTTTGGTGTGTGCAAACACTAGAACAACCTTAGTTGCACATCTAGATAGTTTGTCTTAGTTTTATATTTGTGCAATTAGAGGCAAGTGATAGGTTAAGTTTTTAGAAAACCTAATTCATCCCCTCCCCATCGTAGGCTATCACGAGCATCGATTACTTTCACGGCCGCCGGCAACCAGGACACCGAACTAGTGAGAGCCAAGGAAGAGCTCAACCAGCTACACCCGCTTCCAAGTTGGTTGGTGCGAAAGCTATATACACCAATGGTCCCCTGTACAAGGATCTCGTCATTTACACCTACCTCTTCTTTTCTCATGGCATATCTGCTTGCTTTTATTCGAAAATTCGCGGGCTCTTTGGCCGTGTTTAAATTCTCAAGAACTTATGACGAAATTTACTGTAGCAAAACTAAATCGAAGATTAGGAGGACTAAACATGATCTAATTATAAAACTAATTACACGGATGGACGGGAAATCACGAGACGAATCTATTAAGCCTAATTAATCCATCATTAGAGATTGGTTACTGTAGCACGACGTTGTCTAATCATGGCCAAATTAGGCTCATTAGATTCGTCTCGCTAATTAATCTCTAATGGGTTTTGTCAGTTATCCACATTTAATACTCCTAATTAGTATCCAAACATTCGAATTTACTGTAGCAAAACTTATCTAATGGAACTAAACAGGGCCATCTCTAGATTCGACTAGTAGTGTCACGATCAAGTGTTGGAAGAACAAACGTGCAGCACAAGATGTGTTACGTAAAGCAATCCAAGCACCCACGTGCGCTAATCAATCAAGGTGTGATCATTAAATCGCCTGATTAATTTGGCATTATTACTTAATGATGAGTACACGATTTTTTTGGTTACTTAGCACATTTGATGTTTCTTTGAATTTCGACGTGTTTAGTTAGCACATCTGATATTAGGCTATTCTCATTATAAGGTTTCGTTGCGCGGTTTTCAAAAGTGTCATGTCATCTAAGAAGATTATTTGTGTTATTGTGTAGATGAATAAAATGGGATCTCTCAATGCAAAGTGTCACTTCACGGTTTCATAGGCTAACATATCAAGTAAATGTTGCAACTAAGTGACCAATGGGAATTGTTGAAATATGTGGAGATGAAACAAATTTCTCTCAGTGGAGGTTTTATCCAAATTTCATAGTCTTAGTAACTGTAAAATCCAACTTCTCTCTCATCATAATTTTTTTGCCACGTCACTGCTTTTTCCTATGTGGCATATCATTTAATGATAATGAAACCTTCATGAAACTTGCATTGAGAATGACCTATGTGGGGAAACTCTACATTCACAGACCGTGACCTTGCACTTGTAAGGATTTCACTGATACACATGCAGTTTTTTTTTAACTTTTGCGAGATGGGTTTTTACGGTTTCACCGTTTCAGGATGGAGAGCTACTAGAGGGAAGAACAAGTGAAAAAGAGTGAATGAGTGATGTCAACTGAAGCAGAGAGTTCATTTGCAAGTTTAAGCAGACAGCAATTAGTGGAGCTGCAGTTGCATGCATGCCCAGTGACCACGTGTCCCTCTATAAATGGCGTGCTAGCCCATTGATCCATCTCTCAACACAGCTATAGCCCTACAGCCAGGTGCCTACAAGCTACGCCCAAGCTAGAGCTACTACGACCTTGTTGGACGCCATGGCTTCCTCCTCCGGTTCTTCTTCGACCACCATCGCCGCCGTGCTCTGCGCGCTGCTGGTGGTGGCGGTGGCCGGCCTGTCCTCCGGCGCCGCCGCGCCACCGCTGTCGTCGTCGGGGGACTTGGAGGACGACATGGTGCACGACTTCCTGCGGGTGCTGGACCGCGCGGCGAGGTACCGGAGGGAGTGCTTCGGCGAGTGCGCCAAGGGCTGCTACTGCGCACTACTACAGAACTCGCTATCGGTACCGGTTCCTAACCCTCATAGGTACCGGTTCTGGAACCGGTACCGCGACACCGTGACTAAAGGCTCGTCCCTTTGGTACCGGATATTTACCCGGGGTGCCTAACACCAACCGGTACCAAAGAGGACCGCCACTCCTCGTCTTCATTTTCTTTTTTTTCTCATTTTTTTCTTTTCTTTTTCTGTTCCCCACAGCTTCTCCAAGAATCAAAAGCTTCTGCATTTCTCTAAGAATTACAATCACATTCACAATCACAAGATCACAATAATACATTTTACAAGAATCACAACAATCACAAGATCACATTTCACAAGAATCACAAGAATATATTTCACAAAAATCACACGATCTGATTCCCAACATATGAACACAAGATCTGATTCTCAACATATGAGTTCGATTTGATTCATAATACACATAGGATTCACCAGTGCAATCAAAAAAAGTTCTGAATCACAAATCATTCCCCAGCTTCTCACCGAGGACCCGCTGGAGCTTGAGTCCGCCTTGGCTCACCCCACGGCAGCGGCGGGGCCAGAGGATCTCATCTGATACCTTACATCAGCTTCAATATCTCTGCATAGATGACTTCTCAGACCTAGTTCTCCTATGCAAAGTAAGTTTTGTTGAATTTATCTCCCTCACAACGCTACGGATAACAGGATGCCCACAGCTTATGGTCTCAATGATGATTGAAAAAGAGGCATCCAAAGACAGCCATTCTCTCCTACCACCATCACTGAAGGACCTTGTGGTTTCTCACATGCATGACAAATTATTGCCCTTCCTGCTCTTTAATCTCACCTCACTGTCCAACTTGGAAATATCTAAGAGTCCAGAGCTGACCTATCTTGATCTTCATTCATGCAAATCTTTAGAAACATTAATTATTGACAAATGTGCTGGATTGTCTGCTCTAGAGGGTTTGCAGTCCCTCACTAGTCTAAAGCACTTGCGGGTTTTTGAATGTCCTAGTTTGTCTACGCCTTGGGAACCTTCGGCTGACAGAGAGATACAGGGCTTAAATTTTCGAGTGCATCTGGAGAAGCTTGAGATTGACAACACCTCATTCTTTAAAACATATATTTGCAAGAAGCTACCGTTTCTTCAACATGTGGTGTTTTTCATGGTAACACTAATAACTGTTCCATTAAAGTATTGAATTGATGGACATTCTCAATATGTAACAGCTTTTTCCTATTATGCAGGCCAAGAATGTGAGAACCTTCACTGAGGAACAAGATAAATCACTTTGTCACCTTACATCTCTCCAAGTACTTGACTTCTGCTATTGCCCTGATCTTCAATCACTGCCTAAGGAGTTGCATTGCCTTCCATCCCTTAAGAAGTTGTCAATCAAGGCTTGCCCAGGAATACAATCACTGCCAGAAAAGGGCCTTCCATCTTCGCTACAGGAGCTGTATGTGAGCAACTGCAGTGCCGAACTAAAGGATCAGTGCAGGAAAACGAAAAATGTTAGGTGTGTCTATGTTGATAGACATGCAAGCAAATTCATAACTATATGCAAGCTGTTGCGCCTCTATTTCAGGTACCTGTTTCCTTGTTCTAAAATGTCCATCTCTTGATTCTTGTGCTTGACATTTTTCAGCTTCATACTATATAATTCAAGGAAGGTACTTCATGCTATTTTATATGTGTCTATTATTTTGTGTATTAACTCTACTGATTGAATAAACACTAGTGTACCAAACTAATATCTGTTGTGGTTGCCTTGCCACATTAACAGGAATCGGAAAAGGACTGGAGTACAGCAATTTAGCTGAAATGTTAATCATGCAGTTGCAAGATTTATGCACCTTCGGAGTTCAGGTTGATGCATATCTATATTTCAGGTTTTCGCTCAACCACCCTAACTCTTGATTGTTGGTCATATCTGAGCAGCAACATGTATACCCCTGCAAACCTAATGTCAATACAACATTTTTCTGAGGCCTATTAAACACGAACCAGTTTAACAAAGCTGCTCTTTCTTGTCAAGTACACTACAGCTCGAATTCCAATTGAATTTTGGTCCTTAAAGTTTGAGGCTTTATAGTTCAGATGGAGTTTCAGTGCTAGGCATAACCGTCAGCATGTTCAAATCCATATAGCATTCTATAAGCGAATAGTTGGGGAGTAGCTAAGTGATTGAGCTAATGACATGGCTCTTTTCACTATACTGCAATGTTCAGAACATGTTGTGACATGGACTTTGTCCAGGATGCCTTTGATCTAAAGTACAGCTGAGAATTTCGAATTCCATGTTTTTAACAGTTAAAGAAGTGCCATGCTAATGTCTCGATTGGAAATAGTAGCTGCTCTGCAGCTGCAGATTTGTCAGTTGTCACTACCATATCACTTTATGATGACTTGAAACACTAGAACTTGAGAACTTCTTTATTCTTACAATTCCACTGCCGGTTCTTCATATTTTCACGGCCAACTTAATTTATTCACAATAATACAATATTTATATCAACGCAAGCAGTTAACTTCAGAAATTCTGTGGTTCAAAGTATAGAATTATGGCCATAAATCTTAGCTGAAAACTTTTTTGCACATGGTCGTTTCTAGTTTAAGATGCAACTTCGAGAAGATGCAAGATTATTCTTAGACTACAGCATCATTTTGTTAACCAGTCATTCCGGTGCTATCAATAATTAGGTCCACTAAAATAAAAGGCAAACATGCAGAATTAATTCAACATCAGAAAGCAGAGACAAATTCTTGGAGTCGCAGTTTATTAACTAACCGTCTAAAAACATGGCTTAAACAATGCGCCAGTACCTGCTAGATACATATCCATCTGCTTAGCACCCTCCTTGACCTGACGCTGGCTCCACCACTGTACTGAACCCTTCATTTTTACATAACTAGCTGGTTATCAGTGCCCTAAAAGGGATTTTCAACAAAAAATATTTAAAGTTCTAGGCTCTGACAATTGAATATATAGAATTAAGGGTCTGTATGGAAGGTATCCTCAGATTGCCACGGTGCAGTTATGGCGCGCCAAAATAGCGGCGAACAAATCGTGCGCCAGAGATTTGGCGAAAAAATCCGCTGCAAACTGAAGGAAGAAGTTGGGCATGCCGAACTTGCGGCAAGCTACAGGGTCTGTTTGGTTTCTTTCCAAACCTCGCCAAGCCGTATATCTGGCTGCGCCGAATTTGCGGCGATGAAAAACAGCACCCAACTTTTGGCATCAAAATCGGAAAGAAACAACTGCGGAGACGCTTAACTAAACACGGCACGCCCAAAGTGCGGCCAAGAAGCAAACAGCGGCCAACAAAATCAAGCGCGCCGTAATCTCGGCGTGGCGACTTTAGGACGCTAACCAAACGCGCCCACAATCCAAACAGCTGCCCAAATATCTTTGGCGAGTTGTGGCGTGGTGTGGAAGCCATCCAAACAGCCTAAGCCACAAAGAAACCATATATGTACAAAGTAGAAGGACATCTATGTGTTATCTGACATACCGCACAGAAATTCTAATATGGAACCAACCCCCACCCATCAATTGTGCTTATAAAATGTAAGTAGGAAAAGTCCAAATTACTTCCGTCAAGTATGGACAAAGTAGATATGAAGAAATGCATCTCAAATCGCGCCAGTCCTGGTGAAAGCCACGTTAATCACCTCCCTCACTGGGTGCTTCTTTGTGCAGGAACATCATGATTGTGCCGTGCTTCATGCTTTACACTCCGGAGTCAACAAAAGGGTCCTCAACCGTTGTCTGTGCTGCCATGGCAATATGGCATCATACACGGAGTAGATGCAACCAGCGCCTGCTGTCGCATGATGATGAGATGGACACAGAGCCACGTTTGCTAATGCTAACTGGGAGTGCTTCGCTGTCCAAGCCCTTGAGCTCCATCCATGATTTGCTGCCAAGCTTGAGAACCCCGAAGTTGAAAGTCCAGCTTCCTTAACCAGCATTGACTTCATGTCCTCGATCCACCGCCTCACCATTAGCTGCTGGCCACAAGAAGCTACAAGATAGTGTCAGAGATAGTGCGCCTTGATGATGGCAGAGCCCCAGATGTCCAGTATGCGAATAACGGGTAAGGACTGTCAGCTATAACCCTGCTAGATAATGGAAACTGCTGGCTTTCCATCTCTGTCCTCACCCCTTCACCGTGGGTAAGCAAGTATTGCCTTTGCAGAACCATGTCGAGGGTATGGTCATCAAACTCGCCAGTTTAACAAAGGGAGACAAACAAGGCAACAACACTCGAAATTAAGTGAATACAGCTACCGTTAAAAGTTCATTTCAAATGAACTTTACAGTAACTGCAGCAAAAGGTGGTAATTTCCTCACAATTTTCCCCGGTTTGTTTTGTGTGGAACTTGTATGAACTGTGGAATCATGATGTTCGTTTGGAGTCCTTGCTCTGGTAGTGGCGCAATAATTCTTAGAGAAAATTCCCTATTTGATGCTCATAATGAGTGGTTCCTTTTTTAGCATTCAAATTTTTTTTCGTTCTCTATTTGACACCAAGTTAAACTTTCGTTTTCTTTTCAACACTGTCATTATTTTGCCACATTCTTTTTTTGAGATCAACTCTTTTTCTCAGTTAAGTGACACGAATAGCGACCAAAATGATATACAAATCACCTCCAAAAATCATGATTTTTTTTTGCATTTATACAAAAGATGGAAACGAACCTATTTTGCATAAAAACAGATATTGAGCATTTTAAATGTTTAAAATAAAATTCACCTAATTAGGCTACTTTTGAAGATTATCGGAATTTTTATGCCACAAACATACTTCCAAAAAATGTGTGAAATACCTGATATTCCTATTGCATGATGAAGTAATTTATAAAATTATTATCCATCATAAATGGCAAAGAGAATTTTTTGAAGTAATGGAAATGACATTTTGTAGACATTGTTTCTCTGGGCTGGGCCTTTGCTGGAGCCGACTAAGGGAAAAGTTCCCGTGGATATGAAACTTAATTGGGCTAGGCCTTTACTAAGGCCCCGTTTGGATGACTGTAGATTTGGAGAATCTAGAATTCAGAAGCTGCTTGGTTTCCAAACGGCTTCGATTCTAAGGAAGATTCTAGCAGCTGGATTTGGGGATTCTCAAAATCCTAGAAGCTAGAATGGGGCACCTTCCATCAGATTTTGGACAAAAAATTACCATTTTGCCCACAATAACTCCATTTCCATTGTACTGGCTCAAGGCCTCAAGGGCTCAAGGCAAGGGTAATATGGACATTAGCTTCCAACCACCAATAGTCCAGCCATCTAAGAATCCAAGGATCCAAACGAGCAGAGATTTTACTTACTACAATCCAAGATTTTATTATCTTCATCTACAGTACAGATTTTTAAAATCTAAATCCAATCCAAATGGTGCCTAAAATAGACGAAACAGAGGCCACTCCTTTTTGCTCTCGACCACGTGGTAGGATAGTAGGTGGTGGACTCGACACTCGAGTCTCGTGGCTTTTTTATGTCCGTTTCTCGATTTTTTATTTTTATTTTTTTTTACTTTCGTGTTTAGCAAAGATAAATGCCTGATACAAAATTTAGAACATCCGTCTATACTACGTCCTGAAATAAATGTCTGGTGCATTTTGTTTGGAGAAACACGAAACTAAAAATAAAATAAAATAAAAATCTCTGTTTCTTCTGCTGGGTCCAGCAATACGGCCACATGTAGCCGGATCCTTCTTCCCCTGCATATTCTGCTCGGAAGCTCTCGTCAAACACGAATCACATTGTATTATAAAAAAAGCATCAAATGTTTAAAGTCCATAAAGAATAATATGCGTATGCAAATTTTTTGAGTAACCAGATAACAGGGGCATCAGAAAATTCATCCGAAAGACTTGACAAACGGAGACGAACATGGTAGTAACACTCTAGAAATCATGTGAATACAGCAGCTACCGTTCGAAGTTCTCAATTTCACAATTCCTGCGCCAAATGGTGGTATTTCCTCGTGATTTTTCCCGGCCCTTCGTTTTGGTGTCGAACTCATGAACTTTGTTTTCTTTGGAGTCATTGCTATGCTATGACACAATTGTTATCGAGATGTTCAAAAATCACTTGCATTGAACGTTCACGTCATGCCATTTCAAATTTATGGCATCGATCCCCAACATTCTGAAGCCGTCCATTTCATAACGCACAAACTATATTGCTAAAAAGCTGACCAAGCATCCCAGATACCAAATTTGTGTATATAATATGCAAAACTTTGCAGTAACCAAATCCCAGAAGGTCACATAAAGATTTGATTTGTCTACTCAAGTTTGTCGGTAAAATACAGAGAGGTAGACAAGGTCACAACTCTAGGAAACCATGCGAAATCACAGTAACCATTCCATTTTTCACTTAGGATAGTAAAACTGCAGTGTGCGCTTTTTTTTCTCCCCATCTGAACCTGTAATGGCACACTGCCTACAGTGCCCTCGAGGTAAGGTACTAGCAGCCAGTATTATCGTCATCATCTTAGTAGCTGTAGTTCTTGACGAACATGCCCTCCTTGGCCTCGGCGGCCTCGCCGTCGCTGGTGTACTTGCCGAGCTGAGCCAGGGAGTTGGCCTTGGCACGCAGCAGCAGAGCGTCCTGCGCCGCCTTCACGTTCTCGGGCCGGCCGCCCCATGTCTTGAGGCAGGTGTTCTGGAGAGCCCTGGCGTAGGAGAAGGACACATGCCACGGGTTGGGGCTCTGGTTCATGGCGTTCAGGTTCTGGGTTGCCTCAACCTCAGACTGCCCACCAGACAGGAACTGCAATTTTTTTTTGGCACAACAGGGGAAAATTTTCAGTCAGAACATGCTCTGCAATTCTTGGCCAATATATGCAACATGAGAGAAAAATGTTACAGACCATGATGCCGGGGACGGCAGGCGGGATCCTTCTGTGGAGGAGCTTGAGGGTGTAGCTGGCTACTTGCTCAGGGGTGGCCTTGTCCTTGCACTCAGCACCAGGGGTGACCATGCTGGGCTTGAGGAGGATGCCCTCGAACATCACATTGTTCTCAGCCATGTAGAAGAAGGTCTCTGCCCACACCTTCTGTGCAACCTCGAAGGTCCTCTCGATGCCGTGCTCACCATCGAGAAGGATTTCAGGCTCCACAATTGGCACCAGACCGTTGTCCTAGCGTATCCACAGATAAAGATGTTTATATACATGAATTTTGAAAGAGAACCAATAATGGTCCTTTTTCTACTGTTGAGGGTTTCTGCTTGTTGAAAATTGGTAGGATACCTGAGAAATGGCGGCATAGCGGGCAAGGCCCCAGGCAGCTTCCTTCACGGCAAGTTCAGATGGACCGTTGGGGATGCTGATAACAGTGCGCCTGTGACAGAACTTTTATGTCATACGTGGAATCTATGTCACATAACAGAAATGTACTGCTAATACAGGGTCTCGTTTCTCACCACTTGGCGAAGCGGGCACCAGCCTGGTAGTAGGCTGCTTCACGTGAAGCAAGGCCATCAAGACCCTGGCACCATGACTCGTTGTTGGAGCCAGCAAGTGGCACAAGACCCTGAGATTGAGCACAAATTTAGAGTAAATGCAATTGTCGTGCAGCTTGAAATGGATTATCACAACACTTAGTTTTCTAAGGCTTTATCAGACTGGAATTCACAGCAAATGGCATGTGATGCGTCAGTTTGGAGTCTATCACATACCTTGTCGACCTTGATACCGGGCACAATTCCCTGCTCAACAAGGATGTCAGTGATCTTCTTGCCATCAACAGTTGACTGGTAGAGGGTCTCCTCGAAGAGGATAGCACCAGAGATGTACTGTCCCAGGCCTGGAGCACTGACAAGGAGGGTTCTGTAAGCCTGACGGTTGGCCTCAGTGTTCTCAAGGCCAATGGAGTCAAGCCTCTTGCCGCAGGTAGCGTTTGACTCATCCATGGCAAGGATACCCCTTCCTGGTGATGCGATGGTTTTCTGCAGCAACAAGAATAAAGCTTGTGATATTTCTGAACCATAATTGAACTGATCATCTAAACTTCCCTTTCTCAATAGAAAAAAGAACTTTTCTAAGCTGATGAAATGTGCTTCAAAAAATTTGAGACCATAGCAAGTTGTAAAATTTATGGATCTTTAAGATGCATTGCAGGACTTTAGCAGGACCTTTCAGTTTGTCTAGAATGTAACTAAAGTAACATTGAATCGTCAAAATTTCTGTGGCTTACTGCTTCTTGGCCTATAAAAATAGCTACTGGTGTTGACCTGTGCCACATGATGCAGAGATGTCTAATTTAATGGATCATCTCTTGTATGTTGTGAGTTTCCCAAGTTATTTTTGGTTAGGCAATCAATTTTTTTTGGCTTCTGCAGATGAAAACTAGGGTGGAAACTTTCCTAAACTTTTGCAATATAAGCTATGCAATGTGAAACTGTAGATTTCATACAAGTGTGCCAGCACAATAATCAAGTAATATTCGATAAAAAAGAGCCAAATGGGTTAGCTTTTTCTAATGAAACATCAAAATTGCAGTAATTGAATTACATAAGCAAAACTTTAGGGTGACTGTTCATCCAAGAAAGGATTTGTATGCATGGTTACTGAGACACTGCTTATATCTTCATTTTCCATTTATGCAAACAAGCTTCTGCAAGTTAATAGCCATAGAACTAGCTCTTGATGTCTCCATAGTAACAAGTGCAGAGTTATACTACTGATGTTCAGAAACCATACCGCGGTTTGGACAAGCTCATCAGCGTAGGCGCTAGCACGGACAACCATGGAGACGGTCACCGGCTTGGGAGCGGCAGCCTGGCGTGTGGCGCCCCATTCAGCCTTCTTGGGAAGGAAAGACGACTTGAGGAGAGTAGCAGACGCCATTGCTTCTGGTTCTGAAGGCGAACAAGGAGATCAAGCGCTACCACCCTCTCTTTGACGCAGAGTCTTTCCTTAGGGGGATGAGAAGTGGTGCAGCAGCTGACATATAAGGTTGTGCACCTGGAGGCACACAAGGGATATGAGTTGTGACGTGGAGGCTAGCCTTCTGGATATGAATGGCTGAGCTTTGGTTGCTGCAATCCTCTTGCTACCCTCTCTTTTGTCCTGACTCTGGCACATATTTTTCTCCTTTCTATTCTGTGTACCATGTAAAAACTTGAAAAAGAAACATTTTCCTCTTTGCGCGACGCGGTCCATAAATATTGGCTCCGCATTCTTGGCCTTAAGATGGATCATGGTTGATGACGCATTCTGGGTTTCTGTGGGTGGATTTGACCAAGAATTGCTGCCCATACGTGTGTTCCAACGGCGGAGATGTCCTGATATACTGCATCCATGCATTGTCCCATTGTTATTTATTCCAGGAAATACACCAGATTTCCAGCCGGTACTTTAATGATAACAAACTCCAGCTGTGAGTTGTTTGTGGCATGCAGGGTCCCTTCTGTGACTCATCTCCTTCTGGTTCTGCATATGAGACAATGCTGCTGCTTCTTGGGCCTAGTTGCAGCAGGGGGGCATCCACCACTAATTTGAACAACTCCCTGCTAAAGATGCCATCAAGAGGATTCCAACCATATAGCAACGTAGCATTCTTTGAAGATCATATCTGATGATACCTGACTTATGATAATTTCCAGGAAAAATGTCTTTTTTTTTCCCCTCATGGGCTTACAAAGTGCTTTAACATTGCCTAGTGCCATACCACAAAAATTAGCAAACCAGCTGGGAGGAGAAAGAAAGTACAAATATCATATATTGCATAGTAAAAGTAGATCCCAAATACTGAGTAAAAAAGAAGAAGGAAAATGAAATTTTGCCACTTGCAAAAGCCTTTGGTACCAGAGAGGAAGCTTCAAGGCTCCTACT